>JAWNNO010004642.1:0-18639 GCA_035044985.1 Lordiphosa fenestrarum
AACACCAGAAACTAGGGAAAAAATTGTCCTATCACAACTAACTAAAAACTTTCCACCCCAATTCAAGCCACAATTAGTGGAATTGTGCAGCAAATATAGTGACGTATTCGGACCCGAAACCGAATCAATCACGACAAACAAGTTTTACAAACAGAAACTGAGACTGAAGGATACTGAACCGGTGTATACGAAGAACTATAGAAGTCCGCACAGCCAAAGCGAAGAGATACGAAAGCAAGTTGAAAAACTGATATCCGACAACATAGTCGAACCGTCTGTGTCCGAATACAGCAGCCCACTATTACTCGTTCCACAGAAAGCCCTTCCATGCTCTAAAGAGAAGAAATGGCGATTAGTAATTGACTATCGTCAGATAAATAAAAAACTGCTATCCGACAAATTTCCACTCCCTAGAATTGATATTTTAGATCAACTAGGTAGAGCAAAATACTTTTCATGCCTTGACTTAATGTCAGGCTTCCATCAGATTGAACTCGAAGAAAGTTCAAGAAATCTAACATCCTTTTCAACGAGCAATGGCTCGTATCGCTTCACGCGACTACCATTCGGTTTGAAAATAGCGCCAAATTCGTTTCAGAGAATGATGACTATAGCATTTTCTGGGCTTGAACCTTATCAAGCATTCCTTTATATGGATGACTTAATAGTTATTGGTTGTTCCGAAAAACACATGATTAAAAATTTAACAGATGTTTTTGAACTTTGTAGGAAACACAACCTTAAGTTACATCCACAAAAATGCTCATTCTTTATGCACGAAGAGACCTTTCTTGGGCATAAATGCACGGATAAAGGAATTCTACCAGATGACAAAAAATATGACGTCATTAAAAACTATCCAGTCCCACACGATGCGGACAGCGCTCGACGATTTGTTGCATTTTGCAATTATTACAGGAGATTTATTGAGAATTTCGCTGACTATTCACGGCACATAACTAGATTATGTAAAAAGAATGTTCCTTTTGAATGGACAGTCGAATGCCAAAATGCATTCCAATATCTGAAAGATAAACTCATTCAACCAACTTAATTACAATACCCAGATTTCAACAAAGAATTTTGCATAATAACTGATGCAAGTAAACAAGCTTGTGGAGCGGTTTTAACTCAAAACCATACCGGAATTCAACTCCCAATAGCATATGCATCACGCTCATTTACTAAGGGCGAAAGTAATAAAAGTACTACAGAACAGGAATTAGCAGCCATTCATTGGGCAATTACACATTTTCGACCATATATTTATGGAAAACACTTTACAGTGAAAACGGACCACAGACCTTTAACATACCCTTTTTTCTATGGTCAACCCAAGCTCTAAGCTTACGCGTATGCGTCTTGAAATTCCAACGAAATATCTTGTAGCTATTCCAATCCCAAACAAGAACACCAATACCGTTGCTAAAGCAATATTTGAATCATTTATACTAAAGTTCGGTCCGATGAAAACATTCATTACATGGGAACTGAATATAAAAATTCTGTAATCAATGATCTGTGCAAATATCTTAAAATTGACAATATAACGTCAACAGCACACCACCAACTGACAGTCGGAACAGTCGAACGAAGTCATCGAGCCTTTAATGAATATATACGTTCCTACATATCGGTTGATAAGACCGATTGGGATGTCAAACAAAATTCAGGTTAGAACAAGCTTTTAAGAGAGCTAGAGTAATGATAGAAAACCATAAGGCTAAAAATAAGGAATATTATGATAGAAAAATAGTTAACTTTGAACTAAAAGTAGGAGATAAGGTCTTACTAAGAAACGAAACTGGCCATTAATTGGAACCAGCATATTAAGGTCCCTATTCAGTAGAACAAATAGACGATAAAGATAACATTTTCATTAAAGATAACAAAAATAAGACTCAGAAAGTTCACAATGATAGGTTAAAATCCTATAACACATAAACATGATAATGAAACAGTACAACAGTTTGACAAAAACGATAGCCTGATCAACCAATCGCATTTGTTTAAAACTCAATATCGAACACTTTATTAAAATTCAATTTAATTAATCACGTTTTCCTAATTTCAATGAAACCCTAATGTCTACAAAAATTTATATACTCTTGAATTAAATTAAAAAAACAAAAAAAAACAAAAAAATTTAGAATAATTTTTTAGACGATACTAATAAATAAAACTCTTACTCTAATATTAATAATGTACTATATATCGAATTAATAAATATCCATTTAGAATAACTTCATTAGATAATTACGTTGTTCATCTAAAAGGGGAGGTGTAGCATGTTCATATAGTGAGTGCGCACTGTAACAACTGTGTTGCAGAAAACACAAAGACTTCAAGCGCAATTGTAATTTGATAATTCTCGCATATGCATAAGTCAGCATATTCAGCTAAGCCACATATGTACATGCACACCACTCGTGGCCGCTCTGCAGCCAAAGAATATATATGTAAATTATATACATAAGCCCGCTGCCCTACGCCGGCAGCATAGCGGCATAGCATAAGTAATGAACAGAACAAGAAATAAATGAACATTGAACGAAGCAACACGTTTGATCGGTTGTGAATTGATTGGGAGAAACTGGCTGATCGACTGCTGAGGATATTGCACTGGATGTATATCCAGGATCCTCTATACTGCCCACACATCAATTTAATTATATTTTTTTTATTGTCTAAAACACTTTGTATAGGTTACCCCCATTTATGTCGCGACGTCGCTAGACATATTGGTTCCATATATTTATAATTTTTCTTTTGACCAATATACCTTTTGGAAATTTAAAAAAAAAAACATAAATATTTTTTGTTTTATATTAATAAAAACATGCATATTATTTTTTTTTGGTTCTAGATATTAAATCTATAAGGTTAGTAGGAAATAGTTTAGGAGATTAGAAGTATATATACCGGTTAGATTGCTAGTAAGAAATAGGTTAGAAAGTAATGGGATAATAATATTGGTTAAGGTCACTAAATTTGAGTGGTGTAAACACTGGTCAAAGATTTATGGGTACCAGAAAGAAGGTAACAATACGACTGCCGCTGCCTCGTGTTACTCGGAGCATCGCAAGCGCCGTAGCTGCCTCTTCTGCTCGAGCCAGGCGCGGGGCTGACTCTACGGCGTCGGGTCTCCCTGAGTTTGTTCAGACAGATAGTAACGTTTCCTCGCCTTCTGCCCCGAGCCGAACCAGCAATTCTAACCCCAGAACAGAGTTCGCCAGAGGAATGGGAGAAGAAGAAGGTGCCGTGGGCGGCCTTGATCTGGGACTCCCACAGGCTCGCTCTAGTTTAGTACCAGGTGCTTCGGAAATGGACGGTAGAAACACTGGACAGGAATAGAGACTGGAAGGAATGATGAGATCATTGGCGTTGCAGAACGCAGACATGGCTACGACGCTAAACGCTCAATTAGCCGCCTTTCGGGCGCAAATGGCCGAAATGGAGACTCGAGTTATGGATATGGAATCGTCTTGGATGGGCTTTCCCTGTAGTACAGTGGGTGCGGGGGCAGAAGACAGGAGTCAGTTGGGTATTTCTACACCAAATAGCGTAGGAGTGGGACAAAGGCTCCAAAATGCACAGACAGATATCCCAATTCCACCACCAGCAACTGGTTATAATCCTGAGCCGACTGCTCGTCAACGACCCCAGCCAACTTTCCGTAGAGACCAAAATTCTAACAGGGAGGCAGATGACACCGGAAGAGGTACGCCCTCAAACACTTCTGGTAGGTGGGTAGATATTTTCCGTCCAGTTGGACTGGATCGGTGGAATATTAAGTTTGACGGGACAGAAAAAGGAATGACAGTTGAAAGATTCCTTTTCCGGGTAGAGCGAATGCAGGAACTCTACAATTTAACAGCCGGACAGCTCTTTCGAGAATTCCATTGCTTGTTGACAGGGGCAGCTGCAATGTGGTACTGGCAGCTAATGGAAGACAAAGAACACCATCCTGAGTTCGGGATTCATTCGCTAAAAATGGTGATGAAGAGGGCATTTTGGACCTCTGATAATGAATACGTAACCATTAAAGAATTTAAGGAACGTAGGCAGGCATATAATGAAAGCTTTGAAGATTTTCTGTCAGAAATGAATAATCTCCGTTTCAAGCTGAGAACAAAAATTCCCGAGGCAAGTTTTGTGGGAATTCTAAAAGAGAATCTAAATGCTCAGATGGGAACTTTCTTATTGGCATCGCCGGTCCTAACCCTGGCAGCTTTCAAGAAAGAGGGTATCAAGGTGGAGAAATGGCTCAAGGAAAGACGGGCAATCGAGGCATTCCAGAAGACCCAGCGTACGGGAGGCGCAACGAAAGGTTCTCCTACAAGCAAGAACCAGGCCACCGGCCAGTTCTGTTCAGCTCCTTATCACCTCTATCTATGCTTTACATGTGGGATGCCAGGGGATTTTTATCGAAAGCAAGGGTCCGATCAGAGGGAGGGAAGATGCATGTCAGCTTTTTTTTGGTCAGACCAGGCCTGCCCCAAAACAATAACCAAACCTATGAATAACCCTCACCCGAAACAAATTAATCCGTCCAAAAGCCTACATCAAAGGAAGTTAGAGTATGAAGCGGCTAGGGAGCAGATTTTTAACGGGGAGGGAAAAGTCGAACAGATTAGTCTCTCGACCAGAAGAAAAAGAAAACTCCATAAACTACATCAGAAATGGGCAAGGGCACGAGAGGCTCAGAGGAAGGTCATCGCGGCGGTCGTTAACAAAACCCGGGATGATCGACTCTTCGCGAAAACTAAAGTAGATGACGAAGAGATAACGGCATTATTAGACTCTGGTGCTGCGGTGAACTGTATAGGCCAAGGGACCGAAAGGTTTCTTGAAAAACGTGCACATTTGATCCAGAGAGGTCACGGTTTGAGGGTGTGTACCGCCAACGGAGGCGAAAATCAGGTGCTTGGTACCATTTCACTACCGGTACTATGGGAAGGGGCCATCGAAGATATGGAATTCTTAATAGTACCATCCTTACAGCAGTCGTTCTATTTCGGAATTGAGTTCTGGAAGATGTTCGGCTTAGAATTGGTTAGCCGAGGAAGTCGTTCCTTAGGAAAGTTTGAGGTCACAAAAGGCGTAAAGTTGAGCGAATAGAAACCATCTGAGGGAGCTCCTTTGCTAGAAACTGCCTGCAACCCTCATATTCTGTCCGACGATCAGGCAACGCTATTGCAAGGCGTGAAGGACATGTTTCCGTCCTGTAGTACACTCGGGCTGGGGAAAACAGACCTAGAAGAACATGTGATTGTGGTTTCTAACGAGGACATCCCTATTAAGCAGAGACATTACCCGATATCGCCAGCCAAGCAAGCACTTTTGTTTGCGGAGTAAGACCGGATGTTGGAGCTGGGGGTCATAGAGGAGAGCAACAGCAGTTGGAGCTCACCTGTGACTTTAGTGGTAAAAGGCCCCAAAGCACGGATGTGTCACAACGCACAACGCATGTGTCGGCTAATGGACAAAGTTATTCCAGCACGACTCCGACAGAATGTCTTTGTCTACTTAGACGACTTGTTGGTTTGCTCTCCAACATTCGCGGAACACATGGAGATGCTTAGGCAAGTGAGTGATTGTCTAACTTGGGCAAAACTAACCATTATCGTGGAAAAAAGTAAGTTTTGTTACAGTCAAGGTAGGTAGCTGGGGTACATAGTGGGAGGTGGTTGTATCAAGACAGACGAGGCTAAAATTCAAGCCATCCAATAGTTTCGAGAACCGACGAGTGCCAAACAACTGCGCAGGTTTCTAGGTATGACAGGGTGGTATAGAAGATTCATAGTCAACTTTGCGATAGTCGCGGCGCCACTCCATGATTGCCTGAAGAAGGACAGGGTGAAAGGTTTCGAGTTGGGGGAAGAAGGCTTAAAGGCTTTTAATGCACTGAAGCTGAGTATGATGTCTGCTCCAGTATTGACAACTCCCGATTTCAAGAAACCCTTTGTGATCCAGTGTGATGCATCGACCACTGTGTGATTGGGGGGAGTTCTGTACCAAGTGGCGGAAGACGGAGGAGAACATCCAATAGCTTACATGTCAGCTAAGCTCAACAAGGCTCAGCGAAACTATAGTATTACCGAGCTTGAGTGCTATGCGGCCATCCTAAGCATCTACAAGTTTAGATCGTACGTGGAAGGTATGTCTTTTAAAGTCATCACTGACCATGCGAACCTTACATGGCTGATGGGTCAAAAAGATTTGTAGGGGCGATTAGCTCGTTGGAGTCTCAAATTACAGGCTTTCGACTTTGTAATCAAGCATCGGAAAGGGGCCCTTAACGTAGTCCCAGACGCGTTGTCCAGAGTCCATATGGATGAACTCAAATCCGCTGACTCGTCAAAGGAAAATCAGAAAAGCTGGGATTCCCATCTAAGCCACATCGCGTGCGCCTTGCGAAGTGCCTGGCACTCCGCAATTGGTTTGGAGCCATATTATGCCATGTTCGGGATTAGGATGGTGACTCATGGAAGTGCTTATTCTATCCTACGACATCTCGATGGAATTAAATCAGGAGATCAAGAACTGGTCTTAGCTGACAAGTTGCAGCTTATCCGGCAGAAGATTGGGCAGCAACTCGAGCGCATGCACAAGCAAGGGAAAAGGGTGTATAATACTCGTTGTCGGAAGGTACAATATACTGAGGGACAGATCGTGTACAGAAAGAATTTTAAGCAGAGCAATTTGACCGAAGGGTATAACGCAAAACTGGGTCCGAATAGAGTGAGGTGTATAATCCTGAAAAGGAAGGGTAGCTCCCTCTATGAGCTAGGTAATAGTGTAGGGAAAAGTATTGGCGTGTATCACGCTAAAGATATCTACGCTGTCTAAGCATAAAGGTCTGCCTATACTACTTTGTCATAAACTTAAAATAGGCTTGTGTCCCACCTCATTTATCCAATACGCCTACGCCAAGTAAGAACTTACCAGTTCTGGGAACCAGTAGCGCGGCAAAAAAAAAATAAAATTAATCTCAGGGATATGGGGCAAATCCCATAGTTTACGTGAGAACAATAAGCCCGACTAGATTCTTTGTAGAGCATGAGACTCCACAATCTCAGGGTTATGGGTCGAGGGCACACGTTTGGCATAGACTCACCGGGAATAAACAGCCCGGCCAGATAAGTCCGCAAAGCTAGAGACTATGGTAAATTTTGTGTAGTGCTCCGAGATGGGTCAATGTGGCATATCCATCGACGATTCCGATATGTTATGTACGCCCATTGACCGACAACAAAAAGGGTATTTGAGTGTCGACTCTTTTAATTTTGCAGTGTGTTATCAGCCAACGAAAGTAACCTGATTCCTTTCATTTTTATGTTGGGACTTGGGCGAGGCATGATTCTGGCTCCCATACAATTGCATTTCCCAAAACGTCAGCAAAATTTTTAGAGACAGTCTGGGGCCGGTAATCGGACCCTCCGTTTCAAGCGTGGGATTGTCAAGTGGAAGTCCGCTGCAGCTGCGCGGTCAGCGCTCAACTCTTTGGTGAGCCTCGGAGGGCAACTTCTAAGCACCCGAGAGTCAGTCAAGTTTAGAAACGATCACCGGAACGTTGAGAAGCGCTCCGCAAGGGGGGCTCCGCATAATCGTTTTTCGCTAGTCCAGTGCAAACACAAAAATACTACAAACCAAACGCTCCGGATCTTGGTGTTCCTCCACAAGTGATTTTTTTTTAACACAAAATACTTCAACAAAGTGCGAGCCCAAAAATAAGCCCAAAGCAGGCCCAGTGCTGGCCCCTTGAAAAGGTCTAGCGCGATCTACACTCACAAGCGCAAGCCTGTGCTAGCCCAAAAACAACCCACAGTGCAAGCCCAAAATAAGCCCAAGACAGGTCCTGTGCGGGCTCCGTGAAAAGGTCTAGCGCGATCCACACCCCCAAGCGCAAGCCAGTGCAATCCCGAAACATCAACAGTACAAGCCCAAAGCAGCCACAGTGCCAGCCTAAAACAACCAGCGCCCCGTTTCTTTTCTAGGATTAGTTTTTTTACTTTAATTTTTGCTTTAGCTTTAACTTTTATTCCATGTTTGTGTAGTAATAGTTTTTTTTTCGTTTGTTCTTCTTTGTTTAAGTAACCTTGCTCTAATGGGAGGGAAGGAGAGCAAGGCGTCAGACAACACGGCCAACATCGTGAATAGTGTTCAAGTGGCAGATCATACAGGACACTTAGAGGACCTTACCTTTTGGGTAATCGTCTTGGTATTAATAACAGGGGTACAATTTGCGTTGAAGTTATACTTGTTAAACAAACACTCCTTAAAGAGGAGGTATATCAACACCGCAGATTTAGAAAGGGTTTTTACAGTCTCAGGGTCAACCGTTCGTCCGTAAAGATTTTCTTTTAACCATATTTTTTTTTTGAAACTTTTTTGTCCGATTGATTTGATTTGTGTTTGTTTAAGCTAGGTACGGAGACGCTATGAATTTTCTCGCAGCGCAAATTGTTTCATAATTCTCAGAGCGGCCTCTGAGACTGTAGTATGACCAGAAATCAGCCAAATGTCACTGAATCTGAAACGGTGTTTACAAAAAAAAGCGGGCTTAATAAAAGTGAATCGTTTTGTGAAAAATTAAAATGCAAGACTCTTTGATGGATGCAGAGGCTTTGGGGAATGCCATGGTGGTTTTTATGGGGGCATTTTGCGTGGCGCTGGAGGAGGATGAAGCGAATGAACGCAGGAGACGGCAACGCCCCAAATTTTGGGTAAGCCCATATTTGAAGGAAAGAGGCAACAAAGGACGCTATGCCACCGATGTGAGTATAAATATTTAAATGTCTTCGTTCATGCACATTTAATACATTGAAAACATTTCTTAGTTTCAAAAACTTCCACATGCCGGAATGCAGGATCAGCAAGCAACATTTTGGAGACATTCTTTGCCAAGTCTGTGATGCCATTTATAATGCACTGCTCGGAGAGTTTCCTGTGTGGGAGGTAGGCACAATGTCCAAGTGGGCGCAGGAGTTCAGCGACAAATGGAATTTCCCCAATTGCGTTGGTGCAGTTGATGGCAAGCACGTACCGATAAAGGCACCTGCGAATAGTCGCAGCGCATTTTATAACTATAAGGTATGTCGAATAAAACTTTTAAATCGTATCCTTATTATACTGTAACTTGTTGATACAATTCCAGGGCTTCCATTCGATCTTATTGATGGCTATCTGCGACGCTTCATATCGTTTCACATACGTAGATGTTGGTGCCTACGGAAGTGAAGGCGACATGAATGCCTTTTCCCATTGTGATCTGGGAAAAGATCTATTGAATGGCTGTCTGGAGTTTCCGGAGGACGTCATTCTAAATGGGGAATCGACTCCGTATTTCATCGTAGGGGATAATGCATTCCCTCTTCATAATCGGATTATGAAACCCTACGGTTCCCGAAACCTGGCTGTGGACGAACGCATTTTTAATTACAGACTTAGCAGAGCTCGTCGCTGTATTGAAAATGCGTTTGCCATCTTGTGCTCCAAATGGAAGGCACTGCAACGTACTTTGTTGTGTAGCCCAACCAAGGCTAAAAAGATTGTTGCAGCTTGCTGTTCGCTCCACAACCTCCTACTACGGATGAGTCCAACTCAGTATAGGGCAAGGGACAGCGAAATTCCAAGGGACACCGCTCACAAATCTGCGACCCAACCGTGGCCGCATCCACACTAATTTTAAAGACATACGCAATAATCTAAAAACTTATGTAAATAGTGAAGCTGGGTCTGTACCCTGGCAAAATGATTCCGCTGGCATTCAGGCAGCAACTCAATAAATATACATATGATAAATATAACAAAAATATATATTTTTATTTAGGAGTACACAGAAATAATCAAATTTCTTCTTGATATGCTTTGCTCTCTCACAGAACCAGGGATGCAAACCGGTTCTGAACCGAACCGGTTTTGAACCGAACCGAACCGCTTATTCCAGCCGGTGAACCGAACCACAAACCGAACCGGCTTCCTTTAAGAATTGATGAACCGAACCCGAAACCACAAATAAAAACGGTTCGGTTCGGTTCAGCGCTCTGACGAGTTTTAAGACGGGAGTCGCTTTCCTCTAGCCAATGATACTTATTATTTTGGGGATTTGAATCGTTTCCCCAAGACAATTTTTCTACATATCGTGCGACTCTCTACATTCTTACCTATGCCGTAACTTTAAAGGATGACCTAACGAAAAATTTAAGAACAAGTAATTCTGAAAGTCTTCTGTAATTGCCCTCCGATCTCTTAATATACGTACCATCAATGAACATTCTTTCCTCTAGTGGACAATATTTGGAATTTTCTGTAATACATTCACCTTAATTTAATGCTAACCAGGAGAGTTTTTATACTTTTCTATTCTAATCTTTTCTGGCCGACATTCTCTGTTTTCAAAGATCATTCCTCTAGGATCTTATAGACGAATCCTTTGAATCTGGCACAATATATTTGCGACATTCTTCTAAGGGTTTTAAAGATATTCAAATGGATTATAGGAATTCAATTTGAAAGTGTGCAAAAGTCACAATGTACCTTTGTGAACCACTGAACCGAACCGGAACCACGGTTCAGTCAGTTCCAAAAACCGTGTAATTAACCGAACCGGCGGTTCAGAAACTGTCTGAACCACTGAACCGAACCAGTAATTATATTAGATTGGTTTGCATCCCTGCACAGAACAGCTGTCATTTTTTGCTCGACTTCCTCAGCTTTTTTCGGAGGCATCTTATCGAGGCACTCGGCCCAATATGCCAAGATGGGTCGCTGCTTCCGCTGACCCATTAGGTCTTTCTGATGACCCAAAAATTGTTCGATCACTCCACACATTTTGCCCACAGCCGATGGTTCTTCCACCTTGCGCCTCTTGCCCTGTTAAAGAGAATACAAATTTGGTTTTCATTACTTCTTGTCATTTGTATTGGTTGTTTGCTTACATATGAGTATGAAGACGCACACACAGAAGACCTGTCGTCCATAAGGTTGTCAGTGGATGACTCTGCGAATGAATCGTCCGGGTCAATTACAAGTGGCGAAGACGGATCGGCTTGCGAGGACGATGCAGCTTGCGAGAACAGTGACGTTGGCGAAAATTATGATGTTGGCGAAAATGGTGGCGGTGAGAATGGTGGAGTTGGCGATATAGGAGTAGTTGGCGAAAATAGACCACTTGAGCTCGCGGAGGTTACAGCCTTATAGGGAGTGCTCAATGAACTGCAAAATTGACGCAATGATAATGTCAAAATGAAATATAACCAAAGGTACCTACATTCTTTGCGTCGACAAGTCCGGTAAGAACGCCATGAGTGGGGCGAACTTCCACTCAGCAGAGCCTTTTATTTTGGGCTGCTGCAAGGCAACTCCACCATCACTGCCACTTTTTGGAAGCTTGTTGGTTTTGTACTTGTAGCTTCCACGCAAAGACACCCAAGCACTTTTACATTCCGGCGCTGAAACACCAATTTGGTTCTTATTTATTGGTTCTTGAATTAATTAATATAACTACTTATCAGTTTTCCGCAAATTTCCGTCTATGGAATCCCAAGCACTTCGAGTGCAAATTGCATCGAAATGCTTTTTGTTGGTCAAATCCCTTAAGATGGGTTGCGATTTGACTGCTTCTATTAGCGCCACTTGTTCGTCCTCCGTAAAGTTCTCCAAATGACTTTTGTATGGTTTTTTTAACTTTTTTAGTTTCCATTTATTTTATTCTCGTAGGTACCTCTGACAATTATCAAACATGTTTGATAATTTCTATTACCCCCTGCGAGAATTTATCAGCTGTTTGGCCAAAAAACGAGTTGGCAGGGCCATGCTCACTCTCAGAGCGCATTTGTGTTGTCTCCGTACTCGCTCTGAGAATGTGCTCTGTGAATTTTGTGCAGCGCATTCTCTGAGCTATGTAATTAGATAGGCTCCCAGAAAATTCTCAGCGTCTCCGTACCTAGCTTTAGAGTAAAATTTTTTGTTAGTTTTTTTCTCTTTCTTTGTTTGTGCTTTGTGTGTGTGTGAATATATATATAGTGACATATCCAGTATTCAGCTTTCCCTTTTTACCATATTCATACCCACTGTGGCTCATATCAAACATTTATCCAACCCTTTTTTACCGTACTCATGCCCACTGTACTTTGAGGCGCGAGATTTGCCAACATACGCAGAAAAGTTCAACATAAACAGAAAGGAGTTTTGCATAAACAGAGCTGACCAAGGCCCACGACCGAACGTAATCATAACAATTATTGTGAAATAATCTAACTGACCAATCAGAAGATGCCAGCAAGCAGCATCTAAACAAATGTCCACTCCTTTGTCTTTGAATCATGCCAATTGTCACGTAGGCCAAAGCGTCTTTATCCCTTTAAATAGAGCATAAGCCACATATTGTACTTTAGTCTTAAATTGATCACCAAACCATTCACTTGGTACTAAAATAAAAGAACATAAAACTGAATTGGTTTTTCTTTGTATTTGTGATTAAATACAGAACATGTAATTGGCGCAGCCGGTAGGTAGTAAATGTAACATCGGTTATTCGTGAGTGATACGATCAATTAAAAAAGGCTTATCCATACAACTGGTATCCTTTCTGATCAACTAGTGTAATTGTGCACAGTATCACAATTAAATCGAACCTTTTTACAAAAACACGCGATCCGCCAAAGAACTTTACGTGTCAATTCAAATCAAATTGTAAATCCAATTGAGTGATTAAAAACAAATTGATTTATTGACCAACTGCAAGTAAACGAAACAACAAAACATTTTTTTTAAAAATGGATCCCCCACGTGCAAACATTATCGCAGCACCTGTAATGGTCTTATTAAACGACCAGAATTTCAGCCAGCTGTTGCAACAAATTCGAAAGGTGCCAACCTTTGAAGGCGACCTAGTTGCTTTGGCTCCATTCATAAGAAGGATGGACTACTTACTCCGACTATATAGCACAAACAACGAGCGTCAACAGAGCATCATCTTCGAGGCAATTGAGATCCAGATATCAGGCGAAGCACAGAAGCTATTACAAGAGTGTCAAATCAACGATTGGGCCGGGCTAAGGCAAGCCCTTATCTCCGAATACAAAACGCAAACACCTGTCGAAGAACTTCTCCGACGACTATATAACACAAACTACCAAGGAAACCTCCGTAAGTTCTGCGGCGATGTCGAGGCAAAGATGCTCATCATCAGTAATAAGTTAGAGTTAGAAGGTAATGCTGAAAACTCAAGATTGTATTCAAACTCCATGACAAATACAGTGAAAAATCTTATTCAAAGAAAATTACCTGATAGGCTTTTCATGACTCTCGCGAGACATGACATTTCAACAATTTTAAAATTAAAACAAGTGGCACAAATGGAAGGCTATTTTGAAGAGACAAATCATGTAAACAATAATAAAGTGGAGAAGTCAAAATTTAATAATATTATTAACCATTCAAAAAACACTCATCCACCGCCTACTAACCAATACAATCCCAATTATCAACCACAGAATAATTACTCAAACAGACCAAACCAAACTTACTCACAACCTCCTTCGAACAGACAGACTAATTTCAGTTCAAGTCAAAATAAATTACTAATGCAAGAGTTCAGACAGAATTTACAACAAGGGCAAATGAACAATCCAAACAATTATAGTCGAAATAACCAAAATCAATACCAAATCAACCTTTTAAACGTATGAGGGAAAATTACAGAGATTCACGAAAAATGCAGGTTGATGAACATTATCCACAAGCCGAATGTAATGAAGAGCAAGAACAGAACGACTATCAACAAGATCAGGGTGATGAAATCAGGCACGAAAATTTTCAAATGAACGCCTCGGGACAAATAGCTACATAGAAATCATGATAAACAACAGACGCTACAGGTGTCTTATTGATACAGGTTCATCAATAAATATGATGAGATCAAATTTTCTTAACTTACCAGTTCATACAAAATCAACTTCCATTCGAACTATGAATGGGATTTCAAAATTAAATCATTATGTGTCCATTGCACTAAATAAACTCTTTATTCAAAACCAGATATTTTTTATATACGATTTTTCACCTCACTATGATTAACTGTTAGGCAGAAATTTATTGATGGCAAACGGTGCCATTATTGATTTTATTTCGGGAATAACAGTTATAAGCGAAAGAACATTTACAAACAGAAGCGTCATTTCTGATCCAAATGCAGAAAAGAACTTCAGAACATGTCTTCAACCTGGAGACTATACAAAAGAAATAAATTATGCGATAAGCAACGAAAGCACTAGTGGACAAGATTACAGAGTGAATCATCTAAACGATGAAGAAAAAACCAAACTATTGAACTTACTAAGAAATTTCAGTGACATATAAGGTTGTCAAAAAAGTCTTGCGGTATTTCCGCAAGCTTGTCTTTGCAAGCGCGTAGTTCTAGTTGTTTTCGTCGCATCGGTTCACGCTAGAGCTTTTTGGAAAGCTCTTTTCACGCGCTAACACGTGTTTGATTTATTGTTGTCTGTTTTTAGTCGTTCGTGAGTTATAGCGTCGCAAACATGGAGCAAAATAAAGAGAAAATACGGCATATTTTACAGTACTACTACGATAAAGGCAAAAATGCATCTCATGCTGCCAATAAAATTTGTGCAGTTTATGGACCCGATACAGTTTCCATTTCCACCGCACAACGATGGTTTCAACGTTTTCGTTCTGGTGCAGAGGTGATCGAAGATGCGCCACGGCCGGAAGGCCTGTCGTCGAAAATTGCGATAAAATCGCTGAATTGATCGAAAGAGACCGGCATAGTAGCAGCCGTAGCATCGGCCAAGAGCTGGGCATGAGTCATCAAACCATTATAAACCATTTGAAGAAGCTTGGATTCAAAAAGAAGCTCGATGTATGGGTGCCACACGACTTGACGCAAAAAAACAGTTTGGCCCGTATGGATGCATGCGAATCGCTTCTGAATCGCAACAAAATCGACCCGTTTTTGAAGCGGATGGTGACTGGCGATGAAAAGTGGGTCACTTACGACAACGTGAAGCGCAAACGGTCGTGGTCGAAAAGCCTTGAAGCTGCCCAGACGGTGGCCAAGCCTTGATTGACGGCCAGGAAGGTTCTTCTGTGTGTTTGGTGGGATTGGCAGGGAATCATCCACTATGAGCTGCTCCCCTATGGCCAAACGCTCAATTCGGACCTGTACTGCCAACAACTGGACCGCTTGAATGCAGCACTCATGCAGAAGAGGCCATCTTTGATCAACAGAGGCCGAATTGTCTTCCATCAGGACAACGCCAGGCCACACACATCTTTGGTGACGCGCCAGAAGCTCCGGGAGCTCGGATGGGAGGTTCTTTTGCATCCACCGTATAGTCCGGATCTCGCACCAAGTGATTACCACCTATTTCTGTCCATGGCGAACGAGCTTGGTAGTCGGAAGTTGGCCACAAGAGAGTCCTGTGAAAATTGGCTCTCCGAGTTTTTTGACAATAGGGAAGCGAGCTTCTATAAGAGGGGCATTATGAAGTTGGCATCTCGTTGGGAACTCGTCATCGAACAAAACGGCGCATATTTGACTTAAATCGCATTATTATAACCAATTTTATCAACAATTGAAAATTCAATAAAAATACCGCAAGACTTTTTTGACAACCTTATACAATATCGGGAATGTGACAATTTGACATTCACGAGTATTGTTAAGCACGAAATTAATACCCAACATGAAAACCCTGTGTATAAAAAACCATACAGCTATCCTTTTGCTTTTGAAGAAGAAATTGAAAAACAAATTAAGGATATGTTGAACCAAGGTATAATTCGGCATAGCCAATCACCTTATTGTAGCCCATTATGGGTAGTACCAAAAAAGAAATGCCATCAGGGATGGCAAAGTTTAGACTTGTTGTAGATTACAGGGGACTAAACGACATAACTATCAATGACAAATTTCCAATCCCAAATATGTATGAAATTTTGGGAAAACTCGGACGATGTTTATACTTCACTACGATTGATTTAGCCAAAGGCTTCCATCAAATTGAAATGGATCGGAATTCCATTAATAAAACTGCTTTCTCAACGAAGTTTGGGCATTATGAGTTTACTCGGATGCCATTTGGACTAAAAAATGCACCATCTACTTTTCAGAGGTGTATGAATCACGTTTTGAAAGATTTAATTGGCAAACACTGCCTTGTGTACTTGGACGACATTATTGTATTCTCCACATCCCTTGAAGAACATTTAAACTCACTTAAATTAGTGTTTGAACGATTAAGACAGGCAAATTTAAAACTACAGCTCGACAAATGCGAGTTTTTGAAACGAGAAGTAGAAATTTTGGGTCACATAGTTGGACCAGATGGTGTAAAACCAAATCCAGACAAAGTCAAAGCCATAAACAAATACCCAATTCCAAAAACCCAGATAGAAATCAAATCATTTCTTGGCCTTTGCGGCTACTACAGAAAATTTAATAATTTAAGGTGGAAGATAAGGTTCAGCGAATACGACTTCGAAATAAAATACTTACAGGGGAAACTGAACCACGTGGCAGACGCATTATCCAGAGTTAAAATTGACGAAAATTATTTCGATGACATTACACAAGCTACAGCACATAGCGCTGAGGAAGATAACGAAAATGTAATACCTTTGACAGAAAAACCACTTAATTATTTCACAAGACAGATAGAAATGATTAGGAGCGACACCGACAACGATGAAGTTGAATCTTATTTCCAGAAAACGAAAATAAAAATTTATTATTCAAACTTGGGCACCGAAAAAGCAAAACTGTGAAAAATAGTGACAGAATATTTTTGTACTAAAGGAAGCGCAGTATACATTGAACATGATTCTGATTTTGAATTATTACAACAGGCATATAAAACGTTTATTAACCCCCACTCAATACAAATAATGAGAACAAATATTAAACTACAAGACATCAGAAACTACGCAGAGTTCAAAGAAATAATCATTAAAAACCATAAGAAATTATTACATCCAGGCATCGAAAAAATGGTCAGGCTTTTTAAAGAATCGTACTATTATCCAGATCACCAAAAACTAATTCAAAACCTAATTAACGAATGTGAAATTTGCAACCGAGCCAAAATTGAACACAGATATACATCGCTTACATTTAAAATCACACCTGAAGTGGAAAACTGTAGAGAAGTGTATGTAGTTGACATATACACCATAAAAAACCAGAATTATTTGACATGTATTGACCTATATTTAAAATTTGCAAGTATAACTGAGTTAAACGGAAAAGATTGGATGGAAGTTAAAAGAGGACTCATTCGTACATTTAATAATATGGGAAAGCCCATTATTTTAAAAACAGACAGAGATAGTGCTTTTATGAGCATAGCACTTAAAGATTGGCTTGACAAAGAAGAAGTAAAAATTCAAATTACAACAAGTAACAAGTAAGGGCGCTGCAGTCGAGTTTCCTGACCACAAAATACCCTGTTCATTTATTTTCATTTATTTGTTTTTGAATTTTTGAAGATGTCATCCTAAATGTAGGCAATACTTTTCTAGTCCTGATCAACAACTGGGGGGCTGCTTTTATCAGCTCAACTGTTTCGCTTATAACTCCGGTGTTTTTGGTCCGATCTGATTGTACTTTTCAGAATAGATAGATATTGAGCCTAGCATGATGTATACTAAACCACGAGGCTCTAACTTGAAAATTGTGGATCTGACGGCTTTTTAGGTCTTGGATTTATAGAGGAGGTCTAGGTTTTTTGGGGATAAAAGGGGGACGGGGTGAAATTTTTCAAATCTGAAACAAACTTGATCTGCGTACAGCATAAATCTACCTTCGTGCAAAATTTGTGGCTCTATCTCTTATAGTCTCTGAGATCGACGCGTTCATACAGACAGACAGACGGACAGACGGACAGACGGACAGACGGACAGACGGACGGACGGACAGACGGACAGACGGACATGGCTATATCGACTCGGCTGTTCATGCTGATCAAGAAAATATATACTTTATGGGGTCGGAAAATTTTCCTTCTCCCTGTTACATACATTCGCACAACTTCATGATCCCCCTTTTCCCATTTTCAATGGGAACAGGGTATAAAAATGGTGTGGCAGATGTGTTCTACATTCATAAACTACATAAAACCATCAATGAGAAAATACGAATAATTAACACTGACGACAACGAAGAAAATCGACTTATGACAATTGAAATAATATTGTACACTTACAACCACAAAATAAAACACAACTCGACTGGTAGAACTCCAGCAGACATTTTTATTTACGCAGGAACACCCACTTACAATACCCAGAATATAAAAGAAACAAGAATTGAAAACCTTAACAAAACCCGACATGACTTTGAAATAAAAACAAACTTCAGAAAAGCACCCATTATTCATGGAAAATTACATAACCCTTACAAACCCACTGGGAAGATAGAAAAAGTTGACGTAGACCATTTTGAGGAAACAAATCGAGGTCGTAAAATTAAGCACTACAAAACCAATTTTTAAAAACAAAAGAAAATTAATGAAAGTAAATATTCACAGGAGGACTCAAACCCAAATCAGGACTCTTAACTTTCACATTTCTGTCTCTATTGATGTCAACACTACTACTACGAGCGAATAATCA
>JAWNNO010004644.1:0-15429 GCA_035044985.1 Lordiphosa fenestrarum
CATACATATGTTCATTTCATCTTCTTCCCCATGAGCAGTTCTAGAAATCCAAATTCTACCACTTGACTTTACAGTTTCAGCTCTTTTCGAGCTTGTTAACCAAACAAGTCAACTTCAATTTTCTGTTTCCAAGCCAGAACATGGCCATGCATTATTTGAATTATTTTGACGGTAAAATGGCTGAATCAAAGCTTTTTCCAAAAATGGTTTAAAGCACACGCTTCTGGGTCGTTTTGCAGCCTTGTAGTGCATGGAATTGCCAAAATCTAATACCATTTCTCCTTACCAGGACTTGTCCGAGGGCAGGCCTAACTTTTACTACATTTAGATGAGCCGAAGAGGGGGGACTCTGCATGTTTACACAATAAACTCAATAAAATTGGCGCTCTCGCTGGCGACGTGGACTAATTGAATTATACTTTGCATACTTTTGTGCGCGCTGGCATCACGCAAGCCTTTCGCACGGCATGCCTAATTCCCATAATTGATAAATGCAAAAATGTCAACATTATTCATTGTTAAAGACGTCACAAGTTAGAACAAAATTATACATAAATGTAATGCAGTATATATTCAGTTCAGTTTTGTTTCTTGTTCTGTAAGTATTCGTTCCAAATTCCTGTATAGTGTTCTTGTTTTTTTTTTTGTTTTGTTTTCGCTACTTTAACAATAATGCCTTTGCCATTACCCGAACTTATGGACTACGATCAGCGTCGTGTTTCGCGTTGGTATTTTGGGGGCGTGTCCAGTTCACTGGCCGCCATGGTAACCCATCCCCTAGATTTAATGAAGGTGTTGATACAAACACAGAAGGAGAAGCTGTCAATCGGAGAAACGACCAGGAAAATCATACGCGAGGAGGGTGTGCTGGCCTTATACAATGGCATTTCGGCCTCGCTGTTGCGACAGTACACCTATACACTGACGCGCTTTGGGATCTATGGGGTGGGAGCGCGCCTTATGGATTCGTCGACCATGTCGCGCAAGACTTTGCTGGCCGGTCTTGGAGGTTTCGTAGGAGGCCTGGTGGGAGCACCGGCTGATCTAGTTAATGTGCGACTGCAGAACGACGTGAAGCTGCCACCTGAGCAGCGACGCAAGTACGCTCAGGCCCACTTCGGCTGCTCGCTCTCCACTGACTACTGCCTTCTCCTTTTGCAGCTATAAACATGCCATCGATGGCCTGGTGCGCATCTGTCGTGAGGAAGGCTGGCAGCACCTGTTCAATGGCGCCTCCATTGCTGCCATACGTGGCGCATTCATGACCGTGGGGCAAATCGCCTTCTACGAGCAGAGCAAAGACGTGCTGGTTGGTATGGGACTCGAGGAGCGGACGAGCACGTACATCACGGCCTCGTTGATATCGGCAGTGGCGGCCACCACTCTCACCCAGCCCATCGATGTGGTCGAGACGCAGTGCGCATGAACGCGCGTCCCGGGGAATATTCCAGTCTGGGTGATATCTTTGTGCAGACCGCCAAGGAGGGGCCGGGTGCCTTTTTCAAGGGGTACACACCGGCATTTGCTCGCCTCATGCCGCACACGGTGCTTATGTTCCTGTGCCTTGAAGCCCTGCGCACCCATTTTGGTTACCTGCCGGCTCCGAAGTCGCCCCCACCCGCCAAGTGAAATGGAAAGCTAATCATTCGAAATTCAATGTTTCTAAATTGCCAGTGATTTGTTGTGTATTGCGGAGGTAGCTAAATTATATTGTCAGTGTATTTTTGTAAACGAAATTACCTTTGCGAGCTTACCATTCGCAGGTTCTTGCGCATTGTTAGCCTGCAGGCCTAAGTACACTCGAATATTCAATGAAAGTTCAATATCCCTGCGTCAGTTCTACAGAAACAATTGAATGCTTCAACCTTCTTTAAGCTTTAATTGCCAAGTTAGTTGCTTACCCACCTGCCAAATACTTCCGCTGATGTTGTGTAATCGCATTGAAGCCATTAACACGGCAACATAAGGAGAGAGAGGCAGCCATTATTGCTCCATGTTATGTTGACACAGAAAAGCAATCATACGCCCCGTGTGTTAGTCTTGCTAAATGCGCCCAGACAAGCGCAAGACACGGACAATGGATGGGTTGCCTGTTTTTAGAGCTTGTTCCATTGCGACCCACCTGCTGCCCACTTGTCCATGCAATATTGATGTTAGCCAACAAGTTGTCAATGCCTCAATATCCCTACAGAACAGAAAGAAAGAAAGAAGGGAAACAAAAACAACAAAATTGTTAGCTGCCAAAGCAACGAGGAAATACGTTTTTCCAGCTCCTTTTCTGCCCACCTCCCACGGCCAGAGGCAATTTGCGCTCGGCCGTTGTTACAAATTAATTACACTTCATGGAAATTAAAAATTAAGCGAAAGTGAAAGGTTGGCTGAGCTATTTGGTTAATTAAAAAATTTAATTTGATTGTGCATACACTCGTTGCACATAAGAAGCGCCTGCCAATTGTTGTGAATGTCCCGTGACTTTTGTCACATTGTCAATATCAATTGTAATATCAATGCTGAATGGTTCAAGGCTAACGGCGACTAATTGATAAGGTGCACGTTTTGGGGAAGCCGATAAAATATCAATTTATCGAAATATCGATGTTTTTGTGCATAAATACGATATATCGTTATCGAATATTCTTCCGAGGCGATATATTTTTAGCCATATATTTTAGAAAAATTATTTCTAAAAATAAGACTGAGACTTTCTGAAATTAAGGAAATGTTAACTAGAAGCTAGAAAATATTTTCTTAATTGTAGAAAAGCATTTTCTAAATTTTAGAAAAACCTTTCTAGATTTTAGAAAAAAAAATGTTCATCTATTATAGACAGGAAAGCGAGTGAGGGGGGACTGGAAAGAGAAGAGGAAGAAGACTGCAACACTGAGAAACCTATAACCCTTATATATTATTTTTATTGGATATTTTCTTTCAGTTGGTTCACTACTAGTAATCATTATTTTAGTTTTTAACTTTACCTTGCCTGGGACTCGAACTTGGGACCTCGGGGAAACTTCAACACGAAAGGCATCTTACCGCACTCGACTACCAAGCTCGCGCGTGAGGATAGTAAATAACGCAGTCAAATGCTAAGCATCAGCTGACTCTTTTATATTCCGAAAGCAGGGAATTCGAACGTGAGAATTACATGCGGTGTCTTTTTCTATTTTTCTAAATTTTAGGGCGGTTTTCTAGATTATTTTTCTATATTTTAGGGCGATTTTCTCAGCATGCCAAATATTAGTTGCCCCTTCTATATTCCGAATGCTCGGAATTCGTACTTGAGAGTTACAAGGGGTGTCTTTTTAATATTTTTCTATTCTTTAGGGCGATTTTCTAGACTTTTTATACCCTGTTCCCATTGAAAATGGGAAAAGGGGGATCATGAAGTTGTGCGAATGTATGTAACAGGAAGAAGAAAAATTTTCCGACCCCATAAAGTATATATATTCTTGATCAGCATGAACAGCCGAGTCGATATAGCAATGTCCGTCTGTCCGTCCGTCCGTCCGTGTGTCCGTCTGTCTGTCTGTATGAACGCGTCGATCTCAGAGACTATAAGAGATAGAGCCACAAATTTTTGCACGAAGGTAGATTTATGCTGTACGCAGATCAAGTTTGTTTCAGATTTGAAAAATTCCACCCCGTCCCCCTTTTATCCCCAAAAAACCTAGACCTCCTCTATAAATCCTAGACCTAAAAAGCCGTCAGATTTTCAATTTTCAAGTTAGAGCCTCGTGGTTTAGTATACATCAAGCTAGGCCCAATATCTATCTATTCTGAAAAGTACAATCAGATCGGACCAAAAACACCCGAGTTATAAGCGAAACAGTTGAGCTGATAAGAGCACCCCCAGTTGTTGATCAGGACAAGAAAAGTATTGCCTACATTTAGGATGACATCTTCAAAAATTCAAAAACAAATAAAAGAAAATAAATGAACTGGGTATTTTGTGGTCGGGAAACTCGACTGCAGCGCCCTTACTTGTTTGTCTATATTTTAGGGCGAATTTCTAAATGGCTTGTCTAAATTTAAGAAATGTGCTTCCTAAAATTTAGGTCGTTTTTCTAAATTCGCCCTATTTGCAATTTATTTTTTTCTAAATTCAAGGGCGAATTCGCCCGTAATTTAAGAAAGTATTTAGGAAAAAATCTAGAAAAATTACCCTAAATTTAAGAAAAAATAAATCGAATTTCTAAATTTAAGAAATTATTTTCTAAAAATTCTTTTTTAGGGCTGTTTTTTCTAGGTTTAAGAAAAAACTGTCTAAAAACAAGAAAGAAATATTTTGTAGGGTGCATTTCTAAAAACTAGAAAATAAATTTTTTGAGTGTAGAATCGGACCTTCGCAATTGTTAATATTTCGAAACAGAACGAACCCCTCTGCTTGGCAGGAGTTTCGGTTTGAAGAATCACTTAAGTCCAGTCTATTTTTCTAGGTTTAAGAAAAAACTGTCTAAAAACAAGAAAGAAATATTTTGTAGGGTGCATTTCTAAAAACTAGAAAATAAATTTTTTGAGTGTAGAATCGGACCTTCGCAATTGTTAATATTTCGAAACAGAACGAACCCCTCTGCTTGGCAGGAGTTTCGGTTTGAAGAATCACTTAAGTCCAGTCTATCCTGAACTTATAAAACTATTACAATTTATTGAAGTGATAAAGAAGAAATCCCTTATCTGTCAATTTGGTGGTGCTGAGACCAAACACAATCTTATAGGTTGCCTGACGAATTTGGGAAAAATGCCATATTTTTAAGGCAAAACCTACTAATTTTATTCAATTAAGAATAAATAGTATCTATTGAATGCAATCCATGCCAAATTCGGCCAATTTGGTTTAAAAAATGGCTTAGTTACCTCTAAATGTAGCGCCTTGTTGTGGCCTCTGGTTCTTTGCTGAATCTGTTGATTGCCGATTAGGGCAATGATCTCTGCGCCGTTTGTTTGCTGCTGCTGGTGGATTGCTTGACGCTGCTGTGGTGGTCCATGCCATTGCCTTACTGTCGTTCTTCTTCTTTAGTTGTCATGCAGCATTTGCTCTCTGGAGTTTATAGGCGCGTCTGCATGGGTGAAAGCCTCAAATTAGCTGTGAAATGCCATTTCTTGCAATTTCAGTGTTTCAAACTCGTTTGCCTGTTCCTGCTGAGGACGAAGATGATTTTGTATCGAAATCTTAGGCCTTGTTCACCAGCATACATCAAATATCAAAAATCCTACATCAAAAATCATCCACAAGGAATTATTAGTAAAAAAAATAGTACGCGGGAATGATATCGTGTTGATTTCTAATGACAGTTTGAGTTGTTGTGTATTTTTTATCCATCCTAATCACAAAAATTAGCAATCAGCTTTCACATTACAATAGTTCATTATAGTAATCGAACTAAATCCATCGATATCCTGTCATCAATTTGTGCTGGTGAACAAGGCCTTAGATTTAGATAATTTTATTTATTAGCCCAATGACACAAGACTTATAAATTAAGTCATTGGTCACAAAGGTGTTACAGTATAACATTCAATTAAGTATTTACAACATAATAAGTCTTAAGACTAATTTTGGTTATTTTATATAATTTTGTGGTATAAATGATGCTCTTGTAGCGCTTGAGGGACGCATATTTAAACCGTTTCCTAGCATCTATTCCTCAGTCTACTGTACTTTACGGGAACAACTTGCTTCAGGGCTATTTGCTTAGCTTTCTCGTTGGAGTGGTAACTTTCCCAATATCTGGATCAGACCTCCGTGTAGATTTGTTCAACTGTTTTGATATCGAGATCTGTGTGAATGGTTCCGTTTGCTTACATACCAGGGGGCTCCTTCAATAGTTCCTGCAGTCGTATGAACTGAATTTCACAAATTAGCGGACCCCATACGGGTAGCGCGAATGGCCATATTGGAGAAATAAGCTGCTTGTAAATCTTTGTTTTGGCTTTCAGCGGCAGTTTATTCCAATTAGCCTGTGCAGCTCTTCCTAGTCTTCCAATTTTTGTAGATAAATTGTTTTTACCTTCAAGACATATTCAGTTTCCGGGAATATTTATCGATCTGCCAAAGGAATAGTGAAGATCAGATAAACGATAATTCAGTTTAAAATAATCGAATTTTCTGTCACGTAACGAACAACTCACCAAATAAAAATCTGTTTACGCACGATTAATGCACGTTATTTTTCAAGAGTTTTTCGCCACTCACGATTCATGCACGACTTAGGGTTGCGCCACGAATGTGTATTTTGGCAATTGATTGCAGGTGGTGTTACTCAATATTCTCTTTATCCTTCGGACAAAGTTTTTGTTTCAAACATTTTTAAATTTGATTGTGTCGATTTCGGGCCTTTTCATAAATTATCAGAACTGATCATTTTTGCCACACTTTACTTGTTTTGTTGTTTAATCAATTTTTAACTTTCATTTTCTTTGAAAAGGTTTTATTTTATTTCCCATTTTTTTCTGTCGTTGTTGGAAATCTTACATAAGTTCCATTTGTTTAGATACATACTTAGAATGCCACATTACTTTTACTAGATTCTGGACCAATCATTCCTATGGCAGATAAGTGTATTTAGGCAAGACGACTGATGTAAAGACAAAGAGAGGAAAGCAAGCACATTTGAGAGAACACAGCGTTGAACTCACTCTCTCAGTTTGGTTTTGTTTATGGAAGAGGGATGTGTGGGGAACGTATCGAGCGGAGAGCGCAGTCGCTTTTTGCACTCATGTTGCCTTGGAATTCCCAACCAGTTATGGCATTGCTGGCATGGAGCGACGGCAAAGACTGATGCTGCTTTGAGGTGTTTTGTATTTCTTGAGACGGCTAAAACTTGCAACATGGCTTAACAATTAGTTTTCTATGAAATAAATTTAAGCAAAATGAAAAAAATCAACTGATTTTTGAATTGTTGTGTGGTTTTAAGCTCTTGATTTAAGAGTAAACGGTCTTACTCTTGAATCTGATAAACTCTTGATAATTGGAAGAACATTCTTGGATTTTGACAATGCTTTATGCCCTTGATTCAAGAATGAGCAATCTTGAATTCGAGAATGTTTAGCAGTTGATTCAAAAACTATTCTGCTTGATTTGAGAATGATTCTTACTTGGATCAAAAAAACGGGATCAAAAATTCATACTTGAATCAAGAATTTCGCTCTTGGATCGAGAATTTGCATTCCTGTCGAACTATTGATCTCGAAAATTCTTGATCCAAGTATGAAATTGTCTATTTTTTCTGTAAGTGTAGTTTTTCAACCGATCGTTTGGTCGCGATAGCTTTAAAACTGACGGAGGAGAAAGCATAGAAATAGACGGACAGACGGACGGACTAACAGTTAAGACTATATCGACTCAGCTCATCATGCTGATCCTTCTATGCGTTACAAATATCTGACTCCATCTATGCACTCATAAAACATTCACCCTGAAAATTAGAAATTCTCCTATGAAATCCGTCCTAAGGCGATTCACCCAAAAATTAAGAAAAATATTTTCTCATTTATGGAAAACTTTCAAAGTTTCAGAAAAATTTTCCATAAATGAGAAAAAGTTTTTTTACTTTTAGGGTGAATCGCCTTAAGACGGATTTCATAGGAGAATTTCTAGTTTTTAGGGCGAATTGTTTTACCAGTGTGTTGGCTTGTAATCAACTATTTTCTCGTTTGGTAATTGAATGTTTACTAAGTAATTAACATATTCTGTTAAAGCGCCACGATTCAAAGGAATTGCAAGTCGACTTGCATAGCAACCCCTATTCAAAAGCAGCTGCAACATATTGACTTAACAGTGATATTCACATTTGGTTTTAAAACCATTCCCTAGCAAATTTACACACCTGCAAAAGTGTTCAATTCCATTTCCAATAGCAAATCGATCAGCATCAAGAGATTGAGCGCAAACCTGGAGTACAACGTGTATCGTTTTAGAAAACATCGCAGCAGCATTAACTTTTACCTTATTAGGTTCATCCAAACGCCTTCCGTCTGTGGAGTGGCAAAGTTTATGACAACGCCATGATGCCATGCTCAAGAAAATACATAATAAAAACGTCATTTGGTAGCGCAAAAAAAAACTTATGCAAATTTCTCATGTGCTGCCGCAACAGCAACACCAACAGCGGCAACAACAGCAGCAGCCAACCGACGAGCTGGAACAACAACAGCAGCCATAACGACCGCCATGACAAATGCATAAATCAGTTTTAATGCACATTTTGTTACATTCCATGCTGTTGTCCCAATAAGCAGCCATTAATATGCTGCGCCTGCTGCATAAATTGTGCGATTTTTGCGGTTTGGCTTAATTATACGCATTGTCGCAAGGACAATGTGGCAATCCTGCGCTTACATAATTATTCATGCGACGGTCAAGGACAATGACAGAAGGATTTGCGTTGGAGTTGCTATTAAACTTACTTCAAAATTTATGAGAGAGTTGTGGCAAATATGAGGCATCATTTTCCAATTGTTGGCAACGTAAATGCAGGCCAATAAATTCGAGCGCAATTTGAACTGCCTCGTTCCGCGAGACTCGACATTATATTATTCGCTTAATGCACGGGAAGTCCATTTATATAGCCGCCGCTGCTCCATCCGGACGAGACACAATAAAGTGGTGCACGGAGCTCCAAGCTGAACGTTTAAATACCTTCGTGTCCGGCGCCATTTCCCCAAATGTCGAGGCGAAGATGGGGAAATGCAATAAACTTCTAAATCAGTCGATTAAGCTGCGAGTTGCGAATGGTCCTAAAAGCTTGTTGTGTGTGCATGTGAGTGTGTGTGTGTGCCTGCGGAAAGTTTGTGAAAAATGTTGTGCAATTAAAATAAGTAGCGTAAAACTCCAGGGAGGAGCCTCGGCAAAGCAGTTGCTAGATGTGGGTTTAATTTGTTTTTCCTTTTGTTTTTGGGTTGGGGTTGCCTGCCCTGTTATCTTTTGTGTGGATTTTACTGTCAGCAAAGTGCTGTGGCGAGAGAGTTTCTAATGAAGTGAGAGGCCAAGCAAAATGGGAGATTTTTCGCTCGAATGAAAATGCACTTTACTTCTGCACCCATTTCTGTTCTATCTTTCGAAACTCATTAGCCAGTTTGGTCGCTGGTAGCAGTAGGTTTTGAAAATGTGTTTAAATATTAAAGATATTTATCGTTATTTTGATGTAAACTGCTTTTCTAAATATGAAAGAAATACTAAATTCTCAACATTCCTTTGCCGGATCGATAAGTTATCCTGATTACTACATATGTCTAGAAGGAACGAACCATCTATCTTTAAAACTGTAGGAGATATGACGTTTTTTCTAAACTGCGGGGGCGTGGCCAAAATTGAAAATAAACCTGATCTGCCTGCAAAAGTTTTTGTCCCATACACGTCAAACCTCTATCTCTTACCATCTCTGAGATCTGTGCGTTCATACGGACAGACAGACGGACATGGCTATATCGAGTCGGCTGTTGATGCTAATCAAGAATATATATACTTTATGGGGTCGCAGATGCTTTCTTCTGACTGTTACATACTTTTGCACAAACTTATAATACTTTAAATTTTGAATATCTCCTACATTTTTTAAGATATCAAGACCATATTTTGCAGTGCAGTGTATGTGGCCACTATCTACAATCTCTTAAAGATTCATAAAGATCGGATAATAAATGGCAGAGTTAAAAAAACGTTGCCTACTTCTCTGAGCCGCATGAGGCTATTAAACACTAATTGCCCTGAGTAAAGCGTAGTTCAAAGTCAGGCAGGGCCGACTTCAACTTACGTTCTAGTTGTTTTCTATGTTCTGTGTAGAAAAAATCCGCTCTGAGCAAAATCGACACAGCGTTTGGGTGGTGAAACTTATACTTCACCAAGTTGATTTGGCCGAATTTCTCTGCAGCACTGCTAAGTATTGCTTTGGCTGCCCTTTCCCCTTGTAGACGGTCTGCCAGTGCTGTAGTGGAGAATCCGTGATGTGATGGTGATTGGCGTGGTGTTTAAATCTGGGACCATGTTCTTTCGCCCGACAAAATGATTTCTCGAACTACTGATACTCTCTTAAGCTGATTCAAATGCGCGACACATACGGTTAGAGTACCAGCCTAATATTTTATCATTTTAATTAGATCAGAGCTCCTTTATTTTTGGTAGCTACGACAAGATACTTACATAGTTTCGCGGTGATAGCGGAAGTCAACGTGGCAATGTCATGCCTGTCTGCCCACACGTACCCCAAAAAGAATCCCCAAAAACCTACAAAACAGAATCGCGAAACTTGGCTCATTAAAGATTAAGGCGCATTAACACAAATGGTGTGAGGGGCCAGCGCAATTTTAGCGCCATCAGCATAAATATTTATGTAAATTGGGACTACAAGTATTTTGTATGTATTTTGTTTTGCCGCATTCTCCAAAATGTTGGCTCGATTTAAGTTTATATTTGGGTTAAGGTTGAAATTGCCATTTAATTGGATTTTAAAGCGTAAATTGGGGTTGCTTTAAACTTCGCTAACCCTTTTATGCCAGTTGTCTGACCTTGTGCGCTTGGCCACAGCTCTGTAGCATCTTTGAGAATGCGGTTTACCACTTTTAGTTTTTGTTTTTTTTTCGGCTGCAGCTGCTTTGTTTCGGCATCGTAGTTTTGCATTTGCCGCTCTCAAGGTTGTAGGAAAAAAAAAATAAAAATGAAATAGAATCGAGAAAATGCATGCGGTATAATTTATCCAGCTGAAATTCAAGCTCATAAAATGTCGAGAAAGTGGAGCTGAGCGGCCAAGGTTGCCAGGGTTTAGATAAATGAAATGGATAAAGATCCAAAATGCTGACAACTGAGGTCGCATTTGTAAGTTTCCATTTCTGGTTGGCAAAACTTCTTGTTAAATTTATTCAGCTATGATTTATTTGTGACTTTTGATATTTGAAAAAAGGTAGCTTCATTCTTAAATTCTTAAAAATAAAAACCAAAAAACGCGATTATTTTTAAAAAATATTCAAGGGGTTATTCGCATGCGCGGATAATCTACCAAGAGCTCACATATTTCTCTCAGAAAATATGGAACATGACATCAAATCGTTTGCTATATTTCCTGTGCTTCATTCAATTATCAAAAATAATTTAAAATAATTTCATGAGCGCACACACAGACACACACACACACGGCCCGGTGTATTTATGTTCTGCTACTCCTCCTGCCTGGTCACGTCGTAATCAGCAAAAGGTTTCGTCTAGTTGTGGCTATAAAGTCGACTACGTGACTCTCATTTAAAGTGCCAAGGAAAACGCGTTCTGTATGAAATACAAAATATTTCTAATTTATGTAGTTTACGTTTAGGATTTATTATGCCTACAAATAGGGCCAGTTGTCATGGCTGGGAAATTGATATGGATGGCTGTTTAAGCCCTTTTCCGTTTCCAATGGGCTAATGTGGCGTATACGCCATGATATTGTGGCAACAGAAGTGGCGCTTCCGTCAAGTGCAGCCGGCACACGGGGCTTGGTTTTATGAGTGCCTGCGGGGAGTTGCGAGTCAGCAATTGATGGCTAATGGCCGTCAACTGCATGTTTTTCATTAACTAATTACGCACATTATGCATGCTAATGAGGAAAACCCAGAGACCTTGACACTTTTCACATTTGAGTCCAGAAGTACACTGTGGCAATTTTGCCCCTTTTTTGTGGTCAAAATATCTTTTTGGTTTTGTTTTTTTGGGCATTAATCTTCAATGTTACTTAGCAGAAATGTTAAATTAACAGCAGCAATTTTGGTTCGATTTTTTAAACAAAAGAGAGTTAAAAACATTTAAAACTTTTATGTGTGGAAAAATGGAAGGAAATTAAATATTCTACAACTGACTAAACGATCGATCCTGAAAACGAACACTTCACATAGGAAAAAGAACTATTCAGAAAATAGGTTGCCTTCAACTCTGAAAAAGAACAAGATGATCTCTCCAATTTGTGAGAACAAATGTTTTAATTTTATTAAAATGGTCGCGTGTTATCATTAGGTAACTCTTCGTCTTCTAATCATGCTGGAAGGGCATCTTCGAAAAAACCTGTAAGGGCCTTTAAGAGTATAAAAGCAAATTATAGATTTGATTGTCCTAATATTGGGTTTTGTTACAAGATAATTTGTATGCCATTTGGTGTGCACAAATTTAAACACATTACGCGTGACTCGTAACACGTGGCACCGCCAAAAATGCTCAGTAAGGTTTGCCATTTCACCATAAATAGAGTAACAACGTACAGCCTTCTGTTCGAGCTCTGCGAGAAATGTGTCTTGCAAGGTAAGCCCATTTTATGGTTGTCATAATCGTCCCAACGAGCAGGCTTTGAAAGCTATGGTGACCAAATTTCGCAACAGTTTCATTACGATAACAAAAAAAAAAGTGACTATAACATACTCTGTACTGTAGGGAGATAACCAGAGCCAATATAAAGACGTGTCACTCGCAGAATGCCGCTCGCCAACTTTATTGCTGCTCGTCAGAGCGATCACGAGAGAGCATCGTTAATTTCGTACCTGACTTGACGAACTTGACGATGTACTTACAGTTACTTGAGTCTACTTACAGTTATATTGCACAGTGGGTCTTGCATGCTATTTATTACTGCAGTACCAACGAAATTATTCGCTCAGCATACATTTTGATGCTGCAGTAGCAGCTGAAACCAGCGCTGCTACTGAGCTGCAGCAGCACGCAGTCTTTTGATCATAACTCGATAACCGTTTATCTAATCTTCAACATTCCATTGGCGGATCGATAAATAATCCAGATAACTAAAGATTTCCAGAAGTTACGAACCATTTATCATTAAAACTGTGGGAGATATGGCGTCTTTTCTAAATTGCGCATCAAACCTCTATCTCTTACCATCTCTGAGATCTGAGCATTCATACGGACAGACAGATGGAAAGACATACATGGCTATATCGACTCGGCTGTTGATGCTGATCAAGAATATATATATATATGGGGTCGGGTATGCTTACTTCTGGCTACTACATACTTTTGCAGAAACTTATACCTCTGGTACAGATTATAGAAATAGTGCAGTGTCAATAAACCGAACACCTGAAAGATTTTAAGCACGGACTTCGGTATAAAACCATCCGAATACAGTTTTTACAAGAACTGAACCCAGTTGACCTGCCACAACGTCGTGCTGAAGGGTTTTTAGAAAAGTTGAGTGTAGATCCAGTTTCTTCGAAAAAGCAAATTCTGGTTCGTCAGCAAACAGATGTAGACCAGGCAAAGTCAGTTCAAGAACCGACTTAATTTTTGACCAAAATCTGAGTATTGGACATGGTTGACATGTGGTGTTAACAATGCGGTGCTTTGGAGAACCATGGACCAATTGAGAGGCGAGATTGGCAAGCAATATATCTCACGTCTTGCACAAGCTCATTCGCCGCCAAGATCATGTGATTTGATCCACACAAGACTATTCTTTGTGGGGCCAAAATGCTTGAAGAGGTCGTATGATTGAACTCTCACTTGATTGTGTTCTTCAAATAAAGATTTTCTTATGAAATCCTGGTTACAGCTGCATTTTGCAGCGTTCTGAACCAAACCTATTAGACCCCGGCTAAGTGAACAGCCACTGAACAAGTTTAAGAATTAGTTACTAAACAAATCACTGATCAAGTCTGTTAAAAACTGATTGAGCAAGAGTAACTTAAAAATTCTTGGGTCCAATTTCTCAAGAGTTCCGTTTAGCCAATTGGTGCTCATGTTTGCTGTTCGAGAGAACCAGCGGTTAAGTCATTTCGTTTTCTCAACAACAGTTTCCCGATATCGATAAGTTCCTGTCGCTGCTGCAGTGTGACCAGACACTGTCAACGATTTTGGTATTTATACTCTGTACCGTAGGTACACAGAGTATTATAAGTTTGTGCAAAAGTATGTAACATCCAGAAGGAAGCATCTCCGACGCTATAAAGTATATATAGTCTTGATCAGCATCAACATCAGAGTATGTTATAGCCGAGCTATGATATTGACCGACTTTCTTTCTTGTTTTGTTATGGGTTCTCTAAAGCTATACAATGTAGCTGTAAATTGGTTTGTGAAAAAATTTAATAAAATTGCTTGCTATGTATCAAATGCAATATCGGAATACACAATTTCAAATCAATTGCAAGGGGCGAAAATATTTGTTTATTCATAAACATTTGATTGCAGCAATTAATAAAATAAACAAAGCGTTCAGCTAGCTTATCCATCGGGACTGAACTAGTGGTTAAAAGTTAACCGGAACTCGAGCTCCGAACCGAACCATTTTCAGACTTCTGTTCGATTCAGCATTACAAAATGATGAACCAAATCTCAGTACAGTACATATTTGTTTTTGCCAAAAAAACATGAAAACTTTATCATAGTGGAATGTGAATTGAATTGATCTCTGAGGAGCGCTAAAGCTGGGCGTGGCATATGTATTAGCTACGGTGACACGCCCTTTGTTGCCCTGAAAGACCAATCTCATAATCAGCATAATTCTTATGTAAATACAAGGCAAAGGCGAGAAACAAAGTAAACACACACACACACACACTTGACTTAGTTTCGCTTTCGCTGTGATTTCAGGGCCTAGACAAGATCTTGGCCCCTGCTGGTTGCCAGAAACAAGTCAAGTCAAGATTATGCACTGAGATAATTATTTGGCCAGCCAGCAACTGGCGCTTTCACTGCCAATTCCATTTCCACTTTTACTTTCATGTCTCAGCGCTTTATGCGCCTTGCTGGCTCCTTCAGCTCCTGCTCCGGCTGCTGTTGGCAAGTTGTGCCCTGGAGACTAGTTGGCCGAGAGTAATGTCCGTGTGCCAGTGTGTGTGTGTGTGTGAGTATCGCGTTGCTATTATCTCCTGCTGGTAGGCGTTACCGGCAAGTGTCATAAATAAAATGGCAACTGTGAATGGAGCAGGATTGCTTTTCCACACTTAAACACCATTATTAAGTAAATGCATGTATACGTTTTTCTAGGCTCATTTGAGGAGTCCTTTGGTTTAATTTCGTTTCCACTAATTGTTAGCAGTGAGAAAGCCTGGCCAGCCATTAATCACAGATACAAGTTTGGACAGCCCGGACAAAGCGAGTGCTGTGGGTCGCATTTAATTGGATTTGTTGTGGTTTGTGTAAACAAATATAATTACAGGTTATGATATTTGTACAATTTTAGGTTGACACTGGGCCCCAGGTGTAGGTGGCGGCGGCGGTGGCGGTTTGATTGTTATTCCACTTGTCATATACTACATCAAAATTCAAATATTATTTTAGTAGCACGCAGATTGACAGGTTAATCAATTCAACATTAACAAATAAAAGACTGTTGTATTTACACAAAAATTAGACTAGCGCAAGACAAATCAATTAGAGAAAAGGAACTATCAAGAACCATTTACTATATTGAAAGGTTTCCTAATGGTTAAGTTAGTTTTTCTTCATTATTTTAATTA
>JAWNNO010004645.1:0-25694 GCA_035044985.1 Lordiphosa fenestrarum
ACACCTATATATCAACTTATCTTACAAGCTGGCAGCACTTCCAGTGAAAAACTGGCAGCACTGTCAGTTGTCTTACTGAGTAGTTTTATATTGAGTAAACGATTGTCTGTCATCTAAAATTATGGAGACCACAAAAAATCGGTAACTTGCAAAGAACTTTACAGTTGAGAAGGAATGGGAACAAGTAGCTCTAGTAAAAGATAACAAGAATATCAACGAAAACCAAAAACCAGATGCAGTCACTTGAAAACAAAAGAATCAAGCATAGGCAGATCTGGCATCCACTTTCGCTCGCAAGACCGGAATTCCAAGCATTTCTCAGGCTCTGAAAGCAAAATATGAAGCACTAAAGAAGAAAACCTAAATTGAATTTGCAATGGAGAAGAGAGAATCAAGTTTCTGACCATCGGAAAATATAATGGAAGTGAATAACGAATCGGCCACTGGGGGCGAAAACAGATTTGGCATTGATAGTAAGTAAACAGCAAAATACTTCTTCATGTATCTATTTAATCAAATCGTTTACTGGTGTTATTGAGATAGAAGAGACTGGACATCTAGAAGAGGCTGATCTTACATAGCTCCAAAGTGAACGCGTATACAAAATCGGCCGATCCATTACCATTTAATCCATGGTGGACTCCGACACAACTTAGAAAGGCCAAGTCCAAAATCTTAACTGTACAAAATTAAGAAAAATTACAATTACTGAGAACTCGAACTACATTTTATGAACAGGAAAATGTGAGAGCGCAGGTAAAGCACCAGGAATGGAAGCCTTAAAGTTGAAGCGGAAAAAAAGACTCCGAAGCATGAGATCTAATTAAGCTTGATATTTGTGATATAATAATTTAAATATACCTATGATGAGCATCTTAACTGTTAGAGGCTGGAGTAATTACATTGATTTGCATATGAAATAAGACATCAATTTTTAGAATACATAAGGCCCCGAAAAAGGAACTAGCACCTTACATTTTAATAAAGATCGATGTGCACCCTGGTGCAGGTCTCTGGTATACACTTTGCTGGTGAATAACAAGAAATTGCTTACTGCTTCGCCGTTTACGATTTAGTTTTCCTTGTACTTTGTTCTTTCCGTGATGCCAAACGCCTATCTATGTATTTTAACATAGATTTATACATATTCAGGGGGCCACAGAATTCACTTTTGCTTAAAATTCACTCGAATTTCAATTCGCCTTGCCACAGACGCTGTTTTCGAGTGATTTCAAAAGAATGTTCCATTTCTGAATAAACTTCATCCAAATAAATGAACATTTCTTATGTTTAACTTATAAAACTAGTAATATCGCTAGTTGAATCTCTCGTTAAATTTGCCATTCGCTTCCCCACACAAAATCGCTCGTATTTCAGTGATGCCACCTTTTAACGTTTGAATTTCGAAATTAATCGAATTTGGTTTTTAGGCGTTTGCAATAGATATTTTTATATATAAAAACAAAGATAAAACAACTAAATAAATTCTCATTAATTGCTGCGTTAACCTTTTTCGTATTTATTATGCAATTTATAAATCGATTGCTGCCAATTTGAGTTAAAAAAGTGACGCGCGTACATACATGACGGCGAAATAAACACAAGAATAAACAAAACTGCAAATTAATTTTATTATTCTTCTGAAATGGTTATTTGTTAATGAATTTTAAGGGGAAAGCATCAATCGGAAGTCCAGGGGGTTTATGAAGGAACATAAGGAAGGCCCACAAATTCCCAAGAGGCGACATGGTTGCTGTAACTAACTAACCTTGCATCTGGCCAATCTTTCTTCCGATTGCTTGAGTTGAATAAAGCGGGCCCAAGTATATCTTTAAGCAACGGGAGCAACCTGCAGCATTTTGCCTGTTCGTTGCCTTGTCATAAGCAGATTCACTTCGTTCCTGATACTCTTTTTAAAACGATAATTTTTGCTGGCTGTGATCTATAATCTCCTTACGGATTTGCTTTTTCCGTAAATCTTTGATTGTCAACAGACGTACAGGAGGCGTTTCTTTAATTAAAGCGATTCATTTGTCCAGATTGTTTTTGCCGTTCGTACGACGTCACATTTTTAGTTTAGCTGTCGGTAAATTTGATTTATTTCTTGGAAATTAAATAAAACTCAGCTCAGATCAAGAAAGTAAATTTTAATTAGCTAAAAACCAAACTATAAACTAAAACATTAGCTTCAACGCATGAAAAAAATATCACAAATTTGCATTTGCAAGTTCGAAAGGCTTTGAGGAAAGCTGAAATCGCTCGAAGTTCTGTGGCATGTTGAAAATTTTTAGGCGATTTGACAAATCGCTGGAAGTCAAATCGCTGGTAAATTCTGTGGCACCTCTAATTGATTACTTTTTACTACCGCTCTCTTTTTTAATTTTAGTTTCTGCAGTCTTAGTGTGTTTTTAATTATCTTTTAAACTTTGCTCACGCATATAATTAATATTTTTTTAATTTGCAACAAAGTGTTCTGCGCTTATAAGCCTGCCTTGAAGTGGATTTTTAGCTCTTCTCGTAGCTCTTTACCGTACTTCATAGATTTTTAATATATTTCAAAAGAATTTTTCTCACTTTCACTCAAACATTGTTCACTTCTTTAAGTGACTCTCCGAACACGACTGATCTTCGTTTATAAAAATGCTTCAGCATAGCAAAAAAATGTCATTGTGTGTTCTTTTGTATCGATTGCATGTGTATGCTTATATGCTTGTATATGTCACCACACAGGCGCTTACTGTGAGCAGCATCAAGTTACGCACTTGAAGACAGCAAATGGTTTACTGATAAAACGTCGATGCTGCATTTTCGGCAGTGAGAAGTTTGTTTATTAATTTGTTTAATTTTTTCCAGATTGATATATGTATGTATTTTATTTACACACATCGGCTTTTCGAAAGAGTTCTTAATCCGCTGAGATATTGTTGTAAAAATACATTATTTATCATTCTGCAAACTGCAGAAAAAAGGGAACGTTGCTCAAGCCAGACTATAACATACTCTGTAACATCAAAATTATACGCTTAGCATAAATTTTGTTGCTGAAAGCAGCGCTGCTATTGCGCTGCAGCAGCGAACACTGTTTTGATCATAGCTCGACAACCGTTTATCCGATCTTCACCATCGATCGATAAGCTATTCTAATTACTAAATATGTCCAGAAGGAACGAACCATCTATTTTTAAATCTGTGGGAGATATGACGTTTTTTCTATTGAAAATAAACTTGATCTGCCTGCAGACATAAGAAGCATATGTCCCATACATGCCAAACCTCTATTTCTTACCATCTCTGAGATCTGTGCGTTCATACGGACAGACAGACGGACAGACGGGCAGACGGACAGACGGACATGACGGACATGACTCGGCTGTTGATGCTGATCAAGAATATATATACTTTATAGGGTCGGATAAGCACCTTCTGGCTGTTACATACTTTGCATAAACTTAATATACAGCCATGCTCCCATTTTCGCTTTCGAAAAAACTTTGCGATTTGATCATCAAATCGTAAAAGTTGGTGCTCCGACACTCGGAAATCGCAAAGTTTTGGCGTTTTTAAACCGGCGACATCTGAGTCCGTGAAATGAAAAGTAAATGCAAAATATAGGTTGATGCACAAACAGACAGCCCACGGAACTATTTTTATTCAGTTCCTTGACCTTTTCAGATTTGTCTAACGGACTCATCCACTTAATTTGCATTGAGGCAATATTTTAAACAATGTATTTAATAGAGATACACAAAATTGAGCGTGATGGAAAACTGCTAACAACAACAACAATTTGCGATTTGGCCATGGTATATATCGATATATAACTATCGATAGCATGAGTAGTGGCGCTCATCAGCTGTTTTTGTTATGTGAAATGAAGCAAAACAAGTTGGGAATGGAACATTATCGATGACACAAACTGGCGAATTTCGGAGCGCTCTAAACTTAAATCGTACGAATTTGCTGAAATCGCAATTCGTAAAAATAAGTGAAAGCCGGAGCATGGCTGATATTCTTTGTACCTACGGTACATTTTATTGCCAGTAAGTTTTCTTTAACAATGTTAACAAAACGAATATCAAGTATTCATCCCATGAATACGAGAAATTTTTTTGACTTTATCGCTGCGCTATCGATTTAACAGTGACCAGATAAAGATATCGTGCGCGACAAAACCGATTTATCAGGGGTGCCACAGAATTCACTAGCTATTTGTCAAATCGCACAGCGGTCCAGATTGCCCCGCCTTGGACAAAACCCTAATTTACATTTTGTTGAAAAGTTCAACTTTTTTTTGGCTTAATCGACAGTTTAAGCACACAAATTAAGGTAGCCAAAAAATGGCATAGATATATCGACGGTAAATTGGTAAATTTTTCACAAACCAAAAATTGCAACTGTTTTGGATAATTAGTGTACTTTGACTTATCACTGCAGTGAACACTTTTAAATTCTTAAAATTTTCCTAAATAGGTCCATTATTTCTCTTTTCAGAAATATATAACACTTGAAAATCCAATATGTGGTTTGTGAGCAACTGCTTTTGGCGCAGGTATCTATTTTTCACCTGCTTTAAGACTTTCGGTGGCTACCAAAAGCTGTCTTCAAAAGTGTTCAAAGTTTTGATTGCTTCATTTTACAGGCTAAAGTGCCCCCTTTGAGGAACATATCATTAGCAGACACCGAATGACTCCCAACTCGAGAAAAAGTGATTTTTGTGAAAAAAGTCAAGGTTTTGACTTTTTCGTGCTGACTTTTGAGCTGGCTTTTTATATCCTTCCACATAATATTGCCAAGTTGGATCGAAATGATCATGCCACTGCGGCTTTTGATAAAAATCTGATGAATTTACTAAAAACGAGAAAGCTAAGCTTACTTCGTCTGTGCCGAAGTTTTTATTCCCTTGCAAGTGCTCGCTTAAATATTTTCAAAAAAATAATCTTTTTCCCATTTTCCGACCGATCGTTCGTATGGGAGCTATATGATATAGTCTTCCGATTTGAACAAAAACTTGTAGAATTATGTAAAAGCACGAGAAACAAACAAATACAAATTTGCAGGATGCTACCATTAAAAACAACTAACTTTCTAACTAAGACTGTTTTTCAGACCTATCTTTTGTATGGCAGGTATACCATAAAGTTATACGATTTTAATAAAAATTGGTAGGATTATAAAAAAAACATATAAAACCTACGATTACAAAGTTTGGAGACGTTTACATTGAAAAGAAAAAAGTTTTTCATACTAAAACTAGTTTTTCGACCGATTGTTCCTATGGGAGCTACTACTGTGAGCAAAAAGTAAGGTACATTTTCAATTTAAACTTCGCGGGCCTAACAACTGGGGCTAGTTCTTTTTTTTTTGAGTTGGCAGGACTGTTGATGACATCTATGCCAAATTTCATGTGAATGTCATTATCAGTAATATATTTACGCTTGTGTTTTCCAAACGACCAAGAGTGAATTTTTCGATTTTTACAATGTCTGAGCAGAGAAGTGCCATCAAATTTTGTTTGCGGAATGAAATTTCGGCTGCGGAAACGTTGAGGATGTTGTGGAAGGCCTTTGGTGATTCTACCATGTCACAAAAAAAAGTTTTACAAAGACTTCAAAGAGGGTCGAGAACGTGTGGATGACTTGGAGCGCTCCGGACGACCATCGACGTCAACAGATGACCAACACGTCAATGAAGTGGAGGAATTAGTGCGCAAAAATCGTCGGTTGACTGTTAGAGAACTTACTGATATGATCGGAATATCAGAAGGATCTGTGAAAACCATTTTGAAAGACCATTTGGGCCTACGAAAAGTCAAATCTCGTTTGGTACCGAATGTTCTCAATTTTTTGCAAAAAAGTCATCAAAAATTCGACGCATATCGTTCCGCAACCACCGTATTCGCCTGATTTGGCTCCGTGTGACTTCTGGCTATTCCCAAAACTCAAGAGACAACTTCGGGGAACGCGTTTCGAGTCGATTGAGGAGATAAAAGCAAAATCGAAGAAAGCGCTGATGGCTATACCGAAAAGGGACTATTTGGCATGTTTCGAGGATTGGAAAAAACGTTGTCATAAGTGTATTTTATCGGGAGGGGATTACCTTGAAGGGGATGAAATTGATTTAGAAGAATAAATAAAGATTTTTCATTTTTACAAACACCTTACTTTTTGCCCACAGTAGTATATGATATAGTCATCCCATCCAGTCGGTTCCGACATATTAGTAGTGCGCAGCAAAAAGAAGACTCTGTGCAAAATTTCAGCTCGATAGCTTCAAAACTGAGGGACAAGCTCGCGTAGAAACAGACAGACAGACGAACAAAGCTCAATCGACTCAACTCGTCACCCTGAAAAAGAATATATATAGTTTATGGGGTCGGAAATGAATATTTCTATGCGTTGCAAACTTCTGGGCAAAATTATAATACCCTTTGCAAGGGTATAAAAATTAATAAAAATCTTATGTGGGTGCTAATATAATTGTAAGATCATTGACAATGAAACGACAACTCAATAGAAATGTGTGTGAGAGAGAAAGAGGATTCAGAATGAGCAGCGTGAATGCTTCCAAATTGTACCCACCTTATAATGAACTGTAGGCAGTCAAGAAATCATGCTATCCCCCAAAGGAATCTATAATAGTTTCACCAAGTTCAGCTGAGGTTGAACTTCAGTTTCTGCTAGATCACACAGCAGACAGACTAATTCTATCCTTGGACGAACGAACCATATCTAGTTATAGCGATTTTAAAGTAAATTTATATTGCAAATGGGGTTGCGATGGTTCATCGTGCCAAAAAAAACTATAAACAGACATTGGGTGACAATATTTCCGATTCAGCAATGTTTCTGATTTCTCTTGTGCCTCTGCGATTAAGAAAAAACTTGAATGATGACGAGCCATCAACATGTAGTAATTCTGTAATAGATGTTTGGAAAAATAATACTCCTTCGTCCACAAAATACTGGAGACCAGTTAAATTCTTGTTCGAAAAGGAGTCTGCAGAGGTGGTTAAGAGAGAGGTCAATGCTATAAAATTGCAAATTGAAAAACTTCGCCCACACCTAATACAAATTAATGGACAGAGCATTGAAATTTCTTATAATCTGTAATTGACAATGATAGACGAAAAATTCGAACAAGTACTGACTGACATAAAGGCATCGTCTTCCTGTAAAATTTGCCATCAGACATTAAGCAAACTAAGCCAAAAACCGTTGGCAACTACTGAAAACTGCTAGTCGGGAATATCTCCTGTTCATACTAGGGTAAGAAATTATGAAACACATACTCAAAATCAGTTATGACCTAGCCTTTGGAGATTCTGGCACAATCCGCAATGAAGAGAACAAACAAAAAAGAATCTTAAAGAAAAAGCATGTCCAAGACTCTTATAAAGAAATCGGGCTAATAATAGATCAGCCGAAAATAGGTGAGGGCAATACCAATGATGGTAACACCGCGCGTCGTTTTTTTTTCTAATCCACAGTTGGCCAGCGAGATTACTGGAACTGATTTAGAGCTTATCAATAGATTTAAATGTTATTACAAGTTCTTTCTTGCTCTAAGGAAAGAAATATGAAGAATATGCTTTGCGAACTGCTGAACTGTACAATGAGAAATATCCTTGGAGAAACATGTCCCCAACAGTTTACAAGATTTTGTATCATGGCAAGGATATTATTGAATATAATATATTTCCACTAGGGGAGCTGTCTGAAGAAGCACAGAAAAAGAAACAAAGATTATAGATATTATAGGGAACATAACACCAGAAAAATTTCGAGAAGTGCCACGACTGACGATCTTTTTCATATGCTTCTATCTTCATCTGATCCATTTGTTTCAAGTAGACGGTATATGTGGAAAACTGATTCAATTGACATGGATAAGGAAGCAGAGAATCTATTGGTTAAAGAGATGCCTGACTTGTATCTTTCAGATATTTTAGAAGCTTATTAATTATATGAAATATAGATTAAAAGAATAAAAAAATGCGAATTTTTCTATAAAATGTATGAAAATTTATTGAATTTGCATGGGAGCTATGCCTAAATGATATCCGATTAGCTTGAAAATTGGCAAAATTATGAATCCAACTAAACAAATAAGTTTGACCGAAATGTGGCACCGTACATTAATTTTTGTGGATTTCAGGTGCAATAAAAGGTAACACAAGGTGTGGAAAATTTTAATTGGAAAAAAAAATGACTTAAGCCTTGACCGATTAAGTTCTATTTTTGAAAAACCAGCTGAGTAGCATAATATGTATACTTTGACCAAAAATCAGCACTTCAGCTTTAATAGTATGGCTTGCAGGAGCTGCAAAAGGAACTTATTTTACGAAATGTTGACTTTGGCGCTCTATATATCCGGTACTGCTTACTCAATTCCTAATGAATCAAAAATGAAACAAAACAATGAAACACAAAATGAGTTCAAAATATTGAGCGGTTCAAAAGTTACAGAATTTTGTCCAATAAACTCATTTTTTTCAACTATTTTATTTTAAACAAATAAAATTAAAATTTGCCGAAAATCGAAATACATGCAAATTAAAAATGCCTCTAGCACGACTAATAGCAATCGAAGAGTTACGGAAGAAGCGAATCCAAAAGGAGACAATAGAGCGATTGCTCTGCCGATTTTACTGGGGGTCCATTGGCATTTAGTTGCTGTGCCAGCTTAGTCCAAGCTGCAGCCACAGCCACCCTGTCGCCCTTTGTAAAGTCCTTATGCTCCTTAGTGAACGCCAAGAAAATGGCGCTATAGACATCTGTCCCATGCTTTCCCCTTAACTGTTAATTAAAATGTAAAGCATATCGGATATAGAATAAAATTTACTTACATTTTGGCGGCTTCTTTTATTATATTTGTTGTCGTGTATTCGTCTTTCGGTGAATGCCATTTTCCGACGTTGCCACTTTATTGAACTCAAATTGCTACCAATCGATTTATAAATTACACAATTAATACTCAAAAGATTACTGCAATAATTAGAGCGAATAATAATAAATTGTTTATCTTCGCTTTAACACAAAAATCAAGCTTGTTTACACGTTATAGCTAAATTCGATTAATTTCGAAGTTCAAATACAAAAAGGTGGCTCCACTGAAATACTAGAATTTTTTTTTTTAGCATTCTTATTGTCAAGAAAGGCTTAAAGACATTACATGTTAATTATAGCTAATTTGGGTTTAGCCTTGGGGAACAAATCCAAGACTAACTTAACTAAAGGAATGACAAATATTGTCCAGTACTAGGCGCTTATCAGGACGTAAGGCAATGAATGGTGAGGTTACTTAGAGTTAAATCTGGTTATAAGAATGATTATTATAAATATATGTTTAAATGGATAAAATAATACATGTGAAATGGAATCTTACGCTACAGGAAAACCCACAATCCGGGCAAAAACCAGCATTTCAATAAATTTTTGTGTGCTCTTGCTCCTTTGCCCAGATCTCGACGGATGATCCGCCTCTCAAAGAGACGTAGATCTTCCTACTGCCTGTATTCTATATTAAACCATGCTATGTGCCCATGAGCTAGTATTGGTTGTACCAGTTTCTTGTACACAAGGGAGCATGTTCTTATTAACTCAGGCCTTGGGACGGTTGGATTCGCCGCCAGTGGCCTGAATATATGCCAATAAACCCAATTGATGTAGAAATGGAGCTTTGTTTCTGAATTAGTAATAAACAAAGCAAGCAAAATGTGAAATTTTTTGATGTGGTTAATTCAGAAATTAAACACCCTTTCTGCATCAATTGGGTTTATTTTTTTTTAAATGCGTTTAAGGGGTTTATTTAAGCAATTCGCCGACTCAGTAGAGCGCCATTTTGAAATCACTCGTAAACAGCGTCTGTGGCAGGTCGAAATGAAACTCGAGCGAATTTCGAGCGAGCACTCCTGTATTTGTAATGTTTAACCTAGTGATGAGACCGTGAATGAGTGAATTACAGACAGTCTGGTTTAGTATTAGTCACGGTTTCATATGACGTGATTTACAACGGGTTATTTAATCAAATAATAAAAAATTAAAGGGTTAACTTGACTTCATTAACAAATGCAGCTAGTTCTAGGCCGTAGAACACAAACTTCCTCCAATAGGGGATAGTTTTTAAAATAGTTTCTAGATTAAGATTTGAAAAATTATTGTGAGTCTCTTTAAGAGAAGATCCAATAAATACCAACCAAGCATAAAAAAAAAAAAAAAAAGTTCTTTCATGTTTTGAGGAACTCCTGATAAAAGTTAATCTTTTGTTGAAGAAAAATGATTGAAAATGGTAACTTCAATTCTTAAGGAGGTCAGTCTTGGACATTTGAATAAAAGGTGGTCAGCAGATTCAGCAGTGTTACATGTTGGAAAATTGTCAATAAAGTTGCATTTTCGATGGAAAACACTTTTATAGGTGTGATGTGTCATAAGGGGTTACATGGGTTTCGCGGCTTCAAAAAATTGTTTTTTTTTTATTGTCTTATTAAATTCTACAACATCTCCATAATATTGTCCTAAAATTTCAAATCGATCCGAGTAATAGTTTTAGAGATACGCTATGAAGAAGTTGCGTGAGCCAGGGTATGAAGGACCAGCTGCTCGTCTAGTTAGCTAATGAGTTGAAATCAGGAATTGTAATCCTTGAGTTCTGTTATAAAAATCGAAATTTAATGATAATTTGTGATTTTTATTCCATAATATAATAAAAAAAATGATTAAATTAATTTAAAAAAAGATAAGCAATTAATTATACTGAATATTACATAAATTATACTGAATATTACATAAACGCCGATATCGTGTTGCGCAAAAGAAATTCTGGCAAGTTTGATGCATATCCTTAGTAAGTGACTTAATTCGAACCAATGAAAAATATTTCCATGTTCGGAAACATACGAATATGCCAGAGAAGTTGACGAAAACAGTATCTGCGCCGCCGAGATAAAATCTTCAAGTGAGACTCGTGAAGCTAGGATTCGTCATAGACAGGAACAAAAAGATGCTCAGCAGGTTCTTTATATTATGGTCCAGGAATCGATGACTCCATGTAACCTAGAAAAATAATTTTTTATACCTGTCTTATTGTTACTCAAAACTTTAAACGCGTTTTTCTCGAAACTATGTTTTGAAAGTCGGTTGACAAGATTTCTCGAGAACTACTCAACCGATCTTGATGAAACTTTACACAGATTTTCGAGATACTATTTGCCATGACTTGGACGAAGGATTTTTTTTTTGTTCAAATACAACTATTTGGAAAAAAAAAATACCGCGAACTTTTAGTCAATTTTCCCATTTTTCGTTAAAACCTCGGCAAAAAATCCAATTTTCACTTTATTGTTTTTTTCTTCGTCCAAGTTCTAGTTTAAACTCTTAAAAAACACGTATATTTTGTATTTGCACTTCAGATGACCCTCCTAGAAGTTATGCTGTCAACGCGGATGCACCTTTTTCCCGAAGGCTTGCCGGAAATGACGTCACAATGGCAGAGCTTTTAATATTTTGCTTCAAAAATTTCAGTGATTCCTCATTAAATGTGTATCCTTAATACAATAAAAAGTTTGAACCAAACAGTTCAGTTTTTATGCTAAAAAAAATTATTGGAAATATGCCGTTTTTTCCCCTACGAAACCCATGTAACCCCATAAGTCTGTTGAGTAATTTTATATTTTATATCGGTAGTTTTTTGACCGATCATTCCTATGGCAGCTATTTGTTATAGTCATCCGATCCGGCCGGTTCCGACAAATGTGCAGCGTATTTGGACCAGAAGACTTCGTGCAAAGTTTGGTGACGATAGCTTTAAAACTTACTGAGGAGATAGCATAGAAACAGACGGACAGACGGACATGACTATATCGACTCAGCTCGTCATGCTGATCAAGAATATATATACTTTATGTGGTCGGAAATGCTTCCTTCTATGCGTTACAAACATCTAGACAATTTCAATATACCCTCTGCAAGGGTATAAAAAGTACACACTTCAAATTTAATATTGGGAATAGCTAAATAATTTAACATGGAAATAGTTAAATACTTTTTATACTCTGTACCGTAGGTACATAGAGGTACATAGGTACATTATAAGTTTGTGCAAAAGTATGTAACATCCAGAAGGAAGCATCTCCGACCCCATAAAGTATATATATTCTTGATCAGCATCAACAGCCGAGTCGATATAGCCATGTCCGTCTGTCCGTCTGTCTGTCCGTATGAACGCACAGATCTCAGAGATGGTAAGAGATAGAGGTTTGACATGTATGGGACATATGCTTCTTATGTCTGCAGGCAGATCAAGTTTATTTTCAATTTTGGCCACGCCCCCTCCCGCCCCCGCAATTTAGAAAAAACGTCATATCTCCCACAGTTTTGAAGATAGATGGCTTGTTCCTTCTGGACGTATTTAGTTATTAGGATAACTTATCGTTCCGCCAAAGAAATGAAGAAGATCGGATGAATGGTTTTCGAGTTATGATCAAAAGACAAATTTTCTTGGTACAGAGTATGTTATAGTCGGGCTTGACCGACTTTCTTTCTTGTTTTTATTTAAAAATTTGTCCAGTATAGGTTGCTATACTCAATTTTCTTAGTAATGAAAAACTGTGTAAAAAACTGCGAATTATATTAATTTGTACAAAGTTTTAACTTTCTCTGGGGGGACTCGAACTCGGGACCTCTGGATTTGGAACATTATTGGAATGCCGTCTCAACCAGCAGTGCCATCGCGTTTGCTGGCTGATCGACGGCTAAAATACTTCTTATATAGTCATATATATATACATATGTCATATACATGTACAAGAGATGTACAAACTTCCAAAAGCAAGCTTCTGCCTTCGAGCTTTCTATTCTCTCAGCTTTGCTTGCTTGTAAGCTTACCACCTAAGTTCATTCTTTAAGCGATCACCATCGATCAACATCAATAAACCTATTATCTTATAAGCAATAAGAACTTGCTTTATCTTTTCTTTCATATTCTTAAATCTCCGATATCGGATTCATAAATCTCCGACTCCGGATATTAAATCATATTTAAATTAAATTACATAATTAAATTATGTATGTCAGCAACAATAACGATTCTAATGAGGCGGAACTTAGCCTTTTGGCTAAGCGAAAAGTTAGATTTATGGCTACTAGTTCAATCATTGTCAATGACATTTTAACACGGTATTTGTACTTGAAGGTTTTATTTCTGAAAATATCACAGATACCGATATCGATATTTTTGAATTGATTGGCTACAAGGGTGTAGGATGAGTTAATATTGGAACCTCTGTATCTCAGATACAATTTATGGCTTGGACACTTAATCTTCAGCAACTCCTTGGCGGTGAGATAAAACGCCCTATATTTAGGGGGCATCTCACCAGCCAGTACAAAAACAATGTGCAGCGGCATGTCCGGTGGGTCCCAAACACACCGCCGGAGTTTTGTAGACTGATTCGCTGCCAGTCTTGTATGATTTCTAATGTTAAACTCTGCCATGGTGGTAATGGCATACTCTGATTTGGACCAGATATATGTTTAGATAGATAGATAGATAGATGTTTGTGTGTGTAGTGCAGTGTGTAGTTTACAGTGCAGTGTGTAGTCTTAGACCACTTTTTATATTTGTAGCCATATATAAGAGACTTCATCCAGTTCTTGACTCAGTTCTAAATTTTGTCAACTTGCTTTTTGTCAGACATGTTTGACGAGATAATTCTGCCAAGAAATTTAGCTTCTCTAACCATGGCAATGTTCTGATTTTTAATTTTTATGTTTATGACGGTCCTTTTATGAGGTGTGAAATTCATAACAGAATTTTGGAAGCATTAAAGCTTAGTCCAATTTCCTAACAGAGAAGGTAAAAGTCTGCCAACGCTTGGTATAAATACTAAAACGAACAGGAGAGAGACAGCTGTCCTGCGGTAAGCCATCTCTCACCTCCTCCATTTCTCCACCGAGTTATACTATATCTTAAATAAGATAGGTAAGCGTAGTTAGCGGCCAAATTACCAAATTACTGGGTGGCAACGTCATGGGGACTAGGGAACAGTGTCGCCCCTGGGGATAGCCTAAGGAAAGCCGTTGGGTTTTAAGCCGGTTCGCTCTTACCTCTCACCCACGTTAAAGTGGAGTGCGTTGGGAGCCCGATCCGATCTGCGACGACATTCATGTAGGTCAGGGACAGGAACACTTTTGGAAGCGGAACAAGGCAATAAAGGCAGGCACCGGACTTTGGCAAGGGCACAGACAAGCAAAATCATTGGTGTGGCCCGTCCAAAAAATCTGAAAAAAGGACACTGAAATCAAAGTTTTTGTGTAAAGTTTGTATCGGTCAGAGACATTTTTTCATTGGAAATAGATTTGATAAATAAATAAATAAAATAAATTTGTGGAAAAAGGAGTGCAAAAAAACGTGAGTTTGACAGCAAAAACCAATCGAATCGTTCGGCTAATAAAGGTTTTTTTTGGTGATCCAGCCACGGGTTATTTGGGCCGAAGTGGGACAAATCCTGGCCGTATCTGGGCTCGGCGAATCCCGACCAACTCAGAAGGAAAACGAATCCAGGGCAGCCAACAAAGCCTGGCCTGCGGAGCGAGAGTTGGCAAATCGCGCGTCTAAATGCTAAAGACGGGAAAGAAGAAGCGGCAAGAGAGGCAAAAAAAAAAGTAAGCCGTGAGTGTGTTCCGACCCGAGTGATCCAGGAAAGATATTCCTGGTTGAGTCGACGGGGAGCAGCAAAAAATGTTAAAATGTGATAAGCCTCCGACCAACGACCAAGTGTGGTTGTCCTTTTTCTTTGTTTTGCATCTCCCAAAGATATTTATCTACATAAATCCGAGAGGAAAAAATCACAAAGAAAGATAAACAAACGCATATATATAAAGGGGGAGACTTACCCGCCTTTAGAGAAAAACGTTTAATTTTTCATTGGCATAAATATCAAAAAGGGGGGCGTAGTTCCCATCATAGAATTAAGCTTTGTGTAAAAATAAATTTAAAAAGGTATCTTCCTTCGGCCTTCCGCCTAAGCAGCCCCAATTTATTTGTCCTCATTATTTGATTTTTTTTTTTTGTGTGTGTGTTGTAGAGCCTATAGGCGAGTTACGGCACCAGTCGCAAAAGGGGGCTTATTAGGAATAGGAAAATAAATGCATTAGTTATAAGACAGTAGTTATGTACCATGTTTAGAACTCAATGTTCGTATGTGACAATATAGAAATGTTTATAAGTGAATAGTGAAATGATGTGCTGAGGACTTATGGGCAGGGAAGGAAGGTCATGGTAGTCGCCGGAGACTTGTAGGGGTGTGGATTTTCGTAGAGCATAAACTTTTGTTAGAGACTGTGCTAATGTCCAAGCTAACCGCCAGGCAATGTTAAAAGCCTGAAAACGATCTAATTTCGACGGTCTGGTAACTCTTAGATCACAGCTGATCCTCAAAGTATGTTGGCATGGTTACCCTTTTTCAACACTGGTCAAGTGTCAAACGGTCTCACAACCAGCGTCCATACTATTTCCTTCCGCAGACTCGTTCTTTCTGATTTTTGTGCTTTAAGAGAACGGTCATAAAAGTGTGTGTTCATTTAAAATCAAATACCTATCTAACACGTGAATCTCGGCGTCGATCCATAAGCAACCATTACCTTAATCAAAGGATCGAGCATTGGCATTTCATTGTGGCCATTTCGGCCAAGCTGGTCATTCAGCATTTTGTGGCCAAAGTTTGTGCATTTATGTACGCGCGCAGCCATAACCTCAAACCTCAGGTAAAAGTGGAAAAGTGCACATCAGCGTTAACTCATTTGATAATTTGTCGAGATCCTATCACTTGAGGTTGCTGTTGACACAAGCCGTGCACATTCGCATGCGTTGCTAAGCACTTGGTTACCGAAATTGTCTGGTGGTCCACGCACAAAAGTACACAAGTACATAAGTACATACGTACATACTGGCGAGATCGAGCCCAAAGGTAAATATGGCTAAGATGGACCTGAGGATCACCAACTTATTGTTCTCTTGATTTAGTGTTCAGTGCCTGATTGATTCCCCAATATCTGCCGTGTGATCTGAAAAGTGACACGTGGCGGGTTTGTGTATCGCGAATTGGTCAATCCCGCACAGAGTTTGTTGCTTCACCCACCCCTTGCCACCGGATGATTAGGAGTGTATTTTCTTCGCGGACACTTGGATAGGCGTAAATTCATCGTGCCAACTACAATTTCTAAATCCCTGTCCGAGGATCATAATCGCTGTTGCTGGCAAGAAAGTTCGAGGGACCCGCTCCAGGGCCGGTTCACTGACGTGTGACGCCCAACTACCCTATTTGTGACTTACATTCGCTTGCGTAGTAGTAACTTTTACAAGTTATCTATGAGACGTGGCGAATAACTTGGATGTTCTAAACATTTGAACCCCCTTTTTGTTGAATAATATAATTTTATAATTTTGTTAATTAATCTAACTTCACCTGGTATGGTATGTACGTTAAGATATTGAGTTTGCATTTATATAATTAACTTTAAAAGCCCATACAGCCCATCAGTCACCAGGCCTGCTGACATCGGTGGATAAGCTTCGAGTAAGTACGGCATAGCCGTCAGTTCAAAGTGAATGCAATAAATCGAAGATTTTCGTGCATACCAATCCAATATACATACATACCAATTCTTTCATTCGTACATATTTTTATATAACGTTATATTCATACATAAGTCGTAGGTCGAGCCTTCGCGAATTTCATTGAAGTTTTGATCGTTTGTTTTGCAATTTTTGCTGATTAATAATTTTCCATATTTTGTGCCTTTTGTTTTATTTGATGAATAATTTTGAATTGACAATTAATTTTAATACATTCAGGATTATCCATCAAAACCCATTTGTAATGATGGCCAACGATGGATATGAATTCTTTATATAACCTAAGTGAATTTTGAATTAAATATGAAGTAAACTCCTTTTATATGGGCACCTAAAGTAAATTGTTCGCATCATTTTGATAAAGGGTAAAGGCAAATGGATTCTATGTCTTTACAGGTTGGGAGGGTATTAGAAGAAGAACATCTCCACCTCAGTTCTTCAACAATACATAGTCTGTGTGATCTTTTAGGCCAGTTATTAGGTTGTGTATTCCGTTCCTTCCTTAACTCTGTCTACTATCTTTAGTTATGTGACGGGGCAGTTTTCTAGGTGGCAAAAGACCCACCCCACTTTCCCTGAGCACAGTCGACCCCGTAGGCAGAGTACGCCTCCAGTTAGCTGCACACATACCCGTGGTCGTTACATAATTAATGGCGCCCAACGTGGGGCCGAAAACGACGAAAAGGCCAGAAAAAGCTGAAAGCTCTTGTTTTTAATTTTGATTGAAGTTAGACCCTGACTTATTTTCACCCCGCGCTTCCCAAATCACCTATCTTTTAATCCTTTCCCAAAATCAACCATTATCCAATTTATTTCTTAGTTTCTGTGCTTATGATTGATTATTAGGATTTCTGGAATTCTGTCTATTTATTGCGGAACCTTACCAATAATCAAACCATATCGCCATATAGTCGCTAACTCAGTTAGTTTCTCTCAAACCTTTATATGATAAAGATGTTATTTCATTTTGAAATTTCTAGTTTTGATGTTATATTGATCCTTTACCACTTGATTGATGTTTTCTATCTATATTGGATAAGTTAGCTAAAAGTAATTGAGACTGTTCTGATTGGAGAATTTTTCGATCAGATCCTCTTGCTTTTGTTTTCTTTACCTCAATTGCTTAATTAGAGTGAGATGTCTCTTGATGGATTATTTCGACAAGTTACTCCTCCAGTTTAGCAATTGGTTCAAGTAAATTTTAGTAGATTCCGTTCAGCTTAAAATAAATCACAGACCTATGTATTTGTAAATAAAATAATACAAAATCAAAATGATGCAACAATTTATGGAAGGCTAAGTCCTAAATTACATTATGAATAAAACCCCAAATTTTATCGTTATTCTCCTATCGCATGTTCCGTTTGGTATATTTTTTGTGTTTATCTTTTCGCTTACCGGTTGGTAATTGTCTAATCTAATTATTGACCGTTTGGTATAATTTTTATCTTTAATTTTGATTTCTTCTCTTGAATTATCATTAACAAAATGGCTGTTCAACGCAGTCAAGAAAATATAGCTTCAGGCATAAATGATGAAGCAGTAGTTTGCACGATTTGTAAAGACGCTGTCGTTATTGATAATGAACTTGTAGAGACCCCTTGTAAACATAAATTTCATCGGTCTTGTATTATCGTTCGGTTAGGAGCTAACGAAACTTGTCCGATTTGCAGACGGCCATGTACCTTATTGCAATTAAAAGTCAATGCTACTACTCAAGCCGTAGTTCCAAATGTTCAAGCTTCTAGAGCACCACATGGTGCACGTCGTGGTAATCAAACTGGTGCTATCCCTAGAAACCGACACACTACAAGATCTACTTCGCGCACCAATCAGGCAACGCAAAGGCAGAATTCTAACCCAAATCTAAGAAGTGGTCGGGACTCCGCCAATACCTCCATTGAACCCTCCGCTATGTCTGAACAACGGGTTCAACAGTTGATCTCAAACTTTCTAGATGTATTTCGAGCTGGTTTAGTTACTGCGGTAACGGACGAAATTAGTTTAGCCATGCGAAATCTTACCATGGCAAATAATCAACAGGATGCTCATAAGGAAATCTCAGAGGAGCTTCCTAGTGTATCTCTTCGATCCAGCAATGTTCGAGATGATAATCATAGATCTCAAAGCATTCGTGCTCCTGCTGGAGATCGAAATAATAACAATCCAGTCGATCGACCTGACAAAGTTTCAAGTGTCATCTCCAATTGGCATGTTCGGTTCTCTGGATCTGCAAATGACATTGATGTAGAAGACTTTATTTACCGAGTGAACAGCTTAACTGTTCAATGTTTAAATGGGAACTGGAACTTGCTGTTCCAATTCGCCAATTTGTTGTTTATTGGACCTGCCCTTCAATTTTACTGGCGTTTTCAACGAACTACTGATCAACCCAATTGGTTTCATCTTTGTAATTGTCTACGTGAGAGATACAAGGATCATCGTTCAGATGAAGACATAAAAGACACTCTCAGTTCACGCAAACAGAAAAGTGGAGAAAGTTTTGATGACTTTCTAGATGCTCCTATGCATTGCAGATGCTTTACGTCAACCTATGTCAGATAGCGAATTAGTTGAGAATATAAAGAGAAATCTTAAGCCCGATTTGAGAATGGAATTATTACATGTCTCCCCGAATATAGCAACTTTACGTGTTGAGTGTCATAAGCACGAACAATTTTGTTTGAGCTTGAGTGGAAAGCCCATACCTTCCTTACCTCGTCCGATTCAGAATCGACGTTATATCCATGAGTTAGTACATGAGGTAGGAGAAACGCCATATATCGATATAACCGAATCATCTGACGTAAATGCAATTTACTCCTCCAACCGACTTAAATGTTGGAATTGTGATGATTCAGGACACAGATATCAAGAATGTTTAAAAAGCCGACGCATATTTTGCTATGGTTGTGGGCGTCTTGATTCTTATAAACCTACTTGCCCTAAGTGTAGTCCTCAGACGGAAAACTTACCACAGGATGTCCACCGGACATAAATAGTGGATATCCGGGTGCAGCTTCGGAATTAGGTTTAGAAAAAATTAATGACTCGAGTAAAAACCCTGATGTGACTATTCTTAAACCTGATTTGAAAACAAACCAACCTGATTTGACAAACCCTAATTCTGACTCGACTATTTTAGCCTCAAATGTATCTGATGAACCAAGATTCAAGCCATATCATGTTCGACTTAGAGAATATTATCAACGTAGAGCAGAAATATTTACATTACAAGTTAATTTGTTGCCCAAAAGTCGTTCTTCTGTTCGAATAAAAGACTTCTGGAAGCACAAACGCTCGTTGAAGAAGATTATAGTTTCAGCAATTGTGCGTACCGGAAACGATAATCGTCCTTATATTAACTTGGAATTATTTGGCCAAAACTATTTAGCTTTGCTTGATAGTGGGGCCAACAGAAGTGTTATAGGAGGCGAATTGGCTAAGAAAATCATGACAAATGACACCAAGTTCAAGAAATTGAAGGGTGATGTTTGTACAGCCGATGGTCAGAGTCAAAAAGTCTCAGGAACTGTTATTATCCCTATTGAGTACAGCTCGGACAAGAAAAATGTTGAATTTTGATAGTACCAACCATTACTCAGAACCCTATCTGTGGAATGGATTTTTGGCGACTATTTGGTATTACTATTTCAAACCCTATTAATGTTTATGCGCTTGACAGTGAAGAGCAAAGCTCAGACCGGAATTCGGAAATAGTTGATCTTACTGTCGCTGAGCGTATTCGTTTGCAAGCTGTTGTCGATTTCTTTCCGTCTTCTGAAAGAGATGGATTACGAAAAACAACTCTGATAGAGCACTACAGGCGACGCAAGACCAATAAAGCAAAGATATTATTCCTTGTCCCCTGCTAAAGAACTTCAAATGTGTGAAGAAATCGATCGTATGATCCAGTTAGGAGTTCTTGAAGAGACACCCGCTTCGGCTTGGTCTTCACCCGCTGTTTTAGTATCGAAGCCCGGCAAAGTGAGAGTTTGTCTGGATTCGCGAAAAGTAAATGGCGTAACTGTCAAAGACGCGTATCCTACTCCACTTATCGAAGGCTTGCTGAGTCGTCTTCCACCTGTCCATTGTATTTCCAAAATTGATTTGAAGGATGCCTTCTGGCAGATATGTTTGGATGAGCAGTCAAAGGCTAAAACTGCTATTACTATTCCAAACAGGCCTTTATATCAGTTTACCAGAATGCCATTCGGATTAACAAATGCTCCGCAGACCATGTGCAGACTTATGGACCAAGTCATTCCGTATAACATGAAATCGCATGTTTTGGTTTACTTGGATGACTAATTAGTCATATCCTCCAGCTTTGAAGAACATTTGTCGCACTTGGCTGAGGCTGCTACCCGACTTCGCAAAGCTGGACTGACGATCAACATCAGCAAGAGCCAATTTTGTTTAAAAAGAGTAGAGTATCTTGGATACATTGTGGGTGAAGGAACCTTACAAGTTAATCCAAACAAAATACAAGCTGTTTCTGAATATCCCGTTCCTAAAACCAAACGTCAACTAAAAAGATTTTTAGGAATGACGGGATGGTATCAAAGATTTATTTCCCAATACTCTTCTGTGACATTTCCGTTAACCGAATTGCTAAAAGGAAAATCTTTTGAATGGAACGAAGATGCACAGCGTGCGTTTGAAGAATTGAAGAAGAATTTGACTTCCGCTCCATTTCTTATCCACCCTGATTATACGAAATCTTTTATCGTGCAGTGCGATGCATCTATTAATGGTGTAGGCGCAGTTCTGGCGCAATGTGATGATTCTGGAGTAGAACGACCAATCGCATATATGTCTAAAAAGCTTAATCGTGCACAGCGTAACTACTCTGTGACTGAGCTTGAGTGCTTGGCGGTAGTCCTAGCTGTTAAACGATTTCGCATGTATGTTGAGGGTCATGACTTCAAGGTAGTTACCGACCATGCGAGTTTACGTTGGTTGTTGAATCAGCAGGATTTGCATGGGCGATTAGCCAGATGGGCAATTAAGTTGCAAGGCTTCAACTTTAGTATCGAACTTCGTCGTGGAAGTGAAAATATTGTAGCCGATGCGCTTTCGAGATCGTTCGAAGAAGATGATGTAGTAGCAGCTGTTGATATTAAGACTTTTCCCGAAATCGATTTGAATTCAGAATCATGACGAATGTCAGAGTATGTTGCTTTGAAAGAACAGTATTTGAAAGCGAACTTGCCTGATTTCCAAGTGGTCGATGAATTCCTTTACTATCGTACCAATATTGCTTCTGAGGATTCAAATCAAGAAGATGAAAATTGGAAACTCTTTGTACCTGTCGATTTGCGTGAAAGTGTGATTAAATCCGCACATGATCAACCAAACTCTTCTCACTGCGGTATCGCAAAGTGCTTAGAGCACATTAGGCGCAAATTGTATTGGCCGCGTATGGTTGTGGATATCCGAACATATATCCGTAACTGCGAGTTATGCAGAACTTCTAAACACCCAACACAAAAACTTAAACCGCCAATGGGAAAACCGGTTGTTAGTGACAGACCCTTTCAAAGACTTTTTATTGATTTTATCGGTCCTTTTCCTCGAGCAAAGAAGGGAGCAATTGGAATCTTTATAGTTCTCGATCACTTTTCTCGATTTACATTTTTAAAGCCTGTGAAAAAGTTAAATTCACAGACTGTCATTGCGTATCTGAAAGAAGAAATATTCGATTGCTATGGTACTCCAGAGGTCATTGTGAGTGATAATGGCACTCAATTTAAAAGGCATGAATTCACTTCGTTTCTCTCTAAACACGGTGTAGAGCATATGTGTACCGCAGCTTATTCTCCCCAATCGAATTCCGCAGAGCGAGTAAATCGTTCGATTAACGCTGCGCTCAGATCGTATGTGCGTTCGGATCAGAGACACTGGGATATATACCTTAGCAGTATTAATTGTTCTCTACGTCGTCATATACACCAGTCTATTGGAGAATCTCCTTACTTTATCGTCTTTGGACAGCACATGATTACTCATGGCAAAGATTATCGTCTGTTAAAGAACCTGAATTTAGTCAACGAAGGCTCTGTTAGACTAGCCCGAGCTGACGAGTTCACTAAGATTAGATCTGACATTCAACGACATATGAATAAAGCTTACCAGAAGAATCAACGAACTTACGATTTACGTTCGAAACCTCGTACCTTCGAAGCTGGTCAGGAAGTTGTGAAAAGAAACTTTGTGTTAAGTAACGCTGCGGCAAATATTAATGCAAAACTTTCTCCAGTTGGAATTAAAGTTCGGGTTAAGAGGAAACTTGGTAATTCGCTGTATTTGTTAGAAGATTTAAATGGCAAAGAGTTGGGATGCTTTCATGCGAAGGATATATGGTAGCTTATGAACACCCTTTTTCAGATTTTATCTTCGTCGTGAAGACTCAGATTAAACCTGTGGTGTAGGTGTGGAACTCTACTCTGGGATTTAAGGGATTTGGGGTTTGATAAGAGTCATGTTATTTTTTTGTTTGTACTTCCTGTTAGTGGTGTGTCAATGTAGGAGCGTTGTCGAGTGAGGTAATTGTGTGGACTACAGGGCTTAGGGATGGGACCACCCCCTGGGATCCATTGAGCCAGCCGGCGTAGCCCCTAAAGAAAAAATAAGTAGTCACGTATCACTTTGTTAAGCGAGGCAATCATCTCCTTCGTAACACCATCAAGATCTCCAGCTGTTGACTTTTGGTTTTTGATGACCATCGCCATCTCATCAATATTGAACACTGGCTCCTTATGTGGGAAGCAGCTATTTTGGCTATTAAGTGTTGGAAGCGTCAGAGACGAGACTGGAACTGATGGAGACTGTCAAGATAGTCCCTGCTCTTTGACACAGCCCACTCTGATTTTTGGGACTTGCCCAAGCCTTTAAGGTTAGAAAGAAAGCGCTGTGCTTTCTTTGGCGCAGGTTGCTCATTGATTTCTTAAATTTTTTGGGATAGGATTCCCGCTTAGAATTTATAAGACCAATATTCCACAGCGCCCGATCCTTGCTGGCTTTTTTAAAATGTTCAATAAATGGAAACAGATCTTGCAAGGCTTGACACCACAGTTAACAGATAAGTTGGAATTCGTAAAAGTTGGATCTTAAAATAAACCAGAGTCTACATCAAGAAACTGCTTGATGGCAATGCTGCCATCATTTATGCACCTTAACCCTCTAACAGTCAAAATCGATGGAGCAGCCGTATGATAGTGATAATTCATTTTCAGGTAAATATTGGTAAAACAAGCTTAATTTTAGAAAAAAAGGTGCAAATGTTATCTTGAACGTTGTCCAGGTGAAAAATAGTAAAGGCCGTCTCTACACGGCCTTGCCGGTTTCCATGTAAAATACAAGACATGTGCATATTTTTGTATCAAACAAATTTTAATAAGAAAATTGGGGGAAAGAGTGCAGTTCATGTTATTTCCTGTCCCTGGTAGTCCCAAAAACTATTTTTGCTGACTGTTCCACATAAGTGAAGGTAGCATTTTGAACAATCGACTTGGGTTTTGGACTTTTTGCAGTATTTGCTCTTTTTCTTTCCTCTTCTGTCCACCCATTTTGGAAAATGACCTTCGCCATCAAACCGAAATTCAGCAACTTGATGAGAAGCCCTTTTCCAAGCTTTGGTGAGTGTGGTGACACAGGCCGACCTACCGGACGCTTTTTCTTACAAGAAACGAGTCCCGCAGCAGAGTTGTGGAAGCTGTAAAAGCGGATATTCTTGGGAACTGAATGCCAGGACCATTAGTTTTTTCGGCATGCAAACGTTTGTATAAAATGTATGCATTCGTAGCAGCCATGGCTACAAAATTATGGAATAGCCTTGTCATAATATTTCGAGACTTGGCTCGAATATGATATCGACCCACCCAGTATAATATCGATAAATCAGATCGACCCCACCCATGTGGGCATTATATTCTCTGATAATTTGAGGGCAGTTAATTTCGATGAATCTCTTTTGCTTTCTATCAAATCGGGTTACTTATCAGGATTGGCTATAGCGAAAGGTTCACACTTGTTATCTTTCTGCAAAACAGTGTTTAGATCGGCTCCTTGAATTGAGGTCATGTATTCTATGAAAAGTCCTCTATTCTCCTTGCTCACTTCGCTGTCGGTCATCAATTTACATTCTGGTAAACGATTAGCTATTTATAAGTTCAAAAGGACATCATTTATTTATGATCGAAAAACACAACTAAAGCACTAACCTCTCACTGTGAACAAACAGTAAATTCCACTGGCTCATAAATAGACTAACAGTGGCAGCGATGTGGAAAAGTTATCAAAGTAGAGGATGTGGTGAACAAAATTAGGGATTGTTTGTGATAGTCGAACAACAACATTTGATGTGACTTCAAGATCCGGTGTGTCAGGAAAAATGACATTGTCTGCGGCACCATTGTAGACTTCAAAACGATATGCGAAACCGTTAGTATCGGAAAGCACAAACAATTTCACTCCCCACTTGTGAGGCTTGTTGGACTGTTTGCAGGATACATTCCTCTATAGCCTGCTCATCATATTGCGGATCTGAGTTATCAGGCTCAATGTTGTCCAATACAAAGACAAGTCAAAATGAAACAATAAGCGATACGGGGACACTTCGTTAAATACAAACAGGCAAGGCCGTCTGAAGACGGTCATCAAATTTTTGATTTAAATGCACACTTAGAATATTTTTATACCCTGTTCCCATTGAAAATGGGAAAAGCAGGATCATGAAGTTGTGCGAATGTATGTAACAGGGAGAAGTCCGTCTGTCTGTCTGTATGAACGCGTCGATCTCAGAGACTATAAGACAAATTTTTGCATGAAGGTAGACTTATGATGTACGCAGATCAAGTTTGTTTCAAATTTGGAAAATTCCCCCCGTCCCCCTTTTATCCCCATAAAACCTAGACCTCCTCTAGACATCCTAGACTTAAAAAACTTAAAAAAGTCAGATCCACAATTTTCAATTTAGAGCCTCGTGGTTTAGTAAACATCAAGCTAGGCCCAATATCTATCTATTCAGAAAAGTACAAGTTATAAGCAAAAGCCCTTCC
>JAWNNO010004647.1:0-18879 GCA_035044985.1 Lordiphosa fenestrarum
CAGGGTTGTCCATATTCGACGGACCCATCTGGCAACGCCATAACTTTTGACAGAGATGTCAGATCGCTTAATGACATACCGCGTTTGAAGCGTCAGTCCAAGCAGATTTTTACCATGGAACAGCGAGCGCTCTGAAATAGTTGAAATTTACATTCAACAGAACAAGTCAATTGTGAAAACTCAACGTGCTTTTAAAAAATTAAAATTTCACATTGAATGGGACCGTAAATAAGCAAAATTGCCGTATTTACGCCACTGAAAATCCTCAGGAGATTCAAGAAGTGCCTCTTCATGCCGAAAAAGTCACAGTTTGGTGCGGCGTTAGTGCGAAAACGGTCATTGGGCCGTTTTTCTTCCAAAATGAAAATGGCCATGCTGTTACCATCAACCAAGAGCGTTATCGCGACATGATGACCAATTTTGTGATGCCAATTATTCGTCGAAAGCGTATGAGGCAGTTCTGGTTTCAACAAGACGGCGCTCCACCGCACACAAGTCGCATAACAATCGATTTTCTGAAGAAATTGTTTCCGGGCCGTTTGATGTCGAAAAGTGGTGATTTGGACTGGCCACCGCGTTCGCCCGATTTGCGCCGCCTGACTTCTTCTTGTGGGGATATTTGAAGTCAAAGGTTTACGTTAACAAGCCAAGGACCGTAGAAGAGCTCAAGGACAACATTCGTGAAGAAATAGCCGCTATTCCGGCCGAAATGTTGGCGAAAACGATGGAAAATGCTGCAAAAAGGGCACAATACGCCATCAACGCCAGAGGCGGCCATTTGAGAGATATCATATTCAAAAATTGATGTAAACAAATCTACTTGGAACAAATTAAATGATTAAGATTGCCAACCGCCAAATTTTTATTTTTTCTTTGATTTTTTTAAAAAAAAACATGGGTCCGTCGAATATGGGCAACCCTGTATACTAAAATACTATTAACTTTTTTGAGTGCTTAAGAGTTTCGTTCAATTTGGTTTTCATTTGAAAACGAACAAATATGTGAATACCGGAACAGGCCTGATAGTTCTTATACTATGACAATTGTGCGTTCCAAAAGCTATTTAAATTTGATCCAAACGACTTGCAGGTTTTTATTTATATAAAGTTTGATCTTTTAGGAAAATCTCTTCGAAATTTGAGCTATCTGGTTGGATTGGTTTAGAAATGGTGGCGGTTTCAAACAAAAAAATTAAGTTTCTGGCCCACTGTGCAAAGCGTGATCAGCTATTTGGTACAAACTATATAGAGAAGAACTACACAGAAAAAAAAGATAAAAAAAGAAACCATTTGGGAGGGATATGTCTTAAATATCCTTTTAGTCATCCAACGGAGCTGAAAAATCATCCCAAGGATCATCATTTTTCATATCCTTTGGATGATTTTTAGCTCCGTTGGATGATTACAAGGATATTTCAGACATATCTTTCCCAAATGGATACCGGAAATCATCCTTTTTTTTCTCTGTGTAGTTATTTTCGTTTTCGATCAGTCAGTAGAAAATTAAATAATAGACTAAAAATAAGTCTTTAATCTGGTTCAGAAAAAGCAGTCAAAATCGGTTTGTTGCTTGACGCAGTACATGAGCCGCGATTTTGTTCTAAATGGTCTTTACCCTTATCAAATTATTACGTTAAACATAAGAATTATAAGAATTTATTTTATTTTGAAATACCCTGAAATATAAGTAACAAGGCACCTACAACGAGGGATTGAAATCGATTGAAATATCGGGTTCGTTTACGTTTACGGTTACCAAAATTAAATTGGTTTAGTTCCGGTTTCGGTTATACGTTTTTATTTCGATTCGTTAGCATTCGGTTTCGGTTATCGGTTTCAAGAAGTTTAAGTATAAATTTTAGTTTAAAAGAAAATTTTATGATTCGATCTAAGCATAAGTTCATTATAAATTTTACACCAGAAAATCGTCGTTCACAGACAAAAAGGATCCAAAAAGATCCATTTGGATATTTTTTAATATCTTTTTTTTATATTAAAATATCCTTTGGATGATTTTCAGCTCCGGATAATGAAAATCTAAGATCATTTAAATAATAAGATGATTAAATATTACCAATATTGCTTGGATCTAAATATTTTTAAAACCGAAATGAAACCGGTTATTATGTTTCGGTGATGATAAATGAAATTAAAACCCGTTTCGGTTTTGACCTCAGGCCACAAGGCAAAAGCGACACCAGAAATCTTGCTTTGGTACTGGTTTAAAGAATCTTTCTAATATAATATTTCCAATAAAATGGTTACATCGTAAAAGAATCGAAGTTTGATAATCTGATAGAGTTATAATACTCACAATGATTTATATTATAAAACTTTATCAATATCAAAAGATTTTTATCTTTCACTTTAACATGCACGGTTTCCACCTTTTCTTGTAAGTCTACGATTTTTAAAGATTTTCGAGGTTACTTCAATTAAAAAGACTCCCTCGTTGGATTAGTCTCTTTTACTGGTCTTGAATAAAGTATTCCATGTCAACATTTCCCTTACTAAATAGTAAAAACTCTACTAGTTAAAATAAATCTCAAATTTACAATCCAGATCATGACTCTAACTACTTATTTTCCATCATATCTATTAATGCTGTTTAGTCCTTAAAATTCCTGTTATATATTTGGCCCATGTCCGATGATACAGATGTTCCTCACGTGGCACGAAACTACGGCAAAATGCTCAGCAAAACTAAACAGATTTGCCAACCTCTGCTGCTCCCAAAACTTAACCAGAAATATTATAAAGTTTGTATACCAACATATCGTTAAATAAATATGCAAGAAAGAAACTAATATAATACTAAAACTGTGAGGAAGTCGTCCAGTTGGTAAAAGAGAAGCATTAAAAAGTATATAGAATACATATACAACTAATTAGATATGTACCTAACCCCAAATTCAATGTGTCGATGTAACTAGTTGAGTGTAAGCCACAAACAAAATCAAATCTGTTATGGCCCGAATATAATAAACAAATTTTAGAAGAAAAATGAAAAACCAACGGGCTAAATGTGTAGGCAATAATAAAACCCCAAATCCGCAGAGTTCAAAAGAGTATTACCCAACAAAAAAAACAATGTGTTGAAAGAGCTCGGCATGCGTATTTATAATGTTATGCCATTATTTTGTTCCATTTGAATTAATAACAATTGTTTTGTGCAAGATTTTCCTTTTCCCCTCACATTTCTTGGCACTTTTTACAGACTATTGCAAAATTTCGATGTACTTGTATTAAATGCTTGCTCTTTCAACCTGCTGATGGATAATAAAAACTGAATCTATCTACAATAGAATCAAATGTGGCCATAATTCAAAAGAAAAACCAACAGCAGCAATAAAAGTAAATGAAACTTATATTAATAAAATGCGAAAATTATGAATTAGTATGTATGTAAATGTGCAGAAATAAAACGAAATACAGAGAAAAAGAATATCGAAAAATGGTTTGGCACTATCTGTGGACGGGGGATAAAAATCGTTACATTTGCTGCATCCATAAGAAGCCAAAAGGTTGCCAGATGTATGTAAAAAGGTAAGCTCATGCGCACATCTGGTTTATGTTAATCTAGCGCTAAGGTTATGTTAATGCTTTAATATGTTAACTGCACAATGGGCCAAGATGTTTATTATTGGACAAAAGTAATTGAATAGAGTAAAGTTTTGACTGGGGACTTTTTGTTAGATCGACTTTGGACTTACTGCATAACTTGATAACTCCGGTACTCCGAGCAGTTTGGATACTTAACTTCCAGCCAAATGCCAGCACAGCACGACAGGAGCATGGACTAGCTCCTTCCAATTTCAATTCTGTTAAATTATACAAATACAATGTAAATACAACAAAAATTAAAGTATGTGACAGTCAGAAGAAGCCTTTCTCCGACCCCATAAAGTATATTTGGGGCGGTCCAGGCAGAAAAAAGATATATCTGAGATGATGACTCGGAAATGAAAGGTAATTTGAATAAGGGAAGCTTATTATGTGAAGAGCTTCTACGTTTAAGAGGATAACATTGTGAATTTTAAAAATTTGTAATAACTTAAAAAAGGTTGAAGATAAAGTTTTGAATTTTTTGTTCAAAATTTCAGGCTTAGAAAGCTTTTTTAAAAAAAATTTTAAGTTTTTTTTTTAAATTTCGCCAAGCTCCTTCCCGCTCCAGCAATATATGAATGAATGAGCCCAGGGGCTAAGCTGAGCTTCTCTCAATCTCATGGCTTGTATGTTTCAAATTTTCGCACAAGTGATAGGGACCTACAGTTTAACGATGAAACCGAACTGCAAAGTTTGAGACGCTTACACACACTACCCTCTGCACCACATATAAGGTCATCCAATTTCGTCAAATTTGCGCAGATCTGTCAAAAAACATTTAATGGCACCGATGGAAGATTTTCATTTCATTTAATAATCAGGGAGCGTAATCATTATAAGTTCCAATAAGTTCCCGTTTCCGATTCCGATCATGGAATGGTAGCTGTTTCCGTTTCCAAAAAAACGATCAAGTTAATCTGTTTCAAAAGTTTTGCCTTAGAGTCGGTGGAATGAAAAGTATATGACAATTTTCTTAGCGACGTTGAATATTATCATATTGCAAGTATTTTTATTTTAACATGTCGACTATTGTGGAGTTTTCGCAGTATTCAGAGATATATCTAGTGTACAGTTTTATTTAAAAGCTTTTTTATTAAAATTGTTTCTTTGCATGTAGACAAAACCAATGATGAAAATGAAAATGATGATGAAAAATCTACAAATAATCATTATTTATGGTCCCTGGTTTCAACAAAAGTGACAGCATTTTGAAATGAAAGACCCGCCTTTTTAATTTTAAAAGTCCAGGTTCATTTTTCCACTTTTAAGATATAAAGTGTCTGCACTTTTAAGAATTGTTGATATTAAATGATTGAAATTTTAATTATAAGTTCAAATTAGTAAATCAAAAATTAAAATAAATAATTTCGACAAATTGTAGCCAATGGAATTGGAAAATGTTAATACTGCCACTATTTTTTTTCTATGCACTCACACAATAGCTACCATTTGGGCACATGCATTTAAATTTGAGCTTAAAGCAAATTGGTTCTGAATGGAAATAAAGCAACGAGCTTACTGTGAGTCATAAAACTACTATGAGAACTTGGAAATTCTAGATAGTCAGAACATTTTCCAAACTTCTGAGCAACTCATACCATAAATAGCTCATATGAGACAGAGAATTAAAGCAACATATTTAATAAATTACCATTATTACAAGAATTTTTTGGTTTTACAATTATGTTTCGACCAGAGAACGGCTTCGCGTTCAAACGTTCATCTTTCTCCCTCACACATATTCTCTATTCAGTTTGGTTCATTCAAAAACATCAACCCTAGTTGGCGTTCTGATTACAATCATGCTCATCTTCACTCTGCTCGATTCAGGTGTTTGTTCGTTTGACTCAACAACGAATGTGCGTTCATTACCTAGTATGAGTTTTAACATAAGCAAATACAGCGCTGCTCACGGTGCTGCTGACACAGATAAATGAGAGAGAGAGAGCGAGTTTGCTTTGTCATTTTTAGCTGGGAATCTGAAATGGAGAGAACAGAAAATTGTGTTTGAATTGGTGAACAAGAGAGTCGATTTACGTACAAACATATTCAATCAGCTCAAATTCACTCAACCGCATGAAGCTGTTGCCGAAATGATGTGTATCGTGCTCAAGGCTGAGTTTCATTGAGTGAATAAATGAACACAATCATTGTCGACTCGTACGACCGATTGAAGCGTTCTCTGGTATGACAACGAGTGAACTCAACGGCATGCTATGTTGATTGCTTAATTGTGAGTGGAATTTTTTGTGTATGATGAAATCAAGAAAAAAGTGATTTTTGCAGTTCTCTGGTACCGACTTTCACTTTAAGCCAGAGTTGTCGAATTCGAAGGTGCTTAACAAAATTGATTCAGTTATTCTGGCTAAGTCTTTTGATGTGGAGATCGTCGAATTAAAAGTGTATGCAATCTTACCAATATATTGCACTTCTTTTTATAGAAATTGAACTTCAAAAATGACCCATTGCGCATAAGTTTTTTTTCCAAACCCCCCTTCGGCTCATCGAACCTCTCAGCCCAATTCAAAAAATGCCAGCTAAATTTGTTGTCATTTATTTCTCTTGTATCCATTGAAGTTTTTGTCTTTGCCAAAGATTTCTTTTACTCTTTTTTTTTGTTTGTTTGTTGTTGTTTTGGTTTCTTTTATCTAGTTACATATAAGTATAACGTGAAATATAAATTTGTTTCATGCTAAAGTTGATTGGGTGGCCTCAGTTGTTGAGTGGTTTTTTATTTTCCAAATGGTATTAAGCTGGTGGCGCTAAAAAGGGATGTTGTTCGATTTGGATTTAAATGTACTATGTATACATATAATTTCAGCTGTTAGAAAAAGATCTACTACAACAATAATATCATATCAGTTTGTCCTTAATTTTCTTTTCTTGTAAGTGTGTGTGTGTGTGTGTGTACCCATTACCAAACATTTTCATTTTATCAATTTATCAATTCAGTCTTGCCAAAGCTTTAAGCCTCGGCTCATCAGCTAAATCAACGCTTTCAGTTCAAAAATTGCATCTTAAAGTTGGGTTTTTCGTTATTTCTTCCATCGGTTTTACAAATCTAAAATTGCTACAAGGTTATTATATATAATATATATATATTTCTATATGTGTTTCTCTTCTTTGCTTGTTCGGTTGTGAGGTTCTCTACTAATTGATTAATTTGTGAATTTCTAAGGGATTAACATAGACACCAAAAACATGACAATATTTTAAATCGCTTGCATATATCTGTGTGTGTGTGTGTGTGTGTTTGTAAAGTGCTTCCTCTTCCTTGACTGCGGGCGGCATTTTGAGGGCTTGTACAATTTGTTTGTTTTGTGCCATTCCATCAAAAATCCCTGATACTGCTTGACTTTCAAAATCAAAACACAAAATACTCCATATTGTATATTCACCTTAAAGCAAATCGTTTGTTTCAGAATGTATGTATGCTAGCATGTATATCTATTAGATAGTTTGTGGTGTGTTTAACTTGATCTGTTAGGGGGTGCTCTAAAAGCAAATTCAAAACTGACATTCATTAACTTTATTTGGTTTTAATGCTTGTTATACATTTTTATCACACCAATTTATATGCTGGCGGGTAGTTGCTGCTTATTACGTTATCAATAGAATACAAATCTTAGGCTAGAGAGACGTTTGTTCGGTTATCACCCTTGCAGCTACAGTGAAGCCTTACTTACGTGTCTAGTATTTTGACTATGAAATGCAAAGGTAACCGCCATATACGTAGAGTACTCTTAGTACAATTTTGTAGAGCTTTGCTTACCAGCCCCCATACTTATATACAGATTTTTCATCAGATAGTACTCTCTCGTTACATAGCTACTATCACACACACTGACTGAACTTGTTGCTCCATTTTTGGTTTGGACATCGACATTGTCATTGGGTTTTACAACTAGTATCATAGCTATTTTGTGAGTATTGCTTCAGTTTTATACAGGGTTTCTCATCATTTTGTTAATCTATAGATTATACATATCTAATATTTTAAAATGGGCTACAGTTTGATGGTTGGGAATCTGTGGGGAAAATCAGGTGTGGGATTGTTAAACGAAATCTAATTGAGAAAATATATAGCAAAACCTTGACTTAGGTATACAAAAATGATAAAGTTTTGATCAGGCGGAACTGAAAATAAATTTATAATGTTTGACAATTCACGGAATGGAATTATTATTCTTTCGCGTAGCATTCCAGAGCATTTGTGAAATTTTCCTTACTTTAGAGAACTCGAATGTAAGGTCAGAATAAAAAAGCAATTTATTTTGCCTAATGATTCTTTTGGCTGGAGAAAATTGTACCCTAGCCTCGACTCTTCTTTACGAGCTGTTTTTAACCCCTACTTCTGAACAGTTTCGTCTCTTTTGAGAGGCTTCTTACAGTCGTATTTTGAATAAGTCACATTTTATGCATACACAAGAGTAATTTTTGAGCTTTCTTAACATCGCACATAATACTGATGTCTTTTTATCCATCAAAAGAGCTCGAAGATGACTCATCAAGCAGATTTTTATTAAAGATATCTTCCAAATGTTTTGTGCTTCAATTAACAGGGCAATAACAGTATGTTAACGTCATAAATGGCGTTATTCGAGATAAATCAAACTTTTTTATATCTTCGTCACAGTTCATTCTGAAAATCAGTTTGTTGTCTGTAGAATTTGGTAGAAATATTATCTTTTTTCAGTGGAGCTCTATTTTACCAACTTAGAAAGCTCCGGCTCTCATATACAGAAGGGCGCATGTCCAGATCCTATAGGTTCACATATTCTCTCCTTGCACAAAAAAACGTGTTTTTGGAAGGTAAGAACTGATTTTCTTTATATTTGTCTCAATTTTATTAGAAACATATTTGAATGCCCAACTTTATTTGGCTATCTGAATAAAGACTTCTCTTAAAGAACAACCTGAGTAAATGGAAAACATATTTAAAGAAAATTTACATCCGAAACTGAACTAATTCAAGAAGAAGTAGACTCGAATTCAGTGATCTGTGCAGTCTCTGTAATATGAGTACATAAGAGCATTTGTGCACTTAATAGCCATCTTAATCATACAATAGATATGAAAATTTATATTTTAATGTGAAAAAAATGTATTAAAGACTATTCCACCCGTTTGGGTTTTGTTTTATTGTGTAAGTCCTCTTCCTATCATGATACCGTATTACTTGGGAGTCCAGAAAAAAAATCAGGAAAAAGTATGATTGGATCAGGGAGCAAGTTGCCCGGCTGAACGCGGCCACTTTTTACTTGCGTTTGCCGATTGCAGTATATTTGCATTGAATTTTAATTATTTATTTGTGAATGAAAAAAATCACAAAATAATAATAAATCTTTTGAAAGTAAATGAAAAGCAACAATTTGTTGAAACCACAAACTCAAACACAAATTCTCAATTCTGGAAATTTATGACTAGGCCTAACATTTTGCTTGTTGCGTGTGGTACATTAGGGTTTTTGCGACACCCGTGCATTCAGCGAATTTAAAAAAATGCACACCAAAAACGTTGCTCGAAAAAGATCAGAAGAATATTGCTTTAAAGCATCTGCACACTTATGGCCAAGGATCTGGATTTGTTAGATCAGTTTTAATTGATATGCATTCGAATTGCCAATGAAAAAAACCAGTGTATTGCTTTAGTTTCTTAGAAGTTGCAACAGGACGTACTTCTGATTGGGAATTTCAAACTTGGTGTTTTGATTGAGTTTTAAAAGTAGTAAAAGGACGAACTTGGGATGATCTCAAGACTTTGAATAAAATAAGTAAGTTACCATAAAAGAGTAATAAGTACATTTATTTAACCCACCCATTTCCAAAAAGAAAGAAGGTACGGTTTTAGTCGAATAAGCACACTGCAGTATTTTTCGCGTGCCAATGGCTCAGTTTTTTACAATTATCTTAAAACAAAAAAATTTACCTAAAATCAACCTTAGCCCAAATTTTGGGGTTGCAGATCCAAGCTTATTCCATAATAAAATTGTTTAATCATGTAAATGTTCACTTAATTGGGCTTGACCTTGCTGGTATTATATCTACCTCTTTTAAGTTTTCCCTTAACAAAAAAGTGTCCTTTATTTTGTTTTCCTATTTCTGTCAAGACTTTTGAGGAAATATCCTTTTAATTTATTTGTAGTGCCTTCTCAAAAAGGTCCACCACGCTCCCTTCTCAAATTTGAGACCAGACTCGAGCTAAACCCACTCATAAAAGAACCCACTTTTTAAATATCAATAGGATTGGAATATTTCCAAAAGCTCTAAAGATGAAACTGACATTTAATCTGAGAAAAAGCCGCAAAATCAATTCCATACAAATAAAAAATTATTTAAGCTCAACAATCCTAGGGGAAAAAGATGAATTAAAAAGCTGTTGCATTCTTTTCACATTTTAAGCAAAACAAATCCAAATAAAAATCATATTTTTGTTATTGTGTTTCAATCGAAATCAATTCTTGTATTAATTGTAGCAACAAATCTCAAATGAAAAAAAATCTATACACTAAAAATCAAATAAAAATTAATAAATTCTTGCTAAATATATTTATTTATTTGGTAGTACCCAATTGAAAAATATATATATATATGTGTGTATGTATGTAATATATTGAAGAGTATCGGCTAGCCGAGGTCGTCAAAAAAGTTTGGCATGTACTTCAATTTATTTTTCTTTTGTTTTTCTGTTCGTTTCAAACTGAGGACTAGATTATTACAAGTGCTTAACTGGTCTTACATATATGGTTATAGTTGATGTGTTACTGTTCATTAATGGTAAGCGGACAAGCAGACAAATGATCTGTGTTTCAAATGGAAGCATGCCTTACTTTTTGAGTGCTGTTTTATAACTTAGATTTGCCAGGCGGGCACAAAAGACCCAACAATTCAGTAGTTAATTAGTTTCCAAAATAGAACGACAAATACGAGAGATCGTGTAAAATTTCATGCTATGTTACAATTAGATGTATGTATGTGTATATATACTATATATATGTATGATTTGATTTGACTTGTTTGTTGATTGCCTACAAGCTAATAATACCTTAGGTTTGCACTAAGATTTCTATATATGTATGTATGTATGTATATATATCTATGTTTAAGAAATCATGTATACAATTGTATAATATTGCAATTTCGAAATTTTCAGTTTTCCAGGGAGCACCTAAATACAATACGAATTGCTTGTCTTCACTTGGTTTTCCGATTTTTTGTGTTTGTTTTTTTTTCCTTTACTTTTTTGTGTAAATTAATATTACAATTTGAGTTGTCATTTCTAGGGGGTTTTTCGTCGCCCACAGGGACGTCTCATTTACAAAGTTGTTCCATATGCTAAACACTACAAGCTACAAATATATATATATGTATGTATATGTATATGACAGAGATTTTATTTATTTGTATTTTTGTATTCTTAACCAGATTCAAATTCTGTTTCAATTTGCAAACAAATGTGTTTTGTTCGCGTTTCGCATGAGCGTGTAAAAATAAATCGCGACTCGCTTCAATTATTTTGCTTGTCATTGTAAAAGCAAAGAAAAAATAAATATTTTTATTGTATAATGTTTCACTTTTGTGTTGGTTTCTTTTTGTTTTTGTGCAACTGCGCCCTAAAGTTTGCTTAATTGTTGACTTCAGTAGGGCAAGCAAGCAGAGAAAAAACAGGACGGGAGAGAGAGTGAAGGAGAGACAGAGAGCAGGATACTTGGATACATGGAATTCAAATGTACTTAACTTACTTTTACTTTCTGTTTACTGGTCTATTATTTCTGTATAGAAAGAAGACAGGCCTGAGTAAACCAGCTAATTATACCAATTCGTGACATTTACCTGGAAGTTTCTTCCCTGCTTACAAAATGTTTAGGTTTCAATTTCAATTTAAAAGCGTCTTATTTGTGCGCAGCTTTACTTTGTTTTTAAACAGGATATATTTAAGTCCTTCAAATAGTAATCAAATATGTTGCTTTAATCATTCAAACTGCGATTTGGATGGGTCCATAACCTATTAGTTTGCCTAACCCGCTGTTTCTATTCTGAGTTTCAAGCGACACATTACCGGGAATTGCAATATTTGAGAATAATTATTGGTGTAAATTTGTATTAAAAACAAAATGTGCCATGTGGTGTTTAAATCTTCATAGTCGCTAGACCAGCATAAGAACTTTACATTACCCAAAAAATGAGACATTCATAAATATTCACATTTGTGAAGATTTGGGGATTTAGAGAACAACTGTGATTCGAAGCCGGTTTCGCTAACGACACAGCCGAAACCATAAGATATAGAAAAGTGTATCTTTCACAGTAGTTTTATTCTAAGACAAAAGTAAACACTAAGAACTGATTTTGAAAATTGCTGTCGGAAAATGTGGAAAGTTTACAATAAATTGTTGTACGAAAGTTGGTTGGTTATCATTAGATCAGCTTGAAAGTCATTCACAAACACTGCACAACAGAGAAAGACAGCAAGCCGTCTCACGAGTTAACTCGCTCAGAGCACAGAGCACCATACACAAACAAAAATCGAGAAATCACTCGTGTATTGGAGGGTCATTGTGTCTGCGAGCTCCTGTTTTGCCCAGTACAAATACACACGAGTCACAGAGTCTGCTGCTGCAAGCGATTTTGATCAAAGTTGTACATGAATACAACAATCGTCACAAGCTGGCAAAAAAAAAGCAACTAGTTAGCGCAAAAAAGAGATATTTGGCATTTGTATTTTATACACGGTTCTCTCCTTCCATTTTGTGGCATGTTCTTGGTTTTAAGTTTTTACAACACAACAACAATTACACGAAAGGCTTGTCAACAAGTAGAGTAATTTATAATAACGCAGCTTCATGAGGCTTGCCCTTAGCTGGCGTAAGGCTTGCTGCAGCTCGTTCAGCAGCAGTCTTGATGGCAAAATTTTGCAAAAGCTTTAGCAGCTGGTTGGCAAAGAAGGATTTTTTAATGCCACACCGTTGCAGCCGAACTACTGGGAGATTATTCAATGCATATCACAAAATGTAATAGCTCTTACAATTGCTTGAAAAATTGTACCAATAAAGGGTGCTTATCAAGAAATTATGCTTGAAATATTGTTTTAATAATGTATTGGTTGGTGAAAATTATGTTTTTTCAACTTATCATGTTTGGGGAAACACGAAATTTAATGATTTGCTGATAAAGTAGGAAGCATCTGAGACCTTATAAAGTATATTATATGCCCTTACATCCTGTGTTTGGTATATAAATAAGCCCCATTCGGATGGTTTTGCTACCAAAGAATAAAATTTGCTTGTTATATATTCTATTAAATTCGTATTGGCCTTAATAACAACTAATCTCATAGAGCACGGCTCCATGATTTGATTTTTGATACTGGCGATCTAAAACATACTTTCAACTGGGGGGACTAGCGATGCTTGTGGCAAGACGTAATTGTTCGCTATCTAATTATTCAAAGCCTTTTTTAAATTGATCTACAGATCAAGCAAATATCTATCTAACTATTCTTTAATATTGAGTTAAGTAACTGATAGCGAAGCTCAGTACCATTGTCTATTATACCTAGCAATTATTTGTCTGCTCGTCTAACAAACTGGCAAAATCAACCACAGAGATTCTGCGCGTCCTTTTTGACAAAATGTTAGACAGGACAGCTGAACAGAGTTTGAATACATATGTATACTTTACATGGTCGGAGATGCTTCCTATCTTGATCAGCACACAATTAAATCTGAAGTTTGCCAAACTTAATTAGAAAAATTCCTAATTTTTACCTACAAATACATGAATAATTCAACGTTTCCAGCATAATTACATCATAATTACCATTTACAGGTACAATTATTCAGGTACGAATGCTTTGTAATACTCATTGAATAATAGTCATGGTAATTCCAAGTTATAATTACCATTACTAATTAAATAATGTTTATCAGAAACTGAATTAATGAGCATAACTATTGTAATGAAAAGTAATTAATTGGGAAAAGTAATGATTACATTACAGCTCGGTTTTAAATAATTATTTTACATATTTTAGCGGTTGGTTCAAAGATGATTACAATAGATTTTCTGTATGCTGTTACCTTTCGTTTGAATTGAACGATTTTAAAGAAGAATTTGAATGATATTTTGAGTGTGGACTAAACAAGAATATTGAACGAAGTACACAAGAAAGAACCACAATGGCATGCCAATTGATTGATATTCAAATTTGCAACAAATGAGTTTTCAAGGTCTTTTTACATTTAAAGAATATGGCTGCTTGAAGCTATGAATGCAGCTGCAAAAGTATTCCAAATAGCTATTCTGCAGAACTTGGCAGATTTGCAGCCTTCGGTTTGAGGGCAAACATTTTCAATTACAGATAATCCATATATAAAGAACTTTTGAACTTTTAAAAAATCGCAACAAACTTCAATATAGTTTAAGCAGTTCGACGCTTTTAATAAAAGTAGAAAGTAATGTAAATTATTTAGTTATTTTAGACTCACAAAAACATTCAAACAAGTTTCAAGAGTTTTACAAAACATGAAACATAAATTTGATCTACACTCAATTAGGGGATTGTTCGTTTAAAACATGTATAAAAATGTCTGAGGAATAAACAATTAAACAATATAAGAACTACGAACGTATGCCTAAACTTTAATACTTTACAGCTGTTAAAAATTTTGCTGTCGTCTAAACATAATTAGTTCAGTAATACCTTTTAAAGAGATCCAATATTAATGCTATAGATCTTAGAGTTTTTACACTAATTGATGTAGAAATGAAGTCGATAATGAGAGTTTTTTGGAAATGATTGTAGTTCATAAGAGTAGAGACATCATATAAATAGAAACAAGTCAGTTCGGCAGAAAGCTTCAAAAGTTCTGAGAATAGCTTGAGATTTGTTTCTTAGAAAACACAAATTTAGAGTCAAGCTTATTAAGTGTCCGAGAATGTTTTTTGTTATTGTGATTTTGAAGCTTCAAAATGAAAATGTGTGAGAGCTTGGTTGAGATTGAAAGCGACATTCAAACAACGGGCACTGTTGGCCTTTGCCTGCAACGCTTTTGTCAGACAATACCTTCTCTGTTCTGAAGTATCAACATTCAATCAGGAATTACCTTAAAATGTCCTTGTCCCTTTATAATTCTGATTTTATTACAAATTTTTTCAAACCTAAAAGGTTTTTGGTTCGGTTCATTACCGTTTTGCAGCCTAACTATATTGAGATCGGTAAGAATTACTGCATAATTCTATAAAGCAGGTTCCTTTTAATTGGGAATATAATTCTTATACAAGGTTTTTTGGCACGTTTCAGCATCCAAACTGTACAAGCAGCAGTTTTCAAACATAAAATAAAGTGCTAGTGACCATCCAGGTATGAAAACTATGTATAAGAGGTCATTAAACCTCTTTAAAGTAAACCTTCCTTTGAAAAAAGCAAGGCTACAAACCGATACCAACCTAAGGTCTCAGAAAAATATTGGTTTTTAATTTAGAGGGTCTCTGAAAATCCTAGGATATACCAAACAACTAACTCAGCAGTTTTTTGAAGCAGAAAAAAGATTATTTTTAGGGTTAGAACAAATTGCCTATCAAAGATACCAAACTAGGTTACTGCAACAAAGGTTGTAAAAGATTTTGTTAAAAATTCTTTTGCTCTTCTTCTAATTAACTTTTTCCCCATTTTGCTTGCCCTAGAAAAGTCCCTTGCCGCCGGCAAATTTATGTCGCCGGAATCACATGAGTCATCATTTGAGCGTATTGTAAATATTATTATCCTCTCCGGCCAATTCAACGGTTGTTATATGTGCCGCATGCCTTTCGCCCAGCGGCTCTTCGCCCAAATAGACGGTATGATAGCTTATCGAACTATTCGCTACTGCCCCATTGATCTCAATGCGACTGACTGATTGAGGTCCGCTGGCTGTATACTTAAGTGAGGCATAATCTCCATCATCATCATCATCATCATCCTGTAAGTGTGTGAGTTGTGTGGCTCCCGAAAAGGTGTCGCAGGTGTGCGAGGCGCAAATTTCCGCATAGATATTCTCCTTGGTATAATCGCCACTGGAGGGTAAAGCTGCAGCAGCCGCCTGTTCATTTTCCTCTTGTGGTGGCAGGCTGCCATCGCTGGAGATGACCAGCGAGTCACGCACACTCGAATAGGGTAGATCGTCTTCCACCAGCAATGAGGTAGGCGACATGAAAGCGGCGGCAGATGTCATTCCGCCCAGCAAGCAAACTCCACCATTTGCTCGTCGTCCTGTTATGGGCTGTTTGCCCTGCTGTTTGGCCTTAAATTCAGCCAGACTGCGCTGCTCCCGCTCCCGTTCCTCATGCAACTGTAATTTCTGGGGCTGCGAAAAGTGACGCATCTGATGTAGGCTCGAAGAGGATTTGCTATATTGCCGGGTCTTCACATGAAACTCGTTGTACAGCTTCTCCGTGATGAAGGATTGGGGTGGTGGTGTTTGATTTTCCACATCCTCGGGCTCGGTGCCCGTCTCACTTATGGCATCTGTTAGCAGATCGGGACGCGGCTTGCGCTGGCCATTGAGCAACTCTATATCCTGCAGTGACATGGATTTCTGCAACAAGGTATCCAGAGATTTGGGTTCCAGTGTGGTGGTTAGGGTATTTGTTTCCGTGTCGGAGGCTCCAGTGCTGTTTAACGAGATGACATCCTGTTCGGGCTGCTCACCCGCTGAACCAAATCGCTCTTGTAACAGCTTGGACATATCTGTATAGCGTTCCATGCTCATGCGCTTGGCCTGGGCATCCAGATCCAGATTAGATTGTTGTTTTGCTTGGTGCTGTTGCTGCTGCTGCTTGCGGAACCATTTCTTTTTGGTGGACTGAAAGACCTAAGGGAGAAAACATGGAATTTAGTTGCGATAATTTGAATTTGAATGTTTAGAGTTCAAGACCTTCATGCGCTCTGTGATGCGATTGGAGCCGGGTTCGGTTCCAGCTGCAGCCGCAGCTGCTGCCGCCTCCTTGGCCTCCAGATTTTCCAGATCCGTTTTGCTCAGAAATATAATGGAATCCTCTTTCTCATGCGCCGCTGCCATGGTGCTTTTCTCACGTCTCAGCAACTTGGGCAAATGCAAAGGCTTCAAAATTCGCAGGCCTTCTCTGCTTTTACTTCCCGAACGTTCGGCCCGTTGCATCAACTCAATCTCCACCAGCTTTAAGAACTGATCACAATTGAACTGACAGAATTTCAGCATATTCTGCACATTCGCATTGGCCAGCATCCGTTGCTCTGTGTCAAAGCCTAAATAACTTTTGAGCAACTGCATCTCTCTGCTTAAGTACAGTTTTCTCAGCTGCAATGGCGTCTGCGTCTCCACATCTTCAATGGGACAACCTATCACCACATCCTCTTTGCTCACTTGACTGATGCACAATTGTTCGGGTATATCCGGACCATTTGGTCCCGAAATATAGCGTAGAGTGAGCGGTAATTGTTTGGTGGCCGTCACCAAGGCTCCCAGGCGATGCACACACTCGGGATTCAGTTTGCGCTGCGCATCGCCCAATTTTTGCAACAGTTGCGGTATTCCTGGTTCAATTTCATAGAACTTGCCCTTGGTGGCCAGAGGGACATACATGACCTGTCGATTCTCATTCAGCAGTTGGGCATATCGGCCCTTCTCCTTCTCCCGACCCATATAAGCGGCTTGGGGTTTGCTTACATTTCCAGCTCCAGATGTCGATGACAAATTGGCGCCACCCTGACCGTTCTGCTCCTGTTTGCCATCTTCGAATACGGCCAACAGGCGAAATACCTGACCGCCACGTGCTGTTGTTTTTACATATTGAGGTCGTCCTTTGATACCGGGCAGGCAGCCTTCGTGGGTGGGACTGCTGGCACTGCTGGCTGAGGATTCTGTAAACGCTGGCATATTGTCCACCGAAGCAAATTTATAGACACGTTCGCGCACCAATTGCATCAGCGAGTTGTACTGGATGGCCGTGGGCAGACCCTTTTCATTGAGCAGCGAAAAGTAGCCTAAGGAATGAAGTAAACAAAATGTAATCAGTTTAAATATAAAACCATACATCAAAGGGTGGGGGGAAAGTTTTATTAAAATCAGGGCTGCAAATCGGTATTCCGACTTGTATTTTACTGTTAACCGAACCTTTTTAGATATAAAAGCAGCAACTGAATCTGTTCGGAACCTTAAGAAAAATTATGGACATGAACGAAATTTATTCAAATGCCTAACGAGTTCTTCTGTCATGTGGTCGTTTTTGAGTGATTAAGTCTTACAAGCGTCTGAATTCTTTTTAAATGTTAAGGATTACCTCTGAAATCTCATCCCATATAAGCCTCTGTTTTAAAAGATACTTGACTCCAAAGCCCATCAAATGATTCACCAAATAAGAGCCTAACATTACATAAGTAGACTTCGAAATGGAATTTGAATTTACAGTAAATGATATTTTTTATATACCCATGTGTTCCACTTATCTCTTTCGACCCAACTCCATATCGATTTGTGACGTTTTTAGGTCGATTACTATATAACATTTTAAGTATAAAGCATGGGCTGAACCGAGATTTGAGTCAAAATCGTTGCCCAAACCGCCGATTAAACTAGGTAAGCTGCCTTGTAGACTACTTCCAAACACGATGTGTTACAGCTTTCTTATTTTTTAGTTGTATTTGAAACCGAAAACCTATCACCTACACTTGAAAAAAAAACCGAAAACTTTGTACACTCAGAAAAAACAGCTTTTGCAACCGTTTTGTATGTAAAATTTCAAGTATGATTCGTTCTTGGGTATATTTAAATTGAGTACGAAGCATTCGAAACCCGAAATGTGACAGTTTATATTATTAAAATGAGTAAAAACGTTCCTGAATCAAAAACCTAATGAAAAATTTAAGAAAAGCGAGTTCTTAGTTCAAGTACCTAATATGAGCATTTCCACAAAAAGGTCCACCGACACGAAAAAATTAAAAGTAGTTATAAACACTATATTTTGTCACATTTTCCCAGGGAAACAAATAAATTAAACTTAATTAAGCCAGTAGCAAATTTGCTCATAGCCCGTTTCGAGATTTTCGAACCCAAATTCGCGCAATCACAGTTTATCTCATTTTTATACTTTTCTGGCAAGTTTTTTCTTAAAAAATTGCCTATGGATTTCATTGACTTTTGATATCTAAAACTGTTCTAAGGGTCCGAAGGGTTAAAAAAGGTTGGATAAATGGCTATATCACACTATGTAATTGCAATTAACTGTAAGTTTTTGCTTTGCATTAATCAGAAACCACA
>JAWNNO010004659.1:0-15609 GCA_035044985.1 Lordiphosa fenestrarum
ATAAAATTGGTTATAATAATGCGATTTAAGTCAAATATGCGCCGTTTTGTTCGATGACGAGTTCCCAACGAGATGCCAACTTCATAATGCCCCTCTTATAGAAGCTCGCTTCCCTATTGTCAAAAAACTCGGAGAGCCAATTTTCACAGGACTCTCTTGTGGCCAACTTCCGACTACCAAGCTCGTTCGCCATGGACAGAAATAGGTGGTAATCACTTGGTGCGAGATCCGGACTATACGGTGGATGCAAAAGAACCTCCCATCCGAGCTCCCGGAGCTTCTGGCGCGTCACCAAAGATGTGTGTGGCCTGGCGTTGTCCTGATGGAAGACAATTCGGCCTCTGTTGATCAAAGATGGCCTCTTCTGCATGAGTGCTGCATTCAAGCGGTCCAGTTGTTGGCAGTACAGGTCCGAATTGAGCATTTGGCCATAGGGGAGCAGCTCATAGTGGATGATTCCCTGCCAATCCCACCAAACACACAGAAGAACCTTCCTGGCCGTCAATCCAGGCTTGGCCACCGTCTGGGCAGCTTCACCGCTTTTCGACCACGACCGTTTGCGCTTCACGTTGTCGTAAGTGACCCACTTTTCATCGCCAGTCACCATCCGCTTCAAAAACGGGTCGATTTTGATGCGATTCAAAAGCGATTCGCATGCATCCATACGGGCCAAAATGTTTTTTTGCGTCAAGTCGTGTGGCACCCATACATCGAGCTTCTTTTTGAATCCAAGCTTCTTCAAATGGTTTATAACGGTTTGATGACTCATGCCCAGCTCTTGGCCGATGCTACGGCTGCTACTATGCCGGTCTCTTTCGATCAATTCAGCGATTTTATCGCAATTTTCGACGACAGGCCTTCCGGACCGTGGCGCATCTTCGATCACCTCTGCACCAGAACGAAAACGTTGCAACCATCGTTGTGCGGTGGAAATGAAAACTGTATCGGGTCCATAAACTGCACAAATTTTATTGGCAGCATGAGATGCATTTTTGCCTTTATCGTATTAGTACTGTAAAATATGCCGTATTTTCTCTTTATTTTGCTCCATGTTTGCGACGCTATAACTCACGAACGACTAAAAACAAACAACAATAAATCAAACACGTATTAGCGCGTAAAAAGAGCTTTCCAAAAAGCTCTAGCGTGAACCGATGCGACGAATACAACTAGAACTACGCGCTTGCAAAGACAAGCTTGCGGAAATACCGCAAGACTTTTTTGACAACCTTATATTTAGCCTCACATTTAGGGAACAACTCATCAAATATATTCTGTGTTTGTATACCCTTGCAACGGGTATTATAATTTTGCCCAGAAGTTGGCAACGCATAGAAATATTCATTTTCGACCCCATTAACCATATATATTCTTGATCAGGGTGACCAGCTAAGTCGATTGAGCTTAGTCCGTCCGTCTGTCAGTTTGTATGTCTGTTTCTACGCGAACTAGTCTCTCAGTTTTGAAGCTATCGAGCTGAAATTTTGCACAGAGTCTTCTTTTTGCTGCACTCTACTAATATGTCGGAACCGACCGGATCGGATGACTATACCTCAGAGCTGCAATAGGGACAATCGTTCTAAAAACTAGTTTTGGTATGAAAAACTTTTTTTTTTCTATCGCAACGTCTCCAAACTTTGTATTCATATGTTCTCTATGCTTTTTTATAATTTGGCCAAGTTTGATGAAAATCGGACAACTATATGGTATAGCTGCCATACAAAAGATAGGTCTGAAACAGTCTTAGTTAGAGAAACTTTTTTGTTTTTAATGGTAGCATCCTGCAATTTTGTATAAGCTTGATTTACATGCTTCTACATAATTCTACAAATTTTTGTCCAAATCGGATGACTGTATCATATAGATCCCATACGAACGATCGGTCGGAAAATGGGAATAAGAGTATTACTTTTGAAAATATTTAACCGAGCACTGGCAAGGGTATAAAAACTTCGGCATAGCCTAGTTAATTTTCTTTGTTATATAACTCGACAATTGATTATCCGATCATTTTCAATTTTTGAGTAGATCGATAAGTAAATATGATTACTTAACATCGGTAAAAGGTACCAACCATTTATCTTTAAGTCTGTGAGAGTAGCTTAAGTAGCCTTTAATGATGTCCTTATCAAGACGAACTGCTACTGAGACTGAGATCCAAAAAATTATCCATTTGGGAGGGATATGTCTCAAATATCCTTTTAATCATCCAACGGAGCTGAAAAATCATCCTTCATCATTTTTCATATCCTTTGGATGGTTTTTAGCTCCGTTGGTTGATTAAAAGGATATTTCAGACATATCCCTCTCAAATGGATACCGGAAATGATCCTTTTTTTTCTCTGTGTAGCTTTGCCAATCTCTGAAATCTGTTTGTTCATAGGGAAACACGGACTTTTGTACATTAGCTTGCCTGTTGAAGCTGAACAAGACTTTTGTTATACAATTTCGAAGATGCTGCCTTCTAACTAAAACGCATACAATTTAAATCAACCAAGCAATTCGCCAAAGTTATTTAAACACTTTAAGTTCTGTTGCCAACCTAACATTAGAAGCAAACATTATTTGCTACAGGTTCGTTGGCACTTGATAAGCCTTATCATTGAGTAATTGTTTGGCCAATGGCTTTGAGCAGTTCCCACGCTTATCACTAAAAAAAAAAACAACAACAACTCAATCATTTGATTAAGTCTGCTTCTCAGATATTCTACGATTATGCTTTTATTGTATGTTTTTCTAATCTTTCTTATTGCCAAGTTTTGCTGGCCTTTTCATACATTTGCCAAAGACAAACTTGAAAATGTAAATACTTACAACAAGTAGACAACCTAATAGAAAATATATATCCAAATTATGGGCAGCTATAAAGTCCATGTGTATTACAGGACTCTGTAAGTGTTTGGCTCCACGATGTCGCATAACATATTCAGACCAATACAATACCGTTTGACGCGCTGTCAAAGGACGATCCCTAAATAGTGTTGAAAAAGATTTAACACTTTCAGAGTATTTCGGATTCTCTAGCAATTCGAGTAGACATTCATGGAACTCAGCTTCCTCCAACTCCAGCAGCTGCAGACTCAGACCAAAACCTTCCTTAACCAACTGAACTGCATTGCCGGGCTGATCGGCAAATACGGGTAGGGCCAACATGGGTTTGCCGTGATATTGAGCTTCGGTTATACTTCCTTTGCCCGCATGGGTAATAAATAACTTAATTTTAGGATGAGCCAAGATGTCATCTTGGGGCAACCACTTGGAGTACATAATATTAGAAGACCTTCCGGGTGTATGCTTCAAATCCTGCCATTTCCAAATGACTCGCTGTTTGAGTTTCGAGAGCACATTGAAGATTTTTTGCATAATTTCGGGCTGTACGTGATCGGCTTGAATATTCGACCCCAAACTCAGGAGTATGGCACCATCTGTGGCCTGATCCAAGAAACTAGCCATATTCTCGGGCAAAGGATCTGGCTGATGTTTGATTTGTATGCCGCCAATTTCAATGAGAGCGGGTACATTGGGTCGTACGGCTCCCTCACTGAGAGCATGCGAGTTGCAGAACATTATGGAAATGTTCTTAGTGAGCTCCTCATATTTGGGCATAGCAGGATCATCACCATAAAGTGAGCTGAAAGATTGCAGCATTGAAATGATGTCTTGGTAATGGTTTAATCTACTCACTGGTAGCGTCTCTTGTTCCTGAATTCTTGTGAGGCAAACCAAGTACGTTGAAACACACTCATGGCCAGTGTGTGCAAACGCTGAGGGAATGTCATCACAGCACCCTTATCCACAGCTCCATTCATGCTGGGCACATACGACAGTTCCCTGGGATTACCCAGCATGGTGCCGATGAATTCGAAGGGTTGTAGGGTCAAGGAAACTATAACTGGGGCCTTTAGTTTCTGCGCCAAACCCAACTGATAATTGTTCAACAGAAAACCCGATATTACCAGATCAAATTTGTTGTCGCTATTCTCATACAAATCCTTCACACGCTGATCCTGGAGCACTTTGTAGCCCTTCTCTATGCTGAAATTTATGTGCTGAACTCCACGTAAGAATAAACTGAAAATTCCTTTAATATCGCGTTTGGCCATATTTCCATACAGTTCATTCAGATAGCTGTCCTCCTCCTTCGTTAGGGGTATGTGTATAAAATGGAAATTTTGGTGCTTTATGGTTGGTTCCAGCGTTGTGATTATGGTCACATTGTGTCCATTCTCGGCCAAGACTTTGGCCAGCGATAAGTGTACGATTGAATGCGATGGCATTGGTGTGGTAAAAATACCCAAAATGTTGGCACTTTGTGTGCCGGCGATAAGAGCCAGAGTGGCTACGACCAGCAGAAGAAGTCTTGACATGATGTTGCAACGAGAGTGAAATTCAAACAGCTAAGGTCTTTAGCAGGCAACACAGTTTATAAAGTATAATGAAATCTTATCAGCATAGCAAAGCTTTATCGATGTTCAAGCCGAAATATATTATTTAAGAGTAGCCAAACATTTGAACATTTATCGGTGAAAGATAATCATTTAAATATTGCCAGCGAGAGAATTGGATGGTTCGGTGTGACCAGAGACGGGTTAGGGGATAATAGGAACTTCTAAAAGAGTTAGCGGTCTGATGCTTGGAATATAAGTGGTCTAAACTATAAAAATGATTTTGCAGAAAAGTGGTGGTGTTTTTTAGGTGACATGACAAAACGCCCACAGACAAAAGGCCCATATCAAATATAATCGTAGTAAGCATCGAAACTAAATTTAAAAATGTTATGGGCCTTATGTCCAAATTCGGACATATGACCTACATCTCGTCGGACTTTTCGCCCAGTTTAATAAAACCCAACAAAGTAAAACAAAAAATGGAGACTTCGCTGGAATTTGTGTTTCTGCAGGGTGCAAAACGTAATAGCTGCCTCTTACATATCAAGGCAGAGGATCAACTTTATAAGTTCAAGTCTTCGTACATGAAGAATGGTGCGACGCTTAAAAGATATGTGTGCGTTTAGTGTTTAATGCACAGACTTTGGTAATGCTGTGCGGACTGGCCAGGCCGATGGTTACGCTAAACTGCTGGTGGTTAACAGAGAATGAGCTGGGCGATGGTCTCAAAATCGTCTGCCGTACGGCTGACATTTGTGGTGCCGATGGAAATGGGACAGGCTGATTTCTGTCTACTGTGTACTGAGTCTGTAGTTTTTATGAATTAGTTGTGCCAAAAATTAAACAAAAAATCCATCAGCAATATGGAAAGCAATATTTGGTCAAATCTTACTGTGCGTTTAATGTAATTTAAATTAAAATACGGACTTTGCGCCCATGGGCCTTTTGTCCGGACTTTACGCCCAGAAAATTTTTGAGTTATATTTCAAAGCAGTGATTGAAATTTTTGATATGGGCCTTTTGTCTGTGGGCGTTTTGTCATGTCACCGTTTTTTTTATATCCTTACCAGATGTTTGTAACGCATAAAAGGAAGCATTTCCGACCCCATAAAGAATATATATTCTTGATCAGCTAGACGAGCTGAGTTGATTTAGCCTTGTCCGTCTGTCCGTCCGTCTGTACGTCCGTCTGTCCGCCTGTTTCTATACTATCTCCTCCGTCAGTTTTAAAGCTATCGCGACCAAACTTTGCACGAAGTCTTCTGGTACAAATACGCTGCACATTTGTCGAAACCGGCCGGATCGGATGACTATATCATATAGCTGTCATGGGAACGATCGGTCAAAAACTAGTTCTAGTGAAAAAAAACGGTGACATGACATAAAGCCCACGGACATAAAGCCCATAAGAAAAATTTTGATCACTACTTTGAAATATAACTCAGAACTTTTCTGGGCCTTATGTCCGGACATAAAGCCCATGGGCGATAAGTCAGTATTTAGAATTGAATTTTTGACAACAAATACACCTGGTAGAGAATTTAAATAAGGGTGGGGCTTACATATAGTAGCCATACAGTGAAATAAAATCCTATGTAGAAAAAAAATCGTGAAAACTCACCTCGGATAAATCTTCTTTGAACATATTCAAATTACTTATTTTAAACCAAAATATGGCAGGTAATATACCGCACAAGAAAAGTTGTAAAATATTCGTATGGCGGTAGGGGCAACACTACCTAATAATTAAGTACAACTATGACCATTAGTATCCACAAAACAGTTGGAAGTAAGCACATACTAGGTGTTTTCGATGATTCTAGTTTTATTAAAAAAAAAGGTTGCTCATATAAAGAAATTGCCATTGCAAAAATTAAACTCCACTTTATCTTCCAAAATAAGATTCAGCGCTGTTAATATAGCACATCTTTTGAGGAGATCCAAAAGATGACGAAAACTTTCACTTCTATAAATTAATGGAAGAGCCGGAAGCCAGGTCATGTGCCATCGATCGAAACCATGGATATTATTAGTGCGCAATATCATCTGGAGAATATTAACGAAAATACATGCCATTGCAGTGATTAAGATTGGTCTTGGACATCGAGTGGTTGGCCAGTGGTCGTTTTTGTTTGATGCCATGGCTCAATCGCATAGCTGGGCTGCAATGGTTTCGTTAAAGCCGATCCCACCAATTGCTTTCTCTCGAAGATCCTGGTCTTCCTTGACACATCTATCAATAATCGACGTTCCACGTCTTCCAGAAATCACCATTTCTCATCTTTTAAGGTTTCAAATTGTAATTTTTTAGTATATTTAGGTATTATTATTACAATTTATAGCTGTGTTTTGACACTGAATTCAAATTTCCATATGGGCCTTATGTCCGAAAAAATCTGGGCATTATGTCCGAGTTCTAGGCGGACTTATCGCCCATTCCAAATTTGAGTGATATTTCGTAGGACACTACGATTAATTTTGATATGGGCTTTATGTCCGTGGGCTTTATGTCATGTCACCAAAAAAAGCTTTTTTGTTTTCAATGCAAACGTCTCCGAACTTTGGATTTCTTTTCTATGCTTCTCCAAGAAGAAATCGGATATGCATATAAAATAGTTGCCATAGAAAAGTAAGGTTAGAAAAATACTCCTGGTAAGAAAGACTATTCGGTTTTCAATGTAAACCTCTTTAAAATTGGCATATATTCATTTTATAAGCGTTCACACAATTCTTCAAAGTTTTGTTAAAATCGGATGACTATAGGTTATAGCTGCCATAGGAATGATCGGTCGAGAAGCTGGTTTTAGTGAGAAAAACTTTTTTGTTTTTAATGGAAACGCCTCCGAACTTTGTATTTTTTAGTTTGCTATGCTTTCCCATAATTCCACTAAGATTAGTCGAAATCGGACATCTATATAGGATAGCTTCCTTAGAAAGTAAGGTTAGAACAAGAAAGAAAGTCGGTAAAGCCCAAACATAACAAATTCTGTACCAACGAAATTATTATCTCAGCATAAACTTTGATGCTACAGTAACAGCTGAAAGCAGCGCTGCTATTGCGCTGCAGCAGCAAACGGTCTTTTGATCATAACTCGACAACCGTTCATCCGAACTTTACAATTTCTTATCGGATCGATAAGTAATTCTGATTACCTAAATATGTCCAGAAGGAACGAACCATTTATCTTTAAAACTGTGGGAGACATGACGCTTTTTCAAAATTGCGGCGGCGGGAGGGGGCGTGGCCAAAATTTAAAATAAACTTGATCTGCCTGTAGACTTAAGAAGCATATGTCCCATACATCTGAAACCTCTATCTCTTACCATCTATGAGATCTGTGCGTTCATACGGACAAAAAGACGGACATGACTCGGCTGTTGATGCTAATCAAAAATATATATACTTTATAGGGTCGGAGATGATTCCTTCTTGAAAAGAAAAGAAAAGAGGCTCATACGAAGTTGTTGCTGCAATTTCATTATACGTAAGTCCCTTACGCTCGGCAAACGCTATGCGCGAAACAGCCACACATGCACCTGAAGCGCTGCTGTACAATATACCCTTTTTTTGGAGGTCCCCGGATCCCCGAGCACCCATCATAATCGGTGAGCGATCAAAATTCATTTATTGCCTGCAAAGTCTGATAGCTCCCAGAACTCACAGTTGATAAAGCGTACGTGTTGGGGTAGGCTGCTTTAGCTACTCCCTCAGCATATCAATGGTGTGGTTAACGCCATTCTCGCCCACTTTTCACCACTCATGTTTGTAGGTCTAAAATTTCCAATCAATAATGTCAAATCACCATGAAATCTTTGCTCTTCACCATGAATATTTCAACAATTCAGCGTGATAAGTTTTTGTACAAAGCATCTCGCCTTATCAGAATTTCATATAAAAAGGCCGTTGCAAATATGCGGACTGCTCAGTAACTATCCAACAATCGCAAGATTACAATGGCAGCAAGTATAAGTGGAATACTATCTCTTCGCCATCGCGGGATCTGTGCTCATCTCTGGCACAGAAAGTGCCAACATTTTGGGCATATTCACCTGTTTAAGTCCTTCGCATTTGATTGTCGAAATGTCTGTGGCTAAAGTTCTGGCCGAGAGTGGACATAATGTGACTGTTGTAACTGCACTAAAACCCGTGGTCAATCACAAGAATATCAATCTAATAGAAGTGTCACTTACGGAGGAAGAGAGGCATTTGATGAGTTCGAAGCGTTGCGGATATGGCAAAACATGATAACTCCAACTTTTTGGCCAGCATGTTTCGTATGTTGAACCAAATGCAAAACATGTTGACCAAATCGGAGCACACAATGTACGATCAGAGAGTTCGGGATTTGTATGAGAATCCAGACAATAAATTTGATTTAGTTTTGCACGGCTGGTTTATGAACACCTATCAGTTGGCCATAGCTCATAAGCTAAAGGCTCCGGCGATTATAATCACTTCCATATCACCGAATGAGATGCAAAATGGATTTGTGGGTAATCCCGCGGAGGTGTCGTATGTTCCTGCACTGAATGTTGCGGTGGAAAATGGTAAGACGATGGCATTTGGACAAAGGTTGTCCAACTTTTTCTCTACTCTTATCTTAAGGGTGGTTATGTCAGTCTTCGAAAGCAGAAGTAAACAAGTTTACAAGTAAGTTAATCGAGCAAAATTCAAGTCGACATACTAAATGCTCTCTTACAGCTCACTCTATGGACACGAAGCGCATATGCCCAGCTATGCAGATCTGGGCAAGAATGTTTCACTTGTCTTCTTCGGTTCTCATGGCATAAGTGAGGGACCCATTAGACCCAATGTACCGGCTGTCATTGAAGTGGGTGGCATTCATCTCAAAGATCAACCTGATGCTTTACCCAAAAATATGGAAGAATTCCTAGCGGGGCCACTAATGGTGCCATACTTTCATGTTTGGGTTCAAATGTTCAAGGTGCCCATCTAAAGCCCGAGATTGTGCAAAGAATTTTTAAAGTGTTGTCCCAACTCAAGCAGAAAGTCATCTGGAAGTGGGAAGACTTGGAACATACACCTGGCAAGTCAGCCAACATTTTGTACTCCAAGTGGTTACCTCAGGCTGATATACTGGCTCATCCAAAAATCAAATTATTCATCACCCATGCGGGCAAAGGGGGTATAATTGAGGCTTTATACCATGGCAAACCGATGCTGGCACTGCCCGTGATTGGTGATCAACCTGGTAATGCTGAGTCAATGGTCAAGAAGGGATTTGGTCTTAGTCTGGGATTGTTAACCCTAGAGGAACAACCGTTTCGTGAGGCTATCCTGCAAGTGCTTGATAATCCCAAGTATGCCGAGGAAGCAAACTCTTTTTCAGCACTCTATCGCGATCGCCCCTTGAGTGCTCGTCAGAGTGTGCTCTATTGGTCTGAATATGTGATACGTCATCATGGTGCCCCACATTTACAAAGTCCTGTGATACACATGGACTTTATAGCTAGCAATAATCTGGATGTTTATGCCTTGTTAGTCAGCATTTTGTTGATTCTGTTGTGGCTGTTAAAAATGTTTGTTAAATTTATTTATAGGAAATTTATCTCAAAGAACACCAAAAAGGTGAAGAAACATTGAAAATCCAATCAAAAGCTGTGCTCTGTGTGGACATATTTTTGGAAATAGTTTTAATTTAACATTAATTTGAACAATTAGATGCATATTTTTTAATCTACAATTAAATAGTTATTTAGTTAATCAATTTGGCAATGCAAATTGAAATAAAAATAGATCATTTTAAAGCCACTTTTCAGATCTTAATTTTTGAACTTAAATTATGGAGGTTCCAGTTTTGAAGAGGTATCAACAGAACTCAGAGAGAGCTGTCAGAACATCCAACAAGTCTAGCTTTATTCTGATTTCTAGCTTTACCCACACAATAACCTGAAATGTTAAAAAAGTTATGAAATTTGGTTTTAAAGTAAAAAAAAAATTTTAATATTTATTATCTCATAGAAAAGGCACTTAGTAAACCCTCAAACAATCATATTAGATTTTGCCATGCCTCTCTTGCATTATAATATTTTAGAAATCACTTTGAGTTGTCTAAAATAATATGTTAAAATGGTGAATTTCAGCTACCCCTTCTATATTCCCAATGCAGGGAACTTTTAGTTGAGAACTACAAGCGGTCATATTTTTGCAAAATGCCAGAAATATATTGATAAATTCTTGATATTTCTGGTTCAAGTACAAAGACCCCGAGATCGAGTCCTACCAGAGTAAGTTAAAAATTTGTACATTTGTACCTTAAACAGGTAGTTTTCAGAAACAAATCCATTATATATAACTCTGCTAATCCAAGAGCAGCATTGCTATATAAACTTGAGAAAAGGTTAGCTGGCAACATTTTTATAAAAAACGAGAAAGCTAAGCTAACTTGGTCTGTGCCGAAGTTTTTATATCCTTGCAAGTGCTCGCTTAAATATTTTCAAAAAATACTTTTTTCTCATTTTCCGACCGATCGTTCGTATGGGAACTATATGAGATAGTCATCCGATTTGGACAAAAACATGTAGAATTTTGTAAAAGCACGAGAAACAAAAAAATACAAAATTACAGGATGCTACCTACTATTTTTTAGACCTATCTTTTGTATGGCAGCTATACCATATAGTTGTCCGATTTTGATAAAACTTGGTGGAATTATAAAAAAGCATATAAAACCTACGATTAGAAAGTTTGGAGTCGTTTCCATTTAAAGGAAAAAAGTTTTTCATACTAAAACTAGTTTTTCGACCGATTGTTCCTATGGGAGCTATGAGATATAGTCATCCGATCCGGTCGGTTCCGACATATTAGTAGTGTGCAGCAAAAAGAAGACTCTGTGCAAAATTTCAGCTCGATAGCCTTAAAACTGAGAGACAAGTTCGCGTAGAAACAGACAGACAGACAGACGGACAGACGGACGGACAAAGCTTAATCGACTCAGCTCGTCACCCTGATCAAGAATATAAATAGTTTATGGGGTCGGAAATGAATATTTCTATGCGTTGCAAACTTCTAGGCAAAATTATAATACCCTTTGCAAGGGTATAACAAACAAGTTTTAACTATGTTTGAAGGGTAAATCAATGGTTAATATATTAAAATCAAGGTGTAAATATTAAAATATGAGAGCATTTTATCCTGATCGCTCTTACGCTCTTAGAAAAATCTTAATCATACATTTTAAGTTAAGAATTTTAAAGAAAACAAGACGGATGAATGAAACAAGACGTCAAAAAAACTTCTTTACAAGCGGAGAATAGGAGAATTCAACAGGTACACCGTGAAGCGATAAGTCTTAAGCGGAGTTGCTGATATGTCCGAACAGGCGAGCAATCGAAGCCAGCATTTTGCAGAACATATTGCATCCCTGAGTGTTGCTGAGACTCCAAACACTCGCCAGCGGGGCACGATAAACAATCGACGCCAGCAAAGCATCGCAAGCGGCCACGATGAAAAAGCAGGCGAACAGTCGACACCAACAATTTGTTTTGCACATCGAATCTCCAAAATAAGCTGGGTCTGCGCAACAATCTCAAGCGCAGCCAGATAATTAAGTGACGCGGCGGCCAGGCTAAGAACAGCAGAAACTTTGAAGCAGGCGAGCAATCGACGCCAGCAATTTGATTTGAACATAAATTAAAATAAAATTAGAAACTAACCTCAAAACTGAATTTTAAAATTAAATTATAGGGAAACATTAAGAAGAAGAAGCATATCTAAAATATATTTAAAATTAAAATTTTAGTTTTAGTTTACAACAATAGCGGAAATGTCCTTGAATAATTGCACATCTATATCTAAGTTTCAATATTGTTCCAGGAAAACTGTTTTTAGATTATAATGTATGTAGCAGGGCTGCAAACCGGTTTTGAACAGAACCGGTTCGAACCCGGAATTCCGACTTTCAGATTACTGTGAACCGAACCTCGAACCGAACCTCTTAAGTTATTAAAGCTGAACCTGAACCTGTTCCGAACCCATAATTTCGGTTCGTTGACAAAAATTAAAGATATAATACAAGTATACCTATTTCCTAGCAACTTCTTTTCTTATCCTGATGGTTCTGAAAGACTGAGTCTTACAATCGGCAGGATAGTTTAATGTAAGCATCCATAAAAATGTTCAGAATTACCAATAGAATCCCTAGCCTCTGTTTCTTAAGATCCTTTTCTCCAAAGCTTATTGTATTATTCACAAAATAAGTGCTTAACATTACTGTGGAAACACTTTTGGTACGTAAATCGACGCAATTTCCTTACAGTTTATTTTGTTTTTCGGTCGATTACTATATAAACATGTATTAAGCATGGGCTGAACCAAGGTTCGAACTTAAACCTTTGCCCAAAACCTTGAACCTCCAAATTCTGAACCTGAACCATTGTTAAATTTTGGTTCGAACCCGTGAGCCGGAGATCCACGAAAGTTTTTGGGTTCGCAGCCCTGGTATGTAGTAAGTAAGTTATTTCATCACTAATTTCAATGTTTTTTATTTTATTTGCCCCTGTGACTAGCGCAATAATATATAAGTTTTTGTAACTTGTAGCGTTAGGATGATACATAAATAAATACAAATACCGATCCACAGAGCATGTTAAGCCTGACCAACATCTCAAACGCGGCGCTACACTAAGTAGAGCATCAGGCCAGGCTAAGATTTGCAGAATCGCAGGAGCAGGCGAACAATCGACGCCTCCACTTTGTATATCACATTGATTTCCTCGGCGTATTTGAGACTTCTGTACAATCGCAAGAGTAGCGTGAAGAACAAGTTAAGTGGCAAGAAAGATTAAGATCTGCAGAAACGCCCTAGCAGGCGAGCAATTGACGCCAGCAACTTGCAGTGCACAGAGAGCTGCTGAGTCTGCCCAACAGTCTCAATCGCGGAAGCGATGATTAAGTGGTGCAGCAGGTCAGCTTAAGATTTGCAGAAATGCCAATGCAGGCGAGCAATTGACGCCAGCAATTTGATATGAACATCCCATCCCAGAGAGCTGCTAAGAGTGCGTAACAATCTCAATCGTGGCGCTATAAATAGTGGAGGAGCAGGCCTGGTTAAGACTTGCAGGCCAGCAATTTGCTGTAAACTAGCAGAAGCTCGGAGACAGGCTGGTAATGAAAGGGCGGCCCGAGCACCGAACTGTTCAAAAAAGACGGATAAAAAGAAAAAGGGTTAAATTGAAAGGTCTGAGAAATCTATTAATCAATCAATCAATAGCTATATCAAATGTTAAATAAGTTTCGCCCATTGGTTTTGTGATTAATATAAAGTAGAAAATACGTTTTAATAAAACTTAGTTTATTCTACTTTTATCACTTTAGTTACTTATCATAGAACAGCAAACATATCAATGTTCTTCACCTTTTTAGTTTTCTTTGAGGTACATTTTCTATAAATAAACTTAACAAACATTTTCAACAGCAACAACAGAATCAACAAAATGCTGACTAACAAGGCATAGACATCCAGATTATTGCTAGCTATAAAATCCATGTGTATCAAGGGACTTTGTAAATGTGGAGCACCGTCATGACGATCCATCTTCGACCAATAGAGCACACTCTGACGAGCACTCAAGGGACGATCGCAATAGAGTGCAGAGAAAGTGGCTACATTCTCTGCATACTTGGGATTGTCCAGCAGTTCCTGCAAAGCCTCTCGGAAAGGTTCTTCCTCAAGGGTTAACAGTCTAGACTAAGACCGAAACCCTTCTTGACCATGGTGGCAGCATTACCAGGTTAATCAGCAACCACGGGCAGAGCCAACATGGGCTATGCCATCATATTGAGCTTCTTTTAAGCCGCCTTTGCCCGCATGGGTGATGAATAATTTGATTTTTGGATGAGCCAGTATATCAGCCTGAGGTAACCACTTGGAGTACAGAATGTTGGCTGATTTTCCTGGGGTATGCTCCAAGTCTTCCCACTTCCAGATGACTTGCTGCTTGAGTTGGGACAACACTTTAAAGATTCTTTGCACAATCTCGGGCTTTAGATGGGCACCCTGTACATTGGAACCCAAACTCAAAAGTATGGCACCATTCGTGGCCCCGCTTAAAACTCTTCCATATTTTTGGGTAGAGCATCAGGTTGATCCTTGATTTGTATGCCTCCTCTTCAATGATGGCTGGTACATTGGGTCTTATAGGTTCCTCGCTTATGCCATGAGAAGCAAAAAATACAAGTGAAACATTCTTGGAGAGTTCATGGCTTGGGCATAGTCTTACTATCCCCGTAAAGTGTAATGTAAGAGATGAAGATGCAACTTAGTTTCGAACAAATTGTCTCTGTCAGCTGATGTGACTTACTCGTACGATTTCGCACTTCTACTTTTCATTGTGTCCAAAACCACTTTAAAAGCCAATGTAGAGGCCAAGGTGGACAACCTTTGTCCAAATGTCATCGGTTTACCAGTCTCCACGGCAATATTTAAGGCAGGAACGTAGGACAGTTCTGGTGGATTACCCAATATACCATTGAGCATCTCATTTGGCGGCGTGGAAGTAGACATTACCACCGGCGCCTTCAGCTTTTGCGCTAAGCCCAACTGATAGTTGTTCATGAAATATCCATGAATGACCAAATCGAATTTGTTGTCCTGATTCTCATACAGATCCCTGACTCTCTGATCTGACATAATGGACTCCATTTTCTCCAACATGTAACTCAATTGTCCAAGCATACGAAACATACTGGCCACAAAGTTGCTATTATCACGTTTTGCCATATCCCCGATGCTTGAATTCATGAGTTGAGTTTCCTCCTCGGAGAGCGGCACTTCAATGAGATTGATACTCTTGTGGTTGACCGTGGGCTTTAATGCTGTGATAATTGTCACATTGTGTCCGTTCTCTGCCAGAACTTTAGCCACAGACATTTCAATAATCAAATGCGAGGGACTTAGACTGGTAAATATGCCCAGAATGTTGGCACTTTCAATGCCACCGATAAGAACTGACCCCGCCAAGGCGAGCAGTAGTAGTCCACTTATGTTTTGTGCCATTTCGATCGTGCGAGAGTTGAAAAAATACTGAGTGGGTTAAACGTGCTGGCGGCACTATATACCATTAATTGATGATAAGATATTTTATTTTGGTGAGTTTGTTATCAAGCTGGTGGTGAAATTAGTGATAGAAATAGTTCATGATGATTTGACAAAAAAAACTGGCTAAGCTGGTCGCTAAATGTTTAATTATTTAGATGGCA
>JAWNNO010004661.1:0-21267 GCA_035044985.1 Lordiphosa fenestrarum
CTTCAAATTCCCCCCTGCTAAAATCACACTTTGGGGTAATATTTCAAACAAAAGGGTGATAACAGCTTGGAACGATTTAGTTTAAAGGAATTTTAACTACTGCTTAATATCTTTAGCATGAAATTTACCAACAACTCGTCCTTGTAGATCTTCCAATTCATAATAAGCCTGACCCAATTTACGCTTTATGCGCGCCTTAACAAAAGTTGGAGCCAACTTAGAGTTAAAGCCTTTAACAAAATTGCTTTGTTGGAAGTTTCTACGGCAGACTTCTTGACCTACAGCAAATGAGACCTCTCGGCTACGCAAATTATAGCTTTTCTCATTCTTCTCATGCTGAGTCCTCATGGCCTCCTTGGCCGTGGCTCTCAATAGGTCAAATGAATCTTCTCTCTCGAATTGAACGAATCGATCTTCTAGCAAGTCAAGCTCTCGCAAAAGTGGATGGGTACCACCATGGGTTATCATCTGCTGCCCAAAAGCAAGACGATATGGACTTGATTTAACGGCACTGTGAACACCTGATCTCAACGCACATGATATACTGCTTAGCTGCACATCCCAATTTGTCTGGTCTGGATGTATGTAGGCTTTTATGGAAGCCAGGATGGATCGGTTTACCCTTTCGGAGGCGTTTCCCTGAGGGGCATACGCAGCGGTGTAAGCATGCTGCACTCCATATTGTTGCAAAAGGGCATTAAACGCGATGGACTTGAATTGAACTCCGTTGTCTGAGACTATTACCTCAGGCACTCCAAAGCATTGAAACAATTCCTCTTCTATATATGGTAGGATCGCATCAGTGGTGAACTTCTTAACCGGTTTTATAAACGGAAATTTGGAAAAATGGTCTAAAACCACAAATATTCCAATGTTTCCAGCACGACTCCGTGGATAAGGGCCCAGGTAGTCGACATAAAGTTTCTGGAAGAACCTTTGAGATTCCCCAGTTTTAGAAAGCCAAAGTCGTAAGGCATGATTGGGATGTTTGGTGCATTTGCACACAACGCAGTTATTTATAAATGCCTTAACATCCGCTAGCAAATTCGGCCAATAATAATAATAGCGTCGCAGCCGCTCAAGTGTTTTATTTATCCCACCATGAGCACTTAGCGGGTGCTCGTGTGCCATGTTGAGCGCCGCCGGAACGAGTTGTTTAGGGACCCAGAGTTTCCAACATTGTTCATCAGCAACTTTTTCTCCCTTGGCATGCTCTGTACGTCGATAAATGCAATTACCTACTACTTTCACATCTGGCATAAGTGTTTGGCTTTTAACAATTTTGTCTCGGAGGGCTACATACTCCTCAGAGTTAAAATACTCAGATTGGAGATCTAACTGTTCCTCAGCACATATTTCAGCCAGATCTTCTGTGTAGACTCGCGACAATGCATCCGGGACTATATTCTTACTGCCTTTTCGATGCTCAATCTTAAAATTGAATCCCTGCAATTTCAAGGCCCATCTGGCCAATCGACTACTAAGGTCCGATTGTGACATAAGCCATTTCAGTGAGGCATGATCTGTAATAACAGTGAATTCATGACCCTCCACATAGGCTCTAAACTTTTTAATGCTTAACATAGCTGTCAAGCATTCCTTTTCCGTTACCGAGTAACTTCGTTGACACTTGTTTAATTTTCGTGACATAAACACGATAGGCGCTTCGTCACCTTTGTCATTAACTTGCATTAGAACTCCACCCTGTGTGACTGGCATCGCAATGGATGAAAAAGGGTGCGTTAAAATTGGGAGTGTGTAGCACTGGGGCGTTACACATTGCAACTTTAAGAGCACGAAAAGCTTCTTCTGCTGACTGTGGCCATGTGAATGCTCCTTTTTTCTTTAGGCAATCGGTCAAGGGGCTAGCAATAGCAGCATAATTTCTTATGAATTTGTGGTACCACCCTGTCATACCTAAAAATCGGCGTATTTGCTTTACCGATCGTGGAGTTGGATACTCATTTATAGCGGCTATCTTGTCGGAATCCATACAAATGGTTCCATGGCCAACTATATGTCCCAAATAGTGGACTTCGGGGACGCAAAACTTGCTCTTTTCCACATTAATGGTTAAGCCAGCTTGCTTTAATTTAGTTGCCAATTCCTTTAAAACATTGACATGTCGTTCAAATGTATCAGAAATTATAAGGAGGTCATCCAAACAAATAAATACTTCGTTTCGAAGATTAGCCGGGATGATACGGTCCATAAGTTTTGACATGGTAGAAGGAGCATTTGTTGGCATCACTTTAAACTGTTAGAGGGGTCTACCAGGTACTGAGAATGCAGTTTTGTCCCTTGAGCCTTTTTCCAAAGGGATTTGCCAATAGGCATCCTTTAAATCGAGACTCGTAATAAACTCTGCCTTTGGCAACCGACTTAAGATGCCGTCTATGATTGGCATTGGATATGCATCTTTACGAGTTTTCTCGTTGACCTTTCGACTCTCAATACACATACGAACCTTGCCTGGCTTTTGTACTAGAACCACTGGGCAAGACCAGGCACTAGTCGACTCCTCAATGACTCCGAGTGCAATCATACGATCCAACTCTTTGTACATGAGTTTTTCAACGGCTGGAGACACTGGGTAGTGGCGCTGCTTTATGGGCTTTGCGTCACCCACATCAATTTCATGTGAAATTAAACTGGTCTTCCCTAGTCCTTTTTCAGCGAATGAAGGAAAGCACTGAATAGCTTCTTTCAGCGTTTTTGTTTGTTCGTCTGTTAGCTGTCGTTGTTCGTCTGGTAACTTCAGTTCTTGACACTCGCCAATACGGTTTAGCTCCTTTGGATCCGATAATCCGAAAGGTAGCAAATCAAACTCGCTCCAAAAATTAATACCTAGATATAGGGGTTGGATTAAGGAAGGCACTAGATAAAAAATGAGAATTTTGGAAGTTCCTTTATAAGTCACTTCCGTTTTTATTTTTCCAATAATGTCTTGCGATTTTCCATCTGCAGTTTTCACTGTTGACGATATTGGCTTGTATTGGACACTTCGTTCCAGCAGATCTTTTGCCAAGTCACCCCCAATGCAACTGATTGATGCACCTGTGTCCATCAATCCAGTCACTTTTTTATCTAATAGTGTGACCTCCGCATAGGGTCTTAAGTCGTGTGACACTATAGCAGATACTAACGCTTTCCTTTCTTGGTTACGCGTTTGATAAAATTTTACGCGTCAGTTTCGAGAACGCATTTGCCTGCTCGGGATATTGGGGGCTATATTGGTGTGAGATAAAGTCACGTCAGGTAATGGGGACACATCTGGTGAAATTAACTGGGCAACTGGGGCAGTTAATCTGTGTTCGTCGCCTTCGAGGCTACAGGTTTGCGTGCACTTCTCAACGGTGCACGCACTTGACTGTTTTTTGCTGCGTTGCATTTTTGGCACGACGGCTTATATGTATCCGGTTGGCCGCAACCATAGCAAAATATGCGACGTTCAGCGACGCATTCTTGGTACCTATGACCAGTGCCGCGACAATTCCAACAGGAAAGATTCATCGCTGCTATGTCAGCCTCACTGTCGTCAGACTCATGGTCTGGCGGATTTCCGACTTCGTGTACCATTCTGCGAGGAGCTGGTCGTGGTCTAGCTTCTTGAGGATGCAGAACAGTCTGCATGAAGACCTCTCGAGTTCTTACCAGATGGCGTAACTCAGCTATACTTCTCACAGACTCGTACAACAGCTCGTGTTGGATCTCAGGCAACAAATTAGATCGCAGAGACTCCAAAAGGGATGATTCAGTTAACGGTATGGACAATTTATCTGTCAACACCACAATGGCCTCATAGAACTCATCAAATGGTTCGTTCTGTCTCTGTTTCCTACGATCGATAGCCGCTCTAATATTAACATCTGTTCGCTCATCTTTAAACTGGACTAATAAAGCTTGCTTTAAGTCTTGCCACACTATACACCTAGCGTTCTTGTGGTATCGCCAATACCAATCGCTTGCTGGGCCTTCGAACAAGTTGCTAATATAGCGCGAGAGTAGACCAAAATTTCCATTCAATGTTTCAACTGTGAGGGCTTCCACTCGATATATAAACTCGTCCACAGACATGGACGATCGACCAGAAAATCTTAGCTTCCAATTGATTAGTATTTGGCTGATCCTTTCGGGTCGAATGTCAACGCTAATTGGTGACTGCCTATTAGCTGAATCAATTGGCATTGCAGGAGATGGCACAGAACGATGTGGCAATGTTGCTCTGGCTTCGCTTGTCGTTTGTGTAACTGTTGCTGTGTTAGGCAACTGAGTTGTAAGAGTACTCAATATACCCTGGAAACCGTTTGCAATTGTCTGGCTGAGCAGTTCAGCTTGCCTCAGAGATGCTTGGTTAAACATCTCTGTTTGCTTATATTTGCTGTGGCCATTGAATCTGCTATTATCTGCTGAATTTCGCTAACAGTAGGTGATGGGGCTGACGTCACAGGATTAGCGTCTGTGGGCTGGCTTGCTGCCGCAGAGCCTGACGGTTCTTGTGACGTACCAGCAGCTCCTGATTTGGAATTAGACCGGGTATTTGCAGTTTTCATCGTGGACTCTGTATAATCTCCTGACTGATCAACTGGTTCGCTAAGTAGGCTTAATTGCGAAGACCGCAAATTCGAGTTACACACTGGGCAACTCTTCTTGTTCCCTAATTTTGTATTGAAACAAACCCTATGAAAGCTGTGACTGCAGGCTGTCGTCAACAACTGTGCAGTGAACTCGATTGGTAATAAGCAGATATAACAATCACTCTCTGTATTTCCCAATTGCACTAAGTCTTCACAGCTACGATTAACTGGCATTTCTCATGTATACCACTAATCAAAACAATATGGGTATGCGAAAGTTAAGACTAATGGGTGTAAATAAAATTAATATCTGATAAGAAAAATTATCATAAAATAAATTCTGGGGTCCATGCAACAAACGACGAACGAAAATGAGGAAAAAAAATATAGTTTGTGTTATTAAGTGCAATATTAAATGTAACGAAAGACAGAATAAAGAAGAGGCTCTCCTCTGAAAATTAGAGCACAATCTTAAAGTGCGGTAGGGACAGCAGCTTGGTTTATCCACTTCCTAAATCCAGCAACTTTGATTTTGCCAAAGCCCTAATCTTCAAACGAATTTAAGAAAATAGTATACAAAATTCCTTTTCATCTGACTAACCGGAGGATTATGGCTTAACGCCATTCTAGTCCATATCCAGGAACGTAAATAAAAAGAATTCGTTACCATTATTAAAAGATTTGAATAAATAGAAGGGAGACAGGGAAAATATGACGAACTGGAATGACCATTTAGATTTGGCCATTTATCCGAAAACGTCACACAGATACTACCAGTTTTCTCACTTGAACGGTGGTTATAGCTCTAAGTCCATAATCCTTTTCCAAAATCAAGTGACAACTTTAAGTACCCCAATAGTCGATGTTTCATTCAACAAAGCACGGTAAGATAGTTATTTTAAAACCATCTTATATCCTGAAACTTTAGTTGAAACACCTTATGCTTTTATTCCCTTACCGGGAAATAAAGACAATATGAGCCTTTTATTTTAATCCACAGTAAATAAACTAAGCAGAAAGTGAGAAATGAAACAAAATGAACAGAATAAAGGACAGTCAAATCTGCATTAGGAAATGTCTGATGACAATGACATTGATTTTGAATTTTGATCGGGGCTTGCCGGACGTTTGTTAAAATAGCAAAACAGGCCCTACACGTTTGGGCGCCAAAATAAAAGAATAATATTTAATTAATTATTAATTATAACTGTAACGTATCACGAAGCGACGATGGTTATATCGAGTGACCCTTAGAGAAAACTCCAAAGGCTGAGCAGCTGGTGGGTTTGGCCTCATCCGCGCACGCGCTTGCTCCAGCTTCCGTCTGGTCGGCAAGAAATGAGGGGGTTTAGAAATAAGTCGGACAGGACAACGCTCCTACTCGGATAATATTATTTTTATACTCTCCGAAGGTACATTGAGTATTATAAGTTTGTGCAAAAGTATGTAACATCCAGAAGGAAGCATCTCCGACCCCATAAAGTATATATATTCTTGATCAGCATCAACAGCCGAGTCGATATAGCCATGTCCGTCTGTCCGTCTGTCCGTCCGTCCGTCCGTCTGTCTGTCCGTATGAACGCACAGATCTCGGAGATGGTTAAGAGATAGAGGTTTGACGTGTATGGGACATATGCTTCTTATGTCTGCAGGCTGATCAAGTTTATTTTCAATATTTGGCCACGCCCCTCCCGCCCCCGCAATTTAGGCAAAACGTCAGATCTCCCACAGTTTTGAAGATAGATGGCTTGTTCCTTCTGGACATATTTAGTTATTAGAATAACTTATCGATCCGCCAAAGGAATGACAGAAGATCGGATGACACGGTTTTCGAGTTATGATCAAAAGACAAAATTTCTTGGTACAGACGTATGTTATAGTGTGGGCATTGACCGACTTTCTGTCCTGTTATATTTAATCACGTGCGACAGCAGACGAGATTGGCAGAGAGGACACATAGAAATAAAAAAAGGAACAAGAAAGGACGAAAGGCTAACAGAAAGAATAGCTTACAGGGTCTCCTATACCTAGATATTGCACACAGACCCAAACATATGTGGCACTGATGACGGTGTGACCACAATTTGCCCACCCTACCTGATCACGGACTTCCATCTGAATATTAACGTGATCCCTGAAGGAGAATAAACTCCTCGTTTATCTCACTTCATCCCTCGGTTTGTCACATGGCCCCATAATATCAACTCTTTAGCAAGATGTCATTTTCACAATAAATATATTCACAGAAATCTTCAAACTAGACATAAAAAAAATTATTTCGAGTTTAACTTTAGAAACACTTCATTTAAAAATCTCACAAGAGCACAAGGGTAGCCGATAAAAGATAAATAAATCTAGATTATAATTAAAATGTATCAAATAATATTAAGAATAATTAATAAAATAATTAATAAAAGAAAAATATAATATATAAATTAAGTTTGGTTGCATTTAATTAGGTTTAAAAATTTTAGTGGCAAAAAAAAATATTTAAAAAGATATGGCAGGTAAAAGAAAATAATCGATGCCTGGTAGGCGAGTGTATTTCGCACAATGCAAATGCAAGGCCGCCAAACAGCTGTGGCTAACTCGGTACTTTAAGTTGGGTAAATGTAAACGACTCTCTTAAATTCATATTGCCAATGATCAACAACAAAACAATGTACACAAGAAAAATTAAGAGATATGCCGCAAGAGCATAATCACTTACACTTAGATCCGGTGAAACTCCAAAAGCGCTTTCGGTGTCGCCGACTTCTGTAAAAGAACGTTATATAGTATAATTGTTGTTGGCAAACACAAATAAAAAATGAATTTAAGCAAACCGATTGAAACGATACATTATGCTTTTTTCTTTTCTTCCGTTTCCAAAATTTCTTCGAACCTCCAAGTCATGGAAAACGAACGGAAGATGGGAGAATAGAAGGGAAGAGCACAGATCATGAGAAGAGGGAACCGGGGGGGTACACTTTAAAGCATTGCCAGGTGCGATCTGCCCTCTCTCTTTTTAGATTTTTTTTCTCCAGCCACAAAACACAAAAAGGAAAGAAAAAAATTATGCAACTGTTTTGGCTGCTCAAGTAAAATTAATTTTAACAAAAATTTATGCACATTACTTTATGCTCTTAGGCCTCTTTCCAAGATCGAAACCTTCTTTTTTCAGGGGGATATTTTTAACGACGATTTGGGGGTTAATTGGGTGCCATGTCGATCGCCATTTTGATCCGCAGACGCGGTTTTTCATCAGTTTTCCTCCTCGTAACGATTCGCAATTTTCCAGCGAGTTTTTCAATTTTTACGTTTTTCCTCCCGTTTAGCAGAACTCGCGGCTGAACCGAACTACGTTGCTAACCAACTCGAAACAACTGAGCTTCGCTCTGCCGTCTATTCGTTGCGATGCACTTTGCTATGCGCTCCTCATCTCCTATGTCCGCCTTCTCTTAGGAGCGCGGCTTGAAGCTCTTAAATTTCGTTTTGGTTATGGAAGAGAAACGAAATAACTAAAACAGCTGCTGCTTGCAGACGATTAGCACAAAAGGGTCATTGCCCCTTGCTGAGAATCTCCAAACATATTCGAATGCCCCAAATTGGTGAATTTTGGTAGACGAATGGAAAGCAAAAATTAACCTATAATAATAGGTAACAAGCGCCAAACCTGAAAATAAGTTTGCGAAACAAAAAACATAACACATTCCCTATCTAAGCTCGTCTAGAGACTCACCATGAGGAATTTGGCGCTGGTAAAATAATAAATAATTATGCAGTTCAGCCTGCGTTCACTTTTCCTTGGTGTCTGTATGGCGCTGTTGCTTAGGGTAATGCACTCGCGATTAATCAATTCAAACTTCTTTTATGAAAATCGATTCACTTGAAGAAAAACTTTGAACGGCTAATGCACGTCAGCTGCTGTCGACCACCAAAAATGGAAAAGACCTAGACGACGCCCTATCGACACCAAGTAACCTTCTCGCAAGGCAGCGGAGAAAGTCGCCATATTCCTTTCGACTTAGAATTAGATAAAGTTGCTTTCGCGATCAGCTGATTCGCTTTGGGACAATGCAATTCAGTGCGAAATACTATTTTTGCCTGCTTTCAGGCTGAATTTCATAAAAAGTCGAAAAATTAGCGACAAGCTACACTACATGTATGTAACAGGGACAAGGAAACATTTCCGACCCCATAAAGTATGTATATTTTTGATCAGCTTGAACAGCCGAGTCGATATAGCCAAAGAAATAAATGAAAACAAATGAACAGGGTATTTTGTGGTCGGGAAACTCGACTGCAGCGCCCTTACTTGATTTTATTTTGCTTTTATTAATAAGCTGTCGTCAGTGCAAATCACAAGTGTTTGGTAAAGTGAATAACAATTTAAATAAAATAGCTCAAAAAACTCTGTGTGTGGTGCTTAATATAATATTTATATTTGCGGAAGTATGTTGAATGATCTCTAGTGATTTTAAATCTAATTTAATTAAATTTCACATGTGGACAATGCTTAAATGGATAAATATGAACGCGCCCGTATTCTATCGAGAAATTGGCTAATTTGTTCCTCGCCTACAAAGGACTATTCAAACTGTAAGTATATATGTGAACCGTTTCTCTTGTTACATTGACTAAAGCTAAGGTCCCACACGCAAACAAAATTTGTACACATTGAGCAAACAAAGTTAGCCTTGAATTATAAATGTTTGCGAAAAAAGAATTTGGTGTTCCCACATGAGCAAATATTTGCTCTTAAAAAATTTGCGCAAACATTTCCCCTCCGCAAACAATTTGTCTTGGTGTTCCCACACATAGGGGCAAATTTTATTTCACATTTCTTTGCCCAAACTTTTAAATTGACAAATCAAGTAGGCCGATTTGCTTGAGCAAACAATTTGATTTTGTTGAAACAATACAACAGAAAAGGCGTAGGCATGAATACGCACAAAAATAAATGTTTGGTGATTTTATGCTGCGGAGCTGCATATTTATGGGCACTCGAGCAAGAAGAAGCGAACAAGAATCAGGCTCAACGCAGTGTGTGGATTAAGCCATGGCTTTCACGCCGCGAAACCGAAGGTTGCTGCGTGAAGCTCATCAATGAGTTGCGGTTGGAGACGCCAGAACTTTACAAACATTTTCTACGAATGAAAGCCGCTGACTTTAATCAGTTGGTATTATGTATCAATCATTCTACTATATGAAATTTAACAATAGTTTTTTTCAGTTGGGTCTTGTTGGTCCAATGATTCAACGTAAAGACACCAAACTGGGCAATGCGATCTCGGCGACATGTCGATTAATGGTCACACTGCGCTTTTTGGCAAGTGGAGATAGCTATCGGTCGTTGCAGTACATTTTTAGAATTCCGCAATATACCATTAGTAAGATTGTGCCTGAGACGTGTGCTGCAATACTTAAAGTGCTCAAAATTGACTATCTAAAGGTACGATTTTTTGTAGACAAATAACTAACTCTTGCTCTAAATCAGAGATGGGCAGCGCGCTGCCTCGTGTGCATAGGGCCTCTGCCGCGGCCGACTGCACAAAATCACACGTACGCTATAAGCATTGAAACCCAGTCGGACTTTGCGTCATGTGTTGAGAAAAATAAGTACACCCGGTGGCATGATATTTTACGTAAATACGCTCAGAAAAAAGTGATTCCTAAAATTTTAGAAAACTGGACTTTATGGCCTAAAACTAAATTTTTTGGCAATAATTGCCTTAAAAATGGTACATATTGCCTAAAACTTTCAATTTTAGGTAATAAAGTTTAAGGAATTTGTGTGCTTAAAAATAGTCCAATGGGCTAAAAATATTTCATATGACAATACGGACAAATGTCATATTGTTTCTGAGTTAAACCGGCAAAGGAAAGTGGCATGTATGCAAGGGCAAACGTTAAGGCATTCCCATTGACATTGCAAATATTTACGAAAAATATCAATATTTTTAAGAGTTATTAATAATTATGAAAAAAAATTTTTTTTACCAGATCTCGATTTACTGCCGCTAAATTACTATTACTAATAACTTTCAATTGTTTTGTTTATAATTTAAATAAAACAAGTAAGGGCGCTGCAGTCGAGTTTCCCGACCACAAAATACCCTGTTCATTTATTTTCATTTATTTGTTTTTGAATTTTTGAAGATGTCATCCTAAATGTAGGCAATACTTTTCTAGTCCTGATCAACAACTGCTCTTATCAGCTCAACTGTTTCGCTTATAACTCCGGTGTTTTTGGTCCGATCTGATTGTACTTTTCAGAATAGATAGATATTGGGCCTAGCTTGATGTATACTAAACCACGAGGCTCTAACTTGAAAATTGTGGATCTGACGGTTGTTTAGGTCTAGAATTTGTAGAGGAGGTCTTGGTTTTTTGGGGATAAAAGGGGGACGGGTGGGAATTTTCCAAATCTGAAACAAACTTGATCTGCGTACAGCATAAATCTACCTTCGTGCAAAAATTTGTGGCTCTATCTCTTATAGTCTCTGAGATCGACGCGTTCATACAGACAGACAGACGGACAGACGGACAGACGGACAGACGGACAGACGGACGGACGGACGGACGGACGGACGGACAGACGGACAGACGGACAGACGGACAGACGGACAGACGGACATGGCTATATCGACTCGGCTGTTCATGCTGATCAAGAATATATATACTTTATGGGGTCGGAAAATTTTCCTTCTCCCTGTTACATAGGTAGGTAGGTAGTTCCGGCTGACCCCAGATGGGGTCACACATAGACCTTAGGGTCCTTAATGAGGCCGGGTGATTATTTGGGTACGTTTGTCTTAGAAGTCCAGGAGGATTTTTGTCGTTTTGGCAAATGCCAATAACTGTTTTGGGGGTCTCTTGGCCGCTTCCTCCAAAGAAGAGAACCGTGGGGTGTGCAGAATTTGTAATCTTGTCGTGGCAATTGCTGGGCAGCTGCAAATTAGGTGTTCTAGAGTTTCTGCGACTCCAGGTTCCATACATTTCCTGCAGGTGTCATCTGTTGTTATGCCTAGCTTTATCGCATGAGCGGCTGCTCCCTGTTACATACATTCGCACAACTTCATGATCCCCCTTTTCCCATTTTCAATGGGAACAGGGTATAAAAAGACAACATCAACCAGACGCATTTCGGTGTGCAGTATGGAAGCTAAATTTAAAGTAATGAAAACTGTAATGCGCACTTTTCCGTAAAAATGTTGTTTTCATAATCTGGTCACACCAATTTGAACACGGACTTACAAAAGTGAGCGGTTCCCACGGCAATCGGGTCTCAGTCCCGGAACCGACGCAGTGGCCTGTCCACTGCCCAAGGATTGCCAATCCCGGCAAACGGGAAGAAATGTACGTACTATAGCTATTATTTCCTCTATCTATCCCTACTTTTTTCACTTCCTGAGCAAGCAACGCCGGCCTGCTTGCTCAGACTCCTCCTACTCCGCGCCGGCGATGTAGAAGCAAACCCTGGGCCACCGATCTACTTGTGCTCGGTATGTGCCATAAGAATCACACGAAGCGGTGCTCTGTCCTATGCTATACATGCGGAGACTGGTGCCACCTCCGATGCTCTGGCCTGGCTAGACATCAGGACCACAGCTCCAGCTTCGCCTGCCCAGCATGTCTCCCCACACATACACCTCTTCATCTCACACCCACGATAACACCACCACAGCTAACGCCCCCAAATAACCCAAACGCTGGCGCGAGGAGGAGTCCTGCCTCCCAAGTTAGACTTACCCCGCCCACCAGCCTAACCAATCCCCAACAGAACCAGTACCTGACCCACCAACAACACGATCAACCTACCCCGCCCATGGCAACACACACCACATCCTGCACACCAAAGGACTTCCTCATCCTACAATGGAACTGTAACGGCCTTAGCAGGAAGCTGGTAGAAGTCACTGACTACATGAGTCGGAAAGGAATCATGCTTGCAGCGATCCAGGAAACAAAACTTACCTCCAGGAATCCTCTTGCAACTTCCACAAACTTCTCCATCCTTCGCCAAGACCGTGAACGCAACAAAGGAGGTGGCCTAGCGTCATTCACCAGTCGGTCAACTACCGACCACTCAACATCCCTAATAATGATGAACACCAAGAGGTCCTTGGTATAGCAGTCAGAAGTGGAGATGAGGAAATAGAAGTTGTCAACATCTATATTCCCCCAGTGTCCGCCTGCCGAACCGGCTACCGTCCTAGCATACAACACCTGCTAGATGGTGATCGTAGAATCTTGGTAGGGGATTTCAACGCACATAGCGATGCGTGGTTCTCTGCTCTAGGGTGTGATGCCCGCGGTGAACAACTTGAAGAGCAGATTGAGTCGTCCGATTTCTGCATTATTAATGAGGACCACCCTACCCGCATCGCCACAAACTGTACCAGCTCACCCGACCTGACAATCGTCAGCCCCATCCTCATTGCCAACACCACCTGGCATGCCGACACAGCACTTGGCTCGGACCACCTCCCCATCTCTATCAAAGTCACAAAGGATGCAGACTTCATAACCGCTGAAGCCCGCACCTATGTGAACTTTGGTAAGGCGGATTGGGAAAGGTTCGAGTCAAGCACTGAGGCAGCTTTTGAGACACTTCTACCACCAAGCTCTGTGCACAAAGGAGAACGCATTTTCCGTAAGATCCTCTCCGAAACAGCCAAACGCTGCATCCCAGCAGGGCGTATCCCCCAGTTACGTCCCCTCTTCCCGGCTGAGGCAGTACCTCTAGCCAACCGAAGAGACGAGCTTAGGAAAGAGAATGCGGCGAATCCAGAGATCCAGGTCCTAAACGAGGCAATAAATAAGCTGGTCAACGCCCACGGAAGAAACACCTGGCTCCAGAAGCTTGATGAGTTGGACAAAGGCTCCAAGAAGCTTTGGAATACCATCAAGCAGCTTACCACGCCTCGGAAAAACGACCTAGTCACCATCTCCTTTGGAAATGTCACTCCAGCCGACACCACTAAGTGCGCTACTGCCTTCAATAGGCAATTCGTAGCACACCCTGAAAGAGTTGACAAAACCAAACGCATCATCACCCGCAAGATCCGCAATCTCCCGCTCACAGAAGACCCAATCTCCTTCGACGCAGAAGACGTCCTCATCGCCATAAAGGATGCAAAACCCTCCAAAGCAAATGGACCCGACGGCATAGCCACAGTAATGTTGAAGCACCTAGGACCGCTGGGTATCAGATACCTGACACATATCCTAAACCTATGTGTCAGGTCTCTCTCAATCCCTAACATTTGGAAAACCGGAAAAATAATCCCAGTCCTCAAGGCTGGGAAACCGGCGGAACAAGGTGCTTCATACCGCCCAATTACTCTTCTCTCGCCTGTTATCAAAATTCTGGAGGCCCTGCTTCTGCCCACTCTGAAGGAACATCTCCTTCCAGCCACTCACCAACATGGCTTCAGAGCTGGGCACAGCACCACCACTGCTCTCTGCGAGCTTACAATGACCATTGCATCCGGTCTAAACAGCACACGTCCCCATGAGAGGTCGATCTTAGTGGCCCTCGACCTCTCCAAAGCTTTCGACATGGTGAGTCATCCCATCCTCCTCCAGGACCTCTATAGGAGCAGCCTCCCAAACCACCTCAAGCGTTGGCTCACCATCTACATCATCGGTCGACAATCCCATGTCGATTTCAGGGGCAAACAATCCAAAACGCGCATCATTAAACAAGGAGTCCCACAAGGAGGTGTCCTCTCTCCTATCCTCTTCAACACATACGTGTCTGGCATCCCCCAACCTCCTCCTGAAGTCAAGATTATACATATGCAGACAACTGCACCATAATCACTACCGGCAGAGATGTCGGAGTCTTAGAAGACAGGATAAACTCCTACCTCCCTCAACTAGCAAGCTTCTTCCATGAAAGAAACCTGAGCCTCTCAGCTCCCAAATCCTCAGCCACTCTTCTAACAACCTGGACAAAAGAGGTAAAGCAGATTTTAAATATCCACATCAATGGGCTCCAGGTCCCGACCATCCGCAACCCCAACATCCTGGGTGTTTTGTTTGATCCCCTCTTCACCTTCGCTAAGCACTCTGAGCGCTAGCAGGAAGCACATGGGGAAAAGAAAAGGAGATGCTGGTCACGACCTACAAGGCTATTGGCAGGTCGATGATCAATTACGCCGCCCCTGTCTGGTCACCGTCTATAAGTGACACGCAGTGGCGTAACCTTCAGCTGGCTCAAAACGCCGCACTACGGGTTGCCACAGGCTGCCACATTATGTCGCACCCAGACCACCTTCACCAAGAAACGGATGTGCTCCCAGTACGTGATCACAATAAAATGCTCACACAACAATTCCTTATCGGCTGCTTCTGCGAGTCTCACCCGAACCATGCCTGCACCACCTTCAGCATGTCTAGACGACCTCAAGCCGTCAGGTTCGACCTAAGGACTGAGCTCGCCACCGCTCAACAACACCTCGGAGAAGCTCCACCAACAACAACTACTTGCTCGGAAGCAAAAAAGTTGGCCCACACCACCACAGTCGCCAACGCCATCTCCTCCTACCAGGACAACGTAGTCCTTGGAGGCAGACCTCCACCAGTTGATCCAGCCGAGCTGCAACTCCCTCGAACAGCCAGGGCCACACTTGCCCAACTCCGCTCGGGGAAAAGCAAGTTTCTCAACAACTACCTGGCAAGAATCAACCCAGAGGTCACAGATGAGTGCCCCGCATGTAGACATAGCCCACACGACACAGCACATCTCTTTGTCTGCCCTTTAAAACCCACTACCCTTAAGCCAATCGATCTCTGGAACAAACCAGCCGAGGTTGCTACCTTCCTCGGCCTGGTCCCAGACTAGCCTTCTACATCTCTTTTAATTTACCCTTCTACTTTCCTTTCTTTTCTTCCTACACGTACACTCTTCCCTAGCCGCTACAACAACAACAACAACAACAGCCGCCGCCACACCAGTTTGGCCGAAGCATCAACAACAACAATAACAACAGCCGCCGCCACACCAGTTTGGTCGCAGCTACCACAACAACAACTATAAAAATTCTCGGAAGCAGGTGGCGTCTCAGCAATGCGCAGGCGGCTTCAGATTAGCAGCAATCAAACAATCGTCTATAGACATCAGCAACAAAATAACACCAAAAGGCAGCAACTTCCAACTTCTATATCACAGCAGCATCCAAATAAAAAGGCACCAAACATATGTATATAATTCACTTTTAATTTTCTCTCTTTTCGGAGCACACAACTTGTCACGGCAAAACATACAAAGGAAGTGAACGAGAATAAGACGGATGCAGAGTTATTTGGTCATACTTCGAATAATGGCCTAACGCCTCATATGAAAAATGCTTTCGCCTTCGAACTCTAATATTAGAGGCATTCATGCATTTACTAGTTCACAACAGTAGGAACTTAAAATGAAATAGGTGATAGTTTTCAACACACCTCCTCAAAAGCATTTTACAAATATCCGCACTTATCTTAATATAATTCATTATTATTGTGACAAGAAGGGCTATCTATGGGAGCTTACAATTCTAGTCCAACATTTGTTGCAAGGATTGGGAAAACCCATCAAAACCCAATCAGACTAGGTAAAACAAAATTAGCAAATTCAAAATTTAACAATATTCAAGTTATCAAGTTAAACTAAATTTAAATGTATCCATTAAGTAATATATTAATTAAGCAGGTTCAAAGAAAAGTAAAATTAATCCAGTCTCTATATTGTCCAAGAGATCCATGTAGCTTCTTTGCTCAGCAAATCGTAGTTGACGATTTCAAATTATTCAGTTAATCCTATTTGGCTTCGCAGCTCGTTAAACCGTGGTGCTGCAAGTGCCTTTGTTAAAATGTCTGCAATTTGTTTATCTGTGGGAATATATTCAAGTTTAATTAGTTTCTTTTCAACTTGCTCTCTTGAAAAGTGGTATTTTATATCTATGTGCTTTGAGCGTTTATGACATGAGGGGTTATTGGCAATACTAATGCATCCCTGATTATCTTCATAAATTGTAATTGGATGCTTTATTTCTATTTTTAAACTTTCGAGTAATGATTTTAACCAAATAGCTTTCCGAACTGCTTCAAAAAAAAACATATATTCTGCCTCAGTTGACGAAGCAGCTACAGAATTCTGCTTCCTTGTATTCCAACAAATTAAATTGGATTCAAACATTTTGAATAGATATCCTGTAGTACTTTTCCTATCACTCTCACTTCCTCCCCAATCTGAATCTACATATCCAATGAATAGATTATTATATTGAATATTTTTCTGAAAAGTTAATTTCAGATCAAGAGAACCCTTTAGGTATCTCAAAACTCTTTTCAAACATTGCCAAAGCTCATTATTATTCTTTTCGCAATATCGACTTAATAAATTAATAGGTGCACTAAGATCTGGTCTTGTACATAGCATAATGTACATTAAGCATCCTATTAGATTGCGACATGGTGCGTTACATTTATCATCTGAGGTTAAGCCAATATGATTCAATTTACTTGGAAGAGGAGATTTAACAGGATTGCACTCTTCCATTTTGAATTTTATTAAAACGTTTTTAATGTAAGCAGTTTGGCTTAAATGTACCTGACTATCAGTTCTTTCAATTTTAATTCCAAGGAAAAATTTAATTTCTTTCAGATCAGTCATTCTAAACTTAGTCATTAAATAAGATTTAAATTGATTCATTGTTTTAATACTTTTTGTATATATTACTAAATCATCTACATACAATAAGACATATATATTCAAAGAATTGTCCCCTTTATCAAGGATGTATATACAACGATCCACTGGTGAATTTATAAAGCCAATTTCTTTTAACGCTTGCTCGAACATATCGAACCAGCATCTAGCAGCTTGCTTTAATCCATAAATTGCTTTATGCAATTTACATACTTGACTTTTTCCACTAACCAGACCTTCAGGTATTTTCATATATATTTCTTCTTTTAAAATACCATTTAGAAATGCTGTTTTTACATCCATATGATGTACTTCAAGGTCATATTGATTAGAAAGTGACATAATCAGTCTGAAACTTGAAATTCTTGCTACTGGAGCAAAAGTTTCGTCATAGTCAATGAGGTATTCTTGCGTGAAACCTCGCGCAACAAGTCTTGCTTTATATTTAATCGGTCTTCCAAATTCATTTTGCTTAATTGTAAATACCCATTTACAATCTACTATATTCTTATCTTTAGGCATTTGGACAAGGGACCAAGTTTTATTTAATAAGTGTGAATTAAGTTCCTCTCTAATAGCTTCTTCCCAATACGCTTTATCACTCCTCTGTTTGATTTCCTCAAATGTTTTCGGAATAGAATCTATTAAGGAATGAGCATTCATTACACAATTATTTATCAAGTCCAAATAGGATAATGTTGGTTTTTCCTTTAACCTTTCACTCTTTCTAATATTTATCTGCGAGTTCGAATTTTCATTGTTTTCCTTTATATCATTAGATATAATTTCACCAGACACTTCTGGATCGGCATTCTCTTTGTCTGCTACCACACCACTAGGCTGTTTATCTGACAACAGATCAGATTTCTCTTTGTTATATTCATTTGCATGCATATCAAGAACATATTCCTTTTCCATTTCATTTTCTTCAGTATGGAAACTTTCATCATTTTCACTTTGAAAATCAATGTCCTCCTTAACCACAGCTCTAGATTTAACCATGTTTGTTTCATCAACAACAATATCTCTTGCAATTGCAAACTTCTCAGTTTCCACATTCCAAACTTTATAACCATTTGGTTCATAACCGACTAATATACCTTTCCATGATTTTTCATCAAATTTTCTCTTTCTCATTTTAATATGATCGTATACAGTCGAACCAAATACCTTTAAGTATTTTAAACTTGGCCTTTTATTGTGCCACATTTCATATGGTGTTTTCATGCATTCTTTCAATGCATTACTTGGGCTTCTGTTTATTAAAAATGTGGCTGTCAACACAGCTTCACCCCAGAAATATTTCTGTACCTTTGCCCCTATAACCAAAGCACGAGCTTTTTCAGTTATAGTTCTTATCATCCTTTCGGATACACCATTTAACTGAGGAGTGTGTGGAACTGTTAAATGGTAGCTGATGCCTTTTTCAACACAAAATTCTCGCATTTCATTCGATAAATATTCCCTGCCATTATCTATATAAAGATTTACAACTTTCAAATTAAAGTGTGCTTCGCTTTTCGCAATAAAATCCTTAAATCCTTAAAGATTTGTTTTTGAATTTTTCAAAAGGAAGTCTAGCTTGTTTTTCTTTTATGCAGGTTTCACATAACTCATCACTGGGTTGAATATTATTTAAAATGTCAACATCGTCAAACATATTTTTTTATTTTATTTCTAAGAATTTCCCTTTACTAATGTGCCCTAACCGCTCATGCCATATATTATAATTTAATTTATTTGCATTTGATGCATATGCCTTCTTCGGTATTGTCAATTTTACGGAAGGAACATTATCAAAATATTGTCCATTCATTATATTTATATTATTTTTACTCACATTAACACCTCCTGGATGAAACACAATAGTAAATCCGGCATCCTGCATTTTCTTTACGGATATTAGATTTTGAGAAACTTCTGGACAGAATAGCACATCTTTCAAACGAATATTAGCTTGTGAGTCACTACACAAGTCTATTGTGCCCCTCTTTGTTGCAAAGATAAATTCATCAGATTTGGCTACAGCAATTTTTATTGGTGACTCCAATGTAGTGACGTTTGATAAAATGTCCTCATTATTTATTAAATGATCGGATGCACCAGAATCCAAGAGAAAAGAGAGTTTATCATCTCTGTCTGTAGCACGCTTCAACATAAACGCAAAACTTGAACGAACTTGTTCATTTTGGCCTGTCGCCATTTGCGCTTGTTTATCTTGATTATTATTCTTCTCTCTCTGACTCTCTCTTTTGTATATGAAACAATCCTTCTTTAAATGGCCAGCCTTTCCACAGTGAAAACATTTAAATTTGTTGAATTTATTCTTTGCTTTAAATTTTGTTTTATTTTAGATTTTGAAATTTTTATTCCAAATGACGTACGCTTTGTTTTCCTTATTAACTGCCTGTAATACTTTTAAACTAGTATCTTTACTAGCTTGTTTTATTTTAATTTCGTGATCAAGCAGTCTGTTTTTAACAAAAGCCAAAGTCAAATTATTTTCTGCCAAAGTCTCAATGGCTGTAATGACGCCATCATAAGAAGATGGGAGAGTCAAAAGTAAGTGGCTTACTTTGTCAAGTTCTTCTAACTTAGCACCAGCAGCCATCAATTCGAAAATTAAATCGTCAAAAGTGTTAAAATGATTCAATAACAATGTGTCCCCCTTCAATTTCAATGACAATAATTGTTTGCGGACAGACAATTGCGACGCCAGACTTTTTCTTTCATAAATGGCGTCCAAATTATTGAATATCTCTTTAGCACTGCATTCACTGGTGGCAAACCCAAGAAAGGAATCGCTCAAATACTCAACAATTACGCTCTTTGCAATTTTCTCTAGTTTCTTTCACTCATCTGTAATTTCCTCACATGTTTCATCAATAACTTTAATCGTATCATTTTCACTTAACAGGGCTCTTATGCGAAATTTCCATATGGAATATTTCTCGCCATCAAATGGTTTTATATTCGCTTTGTTTTATCCATTTTATGTAGTAAATTTCAATACCCATATACAATGATACTTATTTGCAGTGGTCAAGCGCGGCCTGTTCACATAACCTATAAAAATTCTCGGAAGCAGGTGGCGTCTCAGCAATGCGCAGGCGGCGTCAGATTAGCAGCAATCAAACAATCGTCTATAGACAGCAGCAACAAAATAACACCAAAAGGCAGCAACTTCCAACTTCTATATCACAGCAGCATCCAAATAAAAAGGCACCAAACATATGTATATAATTCACTTTTTAACTTTCGCTCTTTTCGGAGCACACAACTTGTCACGACAAAACATACAAAGGAAGTTAACGAGAATAAGACGGATGCAGAGTTATTTGGTCAAACTTCGAATAATGGCCTAACGCCTCATATGAAAAATGCTTTTGCCTTAGAACTCTAATATTAGAGGCATTTACTAGTTCACAACAGTAGGAACTTAAAATGAAATAGGTGATAGTTTTCAACAACAACCAACATCGTGGGCACTATTCCTCTTCCTTGCAGGAGCTTGGGGCCTAATCCTACCTGGCTACAACATAGCTATCCCGCAGCTTTTCATGGTCCTTAGAGCCGGAAAATATATTTCACACATATATTTCACGCATTTATACACACATATATTTCACAAATATATATTATATATTATAATATAAATATATTTTCTCGCACACACACATTTTCCACAAACATATACACATTTACACACTAAACCCAAATTGCAATCAAATCAATTTGCAATCATTACACACACACCCAACAAACATATTAAAACTACACACATATTTGCGTCTCATTTACAAACATAACCTCACGCAACCCGAACGCGTACTCGCTTTGTGGACTCACAAATATTTTCCAATTTAAAAAAAAAAAAAAAAAAAAACTAATCCTCGAAAAACGCGTTTTCTATCGATCGTCACCCAAACTCAATTAAAACCCTAAATAAAATGTTTCTTGTTCGAACCTTCAACTTCTCTGCGGACAGACTTTTACATTTCTGCTCCA
>JAWNNO010004663.1:0-256885 GCA_035044985.1 Lordiphosa fenestrarum
CTACACTTTAGCAAGAACAGGATGAGAACTATGGTAGGAGTCATAACGGGGCACTGCACCATCGGTCAAATGGCCACCAGGATGCGCGTGCCCCACCATGATTGATTTATTATTTCTATAAATAAGGGCTTATGGATGGCACTAAAATTTAATTTTTATGTTTGAAACATTTTTTCCTTCATCTGAAAAATGACTCCGCAACTTCATTTCATATGGCTTCAGCAGGACTATCAAAATCAGGACTAACAAAACCACCACATTTAATGAATTATTTTAGAATATTTTTATACTCTGTACCGTAGGTACACAGAGTATTATAAGTTTGTGCAAAAGTATGTAACAGGCAGAAGGAAGCATCTCCGACCCCATAAAGTATATATATTCTTGATCAACATCAACACCCGAGTCGATATAGCCATGTCCGTCTGTCCGTCCGTCCGTCTGTCTGTCCGTATGAACGCACAGATCTCAGAGATGGTAAGAGATAGAGGTTTGACGTGTATGGGACATATGCTTCTTATGTCTGCAGGCTGATCAAGTTTATTTTCAATTTTGGCCACGCCCCCTCCCGCCCCCGCAATTTAGAAAAAACGTCATATCTCCCACAGTTTTGAAGATAGATGGCTTGTTCCTTCTGGACATATTTAGTTATTAGGATAACTTATCGATCCGCCAAAGGAATGAAGAAGATCGGATGAACGGTTGTCGAGTTATGATCAAAAGACAAATTTTCTTGGTACAGAGTATGTTATAGTCGGGCTTGACCGACTTTCTTTCTTGTTTTATTTTGATTCAGTTCACGTGCGCTTCAATTATAGGAAGAAGAAGAAAGCACTGACGGTAGTCGGTGGACCGTGGCAGTGTGAACACAAGTTTAACTTTTTCACCATCTTCGCATCGTTCCGCTGAGGTGGTCTGTAGTGTGAATAAGCTATTATTTTATAATATTTATCTGACAAACTGGTACGGGCACACTCAAAAGAAATGAAAACAACTTTTACTTTAAAATGGCACGAATTCCAAGAACCTGGTAAATTTCGCAATCGGTAAATGATGCAAATCGGCTTCAAATTTGAATTGTGTCAAAGATAACAAGTAAGGGCGCTGCAGTCGAGTTTCCCGACCACAAAATACCCTGTTCATTTATTTTCATTTATTTGTTTTTGAATTTTTGAAGATGTCATCCTAAATGTAGGCAATACTTTTCTAGTCCTGATCAACAACTGGGGGGCTGCTTTTATCAGCTCAACTGTTTCGCTTATAACTCCGGTGTTTTTGGTCCGATCTGATTGTACTTTTCAGAATAGATAGATATTGAGCCTAGCTTGATGTATACTAAACCACGAGGCTCTAACTTGAAAATTGTGGATCTGACGGCTTTTTAGGTCTTGGATTTATAGAGGAGGTCTAGGTTTTTTGGGGATAAAAGGGGGACGGGGTGGAATTTTTCAAATCTGAAACAAACTTGATCTGCGTACAGCATAAATCTACCTTCGTGCAAAAATTTGTGGCTCTATCTCTTATAGTCTCTGAGATCGACGCGTTCATACAGACAGACAGACGGACAGACGGACAGACGGACGGACGGACAGACGGACATGGCTATATCGACTCGGCTGTTCATGCTGATCAAGAATATATATACTTTATGGGGTCGGAAAATTTTCCTTCTCCCTGTTACATACATTCGCACAACTTCATGATCCCCCTTTTCCCATTTTCAATGGGAACAGGGTATAAGAACACGAAGTAAAACAATTTAAAATTTGTAAACAAAATCAAATCAAAATTGTCCAAAAAAGATGAGAAGCTGCCTTAAAGCAGCTGCAATTTTTGCCAAAATACGCGGCCAATGTCTCTAAGTTGCGTTGTGTTTTGTTAAATTAGTTTTTGTAGATATACCTTTTATGGTGCATATCGCGTTCACATGCGTGAACCGTGCGTTAGCTTATTTTTAGTCTGCATACTTCTAGAGATATGAAAGTCGCAAATTTGTTTTATTTAAGTTCTGCCAAATGGCATAATTCAATTCGCCTGACCATTATCAAATACACAATTAATTGAATAGACCAGGGACCGTAAATAATGATTATATGTAGACTTTTCATCCTCAAAAGCATCAACTGGGAGTACCCCTATGAAAAAATGTCTCATAATAAATACGGTTATGTTTCGCTAATCTTATCATTTTTTCATTCATTTTTTTTATTTTAATTTTTATTTTATTGCTCAATCGATAATGATTATTTTTTGAGTAAAATGATTAAAATCAAATTCAATTCAATTTTTTAAGAACCGGAATTTTATTTAGATTTTAAACTTGGCATTGGGTTTTACTGGTTCGACTCGATTCACTTACAAGGGATATGTATTAATTTTTCCACAATTCCTTGTACACCTTTACAGTTATTATTACTGACTTGTATTTTAAAATCAAAATTTCACCATTTCTTTTTTTATTTTTGAGTTACAAAATAAAAGTATAAAATAATCATTAAAGTTTGATTTTTATAATAGGACTCATAATGATTACTGTCCCTGGAGTAAGCCTTTGTAAAGTTGAAAATATTCGAAATATTCATATTCGCTCACAATCTGACATACATATAAGAAGCTTTGAAAGCTGGTTTGGTTTCGCGCCTTTGTGTAATTATGCGCCAATTGTCAGTTAGCTGTTTAGCAAACGAAAGCTGATCAAAATGAAATCAGGGTCGTTCCGACCACTGATTGTGATTTGCTTTTACGAAATCAAAATCGTGAGCAAATCGTTTTAAGAATACCACTACAATTGGTCCTTGTGTGCTAGCTAAATGAGTCACTTCGTTCGACTCGTTAGAGCTTCGCCAGCCCTGAACTAAAAACAAATGATAGTTCCATCTCTATGCCCAAAATAAGAACAAACGTTGCTTAACACTGGACAATCGCCGCGAAGCACTTGGTTGTGCTTGTGCCAGAAGTAAAAAGTAATTATTGGAATCGTTATAAAAACACAACAATGCATAAAATACCACTGTGCTTACTGCCGGAGTCGTTTTCGGGCGACTCTGAAACTAAAACTATGGAAACTGTGATGTGCCCTCGAAATTTGATGTAAGGCATACATACATGCTTAGGAACAGCAAAGTGTAAATAAAATTCAATGTCATTTCAGAGAAACAGAACTTTTTATAAAAGTTATGCAGAAGGAAAGTGATGGTGTTCTTGGGAGCCTGATTAAAAATTCAAAAAATTTGCTAAGCACTGCCGATGAATATATGAACTCCACCGTTACTGAATCATCACTGAAGGTAAAGTGTCGTCATAATTAACATCAAATGAACAGGGCTACCAAAACGAGAGCGTAAATAAAGGGTGATTTTTTAGCATCTTTCGAATTTGATTAAAAAAATACATAAAAGTCAGAAGTATGAAATCTGATCCAAATAATTTAATGTTTAAAGATGATTTTATATAAATGTTGATCGTGGCTGCGCGTCAAATGTTTCATTCGTTTTTATACAAATGTTGGCATACTCTCTTGGCTTCCAGCGCGTCAACTGCTCGGCCCCAAACGTAAAATAAACTGCTCACAGCACTCGCCTCCGAATTGTACCATTGTTATAGAACAGACTGAACATGATTGACAGTAACATCTGTCACGAGAACATCCCTGTTTCCAATTACGAGTCTGTTTTTGAGTAAACGTTGTTTTTTCTAATTAAACTCTCACAGGTTTCCATGAAAAGAAAGGAAAATGTCTGTGTCTACTAGATCAGGTCGTCTTTTTTTGACGAATTAAATCCACTTGGCATTGAGCTATCGGTTTCAACTGCTTAAGCAATTCCGATTTTTCTCAAACCTGATCGAGTGACCATTTAAATGCCTGTCATCTTCCCTGTAACATTTCTATGTATAAGTTCGACATGGCAACGATTACACGAAAACCGACTCGAAATACGGAACAGCCGAGCTGAAAAAGCTGGTTTTTTTTTTATTTAAATAGATCCAGAAGAACTAGAGGGAAGTTAATTTCGGCTCCCCAGAAGATTACTTACCATTGCAGTTTAACTCGGGTCTTCATGGTGATGAAGAATATATATACTCTATTACTACGTTTATGCTTGCAAAAAACCATGGTTTCAGATCATGATTTCTCCAAAAAATACAAGCATAAACACAAAATCATGATTTTTTGCTACACACGAATTTTGACTATGGTTTTTGAGAAAAACCATGATTTCTTACATAAGTGGCATCTCACTGTAGAAATATCGTGTTTTTTATATGACAGCATAAATAAGCGCATTTTTAAAAGCGTGATTTTATAAAACCGTGATATTGATAGCATAAACTTAGTATATTCATTCTATGAGTTACGAGCATCTAGACTACTTTTAAATACCCCTGCAAGTGAATGCGCGATCGTCCCAAAACTCGAAAATTGTCGATGTGTTTTATTCCTATCAAGGAATTCCTACCAAGGAATTTAATGACCCCTACGTCACCAAGCAACTGCATGTTTTCCTAGTGAGACCAATTCTTGAATATGGGTCGTGTGTCTGGTCTCCATACCATCTAAAATACCAAGATCAACTGGAATCTGGCCAAAAACAGTTCTTAATTTTCGCTCTCCGTGGCTTAAATTGGGATCCTTCAACTCATCTTCCTCCTTACGAGGACAGATTACGCCTTATCAACCTGCCTTCTCTTAATAACCGCCGAATTTGTCATTGTGTTCTTTTTTTATTCATAATCTCTTATCTGGAGAAATTGACTCTATCGCTTTGTTATTTAGTATAAATATTGCTGTTCCACAACGCTCTTCTAGAAATTTGGTAATTGTTTAGTAGAGCTACCCCTCACCAAAAATTCTGAAAAAAATATCCTCGATGGACCGCGAATTTACAAGAATTATGACGTCTTCAGATCGCGGGGGACTCCCGCGGTTCGATAGTAAAAAATATTTGAAAGTTGCATTTTTTTTGTATAAAAAACAGATTGTTTTTTGCCTTAACTGTCATTTATAAATTGAAAAATTTGTTTCTGGTAAGCAAAATATTCGTTGTAAACTCTGACCACCAATCAAATCGACGAAAAATGAGTTGCCCAAGTTGCGTAAATACGGTAATGAAGTTTTTCGCTAAGTCGGAAGAGGTGATAATGCAATTTCTGATCACGGCTGCATTTTAAAGTCAAAAACGTGTCCAAATTCTGGTTTAAAGTGCACGGTAGCGAATGGACGTTTCCGGTGTAGGAAAATATTGACCGTCCAGAAAGGAGCTCATAAGAAGAAGCTAAAAATGAAGTGCGAGTTTTTTGAAAGTGTCCGGAAAAACACATTCTTTGCTGAGTCCTCACTCAGTATTCCGCAAATAGCAAAGTTTGTTGTTTGGGACACTGTAAGAGTAGCTGGTGAGACATGCGGTCACAGCTTCCAAAATTTGGAAGGAAAAAAGAGTATTACATAGGATACCTGGCGAAGTTTCAGTTTTTCAAAAAATTCCCGGATCACTCCCAGAGAATCCACCAACTATTTTTGGAAATCGGGAAGCTTTACAACCCAAATCCTTGCAAAATAATTAATAATGTGGACTTTTCCGAGGTAAGTCATTTTAATAGTCATGAATGCGCCGCAGGCAAATTTTGTTTAAAAAGAAGCACAGGCAATAATTAAAAAAAAAATCGCGCGATTTTTTTTTTAATTATTGCCTGTGCTTCTTTTTAAACAAAATTTGCCTGCGGCGCATTCATGCCTTTAGCTATGTACAACTATTACATTACCACTGCCTAATTTAACAAACTGCACAGGAATAGGGAGATAAAGAAGCGGTCGAAGGATTGGAACCGGAGGAAGGGGTGGAAGGATTGAAAGAGGAAGCGGCGAATGGATTGGATGAGGAGGAAGCGGCGGAAGGATCGTAAGGAGGTATAGCCTCTGTGGTGAGTATCTTAAAACTATATTTGGTAGTCAATGGCATTAACATTTATTTTCCAGCGACCATCTCACATTGTTGGGCACATGTGGACTAGGCCTTCTGGGGAAACCACATAAAAATAAACGCGCCTTGAACTATACCTCAAATTGGTGGTGTGGAAAATAGTTTACAGCAGTTTCATCCAATGTATAGCGCCATTTTCATACTAGGAAACGAAGAAAAAGTCGGTAAACAGCACACCTATACAAATAAATATAAATTATTTTTGAGAAATAATGACAGTTAAGGCAAAAAACAATCTGTTTTTTATACAAAAAAATTCAACTTTCAAATAATTTTTACCATTGAACCGCGGGAGTCCCCCGCGATCTGAAGACGTCATAATTCTTGTAAATTCGCGGTCCATCGAGGATATTTTTTTCAGAATTTTTGGTGAGGGGTAGCTCTACTAAACAATTACTAGAAATTTTTATCCAATTTACCTTCATCCTTGCCTGACCAACTAAGCTCATCACGAACCCTTCCGAAACCTTTGTTTAAACTATAATGAGTACTATCATATTATTTCCACTCATTCCTTATTTGTTATAAAAAATAATTTATTGTCATTCCTAAGTAGGCCCTTTAAAGTTAGACAGAACATTGTTAGACTATAAAACAGGGATGCAAACCGGTTCTGAACCGAACCGGTTTTGAACCGAACCGATCCGCTTATTCCAGCTGGTGAACCGAACCGCAAACCGAACCGGCTTCCTTTAAGAATTGCTGAACCAAACCGAAAAACACAAATAAAATCGGTTCGGTTCAGTTCTCTGACGAGTTTTAAGACGGGACTCGCTTTCCTCTAGCCAATGATACTTATTAATTTGGGAATTTGAATCGTTTCCCTAAGATCATTTTTCTACATTTCGTTTGACTCTACATTCTTACCGATGCCGGAACTTTTAAGGATGACTTGACGAAAATTTAAGAACAAGTAATCTTGCAAGTCTTCTGTAATTGTCCTCCGATCTCTTAATATACAGGGTGCGCCATCTAATGTGTCGGTATGGCAACACTGAATAAATATAAAAACAAACAACCGATTGCTATATGTTGAGCTTGTTCCTTTAATTTGGTCCTGTACAATTTATTTCGACTACTTATTGAACACAACATCAATCAATTGTGGCCGCCTTTATTGGCCACAACAAAATGTGCCCTTTTTGCGGCATTTTCCATCACTTTTTCGAGCGTCTTAGTCGATAAAGTGGCGATTTCGGCACGAATGTTGGCCTTAAGCTCTTCAATGGTCTGTGGATCGCTGGCGTAAACCGTGCTTTTTAAATAGCCCCACAAAAAGAAGTCTGGGGCGGTCAAATCTGGAGATCTGGGTGGCCTCTTTTTGATACCGGCCCAAACAGTCACTTTTTGGTCGTGTAAAGGTATTTCATGGATGCGGTGTGGATTTTCCGTGCCCCATATGCGACAATTTTGCTTATTAACACCACCAGAAAGCGTGAAATGGGCCTCATCGGTCATCAAAATTTGTTTCCAAAAATCTGGATTATTTTCGATGAACAGCGTCACTATTTCGGCTCGTTGTTTTGGTGTGAAGCGTTCCATGGTCAAAATTGTACTAGATTGATGTTTCCAAAACATGTCTAACAAAAGCAATCGGTTGGTAAATGTCAAAGTTATTCAGTGTTGCCATACCGACACTTTAGATGGCGCACCCTGTACATACCATCAATCTACATTCTTTCATCTAGTGGACAATATTTTGAATTTTCTGTAATGTTTCTTCACCTTAATTCAATCCTAACCAGGGGAGTTTTTACACTTTTCTATTCTAAACTTTTCTAGCCGACATTCTCTGTTTTCGAAGATCGATCCTCAAGGAACATATATTCAAATAGGAATTCAATTTGAAAGTGAGCAAAAGTCACATGACAATAGAAATTATAATGTACCTTGGTGAACCACTGAACCGAACCGGAACCGCGGTTCAGTCAGCTCAAAAAACCATGTAATGAACCGAACCGGCGGTTCAGAAACTGTCTGAACCACTGAACCGAACCAGTCTTTATATTCGAGTGGTTTGCATCCCTGCTATAAAATAAAATAAAAATAAAGAAATAAAATATTGTACAATGTTCATTTTTTGTGTCACCAAATGTTGTCCGAACGGAACCAAACTTTTTTTTTCTCTATATAATTTGACCAAACCGAAATTTTTTCAAGCTTGGTAATTTGATTTGGGACAGTCTATTGGACATTCCTAAAAATTGAAGTGCCAGTAAATCTATCTTTCGGTTACATTTGTTTTCATTTCCTTTGGAATTTTCCTAAAGTAATATTTCGAAATTGCAAGGTACACTATTCCAGGAAATAATTGGATTTTTTTTACGCGAAGATATTGTTAACACGCAGAAACTCTTGGGATAGTCTTAAATAAATAAAAACGATCAGAAGTAATACTTTACGATTATATCAAAGAGAGTTAGAACAATTGTGAGCAACTTGAAGCTAACATTACTAAGGATCTTGATGGTGATGGATCATCACCATTATCTTTTAAGAATCACTAGCTTTTGATTGCCTTGATCGTTATATTTCCATTCTGTGTAGGGTCTTCATCTTTTAAACAAAATAATTTACCGTGCTCCATTGGACAGCTCTACAGTTTTTTGCGATGCGATTTTGGCACGAAGTTTGCATTACTTTCATCGACGTAAATATTCGGTAAGTTTGAACAGTTAATGCGTTCTCTTCTCTCTTCTATATATGCCAATCCATTTGTTTCAATATCTTCAGCTAGCTTGCAGTGACCTAAACTGGTACATGGAAATGGACCTGGAGCATAAGACAGTTGAAGGAACGTTATTTGCCCAAAGTCTGTTTTGCTTGACGTTGTTTATGATGAAGGAACTCGATGCAGCTAAGTATGTTTTACAACATCTTAATCACCACTTGGGTAAGGCATGCTTATTCTCCATTATAAATGATTGTTAATATAATCCATGTTTTGCAGAACTGATGCCCGCAATGATTGATAAGAGTGGTAAGCACAATAAGAATTTTTATATATCATTAAGCCATCACTTTAAAAGTAGATACGATTTCCATTAAGATGTGATATTAAAGTAGGATATTAAATTCATAAACTTATTTTGGTAAAGTACAACGAAAATTAATATTTATTACTGGAAAAGTTTGGATGTTCAACGTAATCAACAATTTATGTTCCATTTAAATTAATAAGTTTTTCTCTACATTTTTCAGACTTGTCCAAAGTGCTTTCGGTTTTAAGGATTTTAGAAAATGAAATAAATCATGAATCAAAGAATTTGGAGCTTATCACAGAGGAAAATGGAAATAGCCATGTGTCTTATGCTGGAGTTTCATTGGCCACCAAAGCTTGCCATTATGTGTAAGTACAGTTTAGAATACTTATAATATACACGGCCCCCAGTTGCGCTGTTGAATTGATTAACTATTGACAGGCATTATGTAATGTCGATTTGTGCCTCTGGGTAGTCGAGTTATAAGGAAATAAATATTTATGATGGGCATCATCGGCAGCAAAAGTGTTGGACTGCAATTCATACACAAAGTTTGGGAAGTGAAGAGTATTATAGCTTGACCGACTTGCTTGTTTTTTGGGTTGAAATGAGAACTTCTATTGTTGGTTTACAACACAAAAGTAATGCCCATTGCTCACCTAATTTCCTAATGCTCATTTTATAAGCTTTTCCGTATTGAGGGCAGTAGTGTAGAGTCTGTAGACCTGGTTTCTAATCTCAGTAAGGCATATAATATTTATATTTTGTTGTTTTGTTTTGTGAAACACGAAAATTGAAAAACTTCAGATACAGGTACCAACTTATGATATTGCTCTTTCATTAGAATTGGCCAGTAGGTGCGCACTCCTGGATTTTTACCAATAACAAATACATTTCGTCATTAACTAAATTATATCTTCTAGCCAAAAATCGGATGAACAGAATGCTGGAGTGTATGCAAAATGGACCATTCCCAAGGGTGAAATCGTTGTGATGGAAGAGCCTCTCTTTTTTCAATTTAGTGCACCTTTTTTAAACTGTGAGCTGTGTGGAGTGCACCAGGATCTGATGTACACCTGCCTTAATTGCCGCTACATGACTTACTGCTCGAAAGCATGCATGGACAACGACTTTATTGCGCACAGATTTGAATGTCATGCTTACAAACTTGGTATAATACCAATGCTAGAAGCGAAATTGTTGTTTCGAGCTTTTGAGCAGGTTGGAAAATATGTTGCAAAAGTCGCCTATAAGTTGTCGTTGGAGGGTGGGTACGTACATATCTATAAATACATATCTCGATTCTCGATGTCAATTGTGATGTTTGTCTCAACAGCGTTATAACAAACACCAGCTCTGCTTGGAAGTTCATAGTAGAGTGTGTCAGGTATGATGATTATGCTCGAAACTCCGTTCTTGGTGAATTCGTGTGCTGCCAACCCGACTACAAGATGTTATCAGCGGCCAAATGGCGCGAACTGGTTGTCACTGCTTTCCGACTGGCAGTTTTTATCTACAATGATACAAGTATAAAGGAGACATACTTTCACCAATTTTATCTTACGAAACTGGAACTGATCACTTTGTTTGGAGCGTTGTTTATTCGCTTAAATGCTCACATATCCTTAAAGGGTCTACGAGAGCGGCTAGTATATGCAACGGGGGAAGGTCCGACGACGGATAGTTGTGCGAAGAAGCCAGCGTCAGATTTAGCACAACGTTTGAATGTTAATGCATTGAGCTATTACGGCTTAATTGGAAATTCAGACATCCTATATTGTTTGAATTCTTTGCGTGAAAGGTTTTCAAGCGACGAGAAACGCTGGCTGCCGGAAAACCTAATGTCTGAATATATGGACAAGCTAATCTATTCTTGTCTTACCCGTGATAAAGTCGAATCAATTGATAATCTACTCAATTTGGAAAGCACTTCTGTTGAGGAAATTGAGAAAAATCTGATAAAGATGAATGCATCGAAGCGATGTGAGCTAGTTAAGAATACGACCAAATACTTCCACCAGTTTGCAGATGAACACTTTCTTTTAACAGAAATCAATGGATTTTTACGTCAAGAGAAATTTGCACTTTGCTACGTGTTAAATCCATTTGGACATTCAACAAATGCGAAAAACGTTCAGATAAGGTCAGTTGATGATTGAAGAAACCACAACGATTGCTAAAACTGATCTAACAATTTACAGATCCTTGGACAGTGGCTTATACGTAGGTATAACAACCGCACCTATAGATGCTGGCGAAGAGCTAATCATTGGTCACGACACTGTGGGAGATATATCCCAGAGTAGCAGTCAGAATTCGACTCAGTTTTGCGGCATATGTGGTGGACCAGGATGTGCGAAGCAGCTGCTTGAGAAGGCTACTGTAAGTAACCAACAAGTTATTCTGGCTATACGCAGAAAAAAAAAGATCCAAAAAAGATCCAAAAAAGATCCGTTTAGGATGGATATGACTTAAATATATTTTTAATCATCCAACGAAGCTAAAAAATCAACCAAAAGATGATTCTTTTTCATATCCTTTTTATGATTTTCAGCACCATTGCATGATTAAAACGATGTTTAAGACATATCCTTCCCAAATGGATACGGGAAATCATTCAATTGATATTTTACATACCCTTTTTTTCTCTGTGTACAGATGTGTGATCTCGAACAAATTTAGTGAAGTCAAGGGAACGTCCTTTTATGCGTTTCAAACATCTAATAAATTTTAATATACCCTCAGCCCTCTGCAAATCGTTCAAGTTCGACTTTAACATACTCTGTACCTTCCCAAGATTTAATTTATCAAAAAAAGTATTAAGGTGTGTTTTCCCTTTAAATCGTCTATCGCTCATCCGCTCTTCACCATTTCTTCCACAAATCGATAAATAATACTGATTACTAAATATGTACAAAAGGCACGAACCTTCTATCTTTAAAATTGTGGGACTTACGACGTTTTTCTTAAATTGCGGTGGCGGGTGAAGAGGCCGTTTCGAAAATTAAAAATAAAATGGATTTTTTGTCCCATACAAGTCAATCTCTATGTCTAATTACGATTTGTCGATAATTTACTCCTATACCACTATCTCAATCAAATTGAATACTTTTAATCTATCTTCTCTTTTGAAATTGAAAATACTATATTTATTTTTTAAATATTTTAGAACTTTCGACTCGAGATCATTTGTGCATTTTGTGAAAATCGCTTGGAAGATACACCATCCTATGGAAAGTGCCTAAAATGTGATGCTGACTATAGTGAACTATTGGCATACCTATCAGATCTGGAGTGTGAAATATCCAGATTGGAATCACAATGTCAAGGTATGTGCCTTCAATCTTAATAGATTAAAGCTACCTATCTTTTATTAAGAAGAACCAGTCTTATTGCATCAAGGAAATCTAGATTTGATAACATTTAGAACTATTCGCTTTGGTATTGAGATTATCTCTGAAGAAACTCTTCAGAATACACATTACACAGAAAACGAACTTTTCCAACAAGCTTTAATATAACCTTTTACTTTTGTACAAATGCTTTGAATGTTCTTTTTTTTTGCTTACAGATAATCAACGCGATCTATTTATATTGTATGGCATATACAATCATTTGTTAACAATGCATTTCGCAGAAGGTGACGAATTGCGATTACTTGGAGTTTTTAAATTTGCAAATTTTCTGGCTCTTGATGGTATGTTTTCTTGCACTCTGACTGTACAAACTGATGGAAATTTAGCACACATATCGGTGATAACCAGGAATATGACATATCTTTAATGACTGACCATTTATAGTGAGACCGAAAGATTTGAAACTTTTAGTGTGAGCTTACATTTTATGAAGAACTGTGGACGGGTAAATATTATGTGTATACCAAACGGTCCAACAAATCGAGAAATTCTCATAAGAGGTGTTAGGTTATGATAAAGAAGAATAAATAAGAGATGTAAATGTAATTTTTGTATGAGTTTCGACTATCTTGAAGAATTAATAGGTTTCAGTTGTAGACGGGCGCTGCAACGCTCGGCGGGTTCCTGAATATAAATTATTAAATTATTTTAATTGAAATTTCATGAGTCGCTCCATAAATTTATATATTCTCGATCAATAGCCGTTTCTATCGAGCCCTGTCCTTCTCTCTGAATACACTGTTAGAAATCCGCGACTATACTTACATTATTTATCAGTTCCCTCTTTTACAGGATTCCTACATCATGCTACTAATGTTATTTTAAGCACTTACCAGTGTATACTCATGGAAAAATCTTTTTTATATAAAGCAGACACTTACGTCAAGATGTTCAACGTAATTCGACGGATCATTGAAGGTTACCTGGAGAATATGTAAGTCGATTTGCATTATTTCATTTGATTACTTTATCCGAAAAAAGAATGTTGCATTATTTCAGCACAAGTGACTTGAAAATCGATCCGGTCCAAATGAAGATGCTTCTCGCAATCTCATTGCATATATTGGAAAGACAACAACAGTATATGAAAACATCACTGGGATATGAAGAGAATATACATTTTTGTATAGAAAACTATACTAAGTACGACAAATGGAAGAAAATAATCAATTCATATATTCTTATGCCGCAATCGTTGCGCAATAATTTGTCTAAAATGTGCTAATCTCTTTATCCATCTTCTCCATATCCAATAATATTCAATTAAAGTACTATTAAGATGAGTAACTGACACCCATTGGGTAGCTTAAATAATTTTTGTTAAAAGAAATTGGTTATTGACCAATAAAAAGCAGTTTGAAGCTAGCTTTTAGGCTTAGATATGGCTGTCTTGCCATTTCCCCTATGTGATATACCACAAATTCCTAGCGTCAACCTGGAGGCTGCAGCAGCCTAAATTGACTTTGATTCTCTTCCATCAGCGCTTCAATCCAAGTCATTGCCTTTGAGTTTTAGATAGATAGTTAGGTAGGTAGTTCCGCCTGACCCCAGATGGGGTCACACATAGACCTTAGGGTCCTTAATAAGGCCGGGTGATTATTTGGGTACGTTTGGCTTAGAAATCCAGGTGGATTTTCGACGATTTGGCAAATGCCAATAATTGTTTCCTCCAAAGAAGAGAACCGTGGGGTGTGCAGAATTTTTAATCTTGTCTTGGCAATTGCTGAGCGGCTGCAAATGAGATGTTCTAGAGTTTCTGCGACTCCAGGTTCCATACATTTCCTGCAGGTGTCCTCTGTCGTTATGCCTAGCTTTATCGCATGAGCGGCTGCTATGCAGTGTCCCGTTAGTATGCCAATGAGCAGTCTACAGTCTCTTCTATGGAGCTGTAGCAGATAGTGCGTAAGTTTTTGTCTCTTGTCTTGCACATAATTTTAGAGATTCTGCATCCGCTGGTGTTTTCCCACCTTACCTCCGCTTCTTTCTCTGCTATCTCTTCCATCTTGCTATTAAACGTCTGTATGGAGATAGGTATGATTAGTGTTTCTTCTTGGCCGAGTACGACTCCGGCTTTTGCAAGACTGTCTGCCATCTCGTTTCCGTCGATGCCCCGGTGGCTGGGAATCCATTAGATTTGCACCTTTCTGGAGATGCTGAGGGAATCTAGTGCTTCCCTGCTCGCCAGGACATTTCTGGAGTTGATGGAGTGTCCTAGCATTGCCTTGATTGCCGCTTGGCTGTCCACGTAGATATTTATTTGGTTGTATGGAGCTTGAATTTCCGCCAACTGCGCTGCTTTCCTTATTGCGAAGACTTCCGCCTGGAATATGGTGCAGTGGTTTGGCAGTTTGTATGCGAGCTTTATTTCTGGCTCTACACAGTATACGGCGGCTCCGACTCCTAGGTCCATCTTTGAGCCGTCTGTAAAGAGGTGCGTTGCTTCTTGGGCCAGTCCTGTACGCCAGTCTTCTGGTCCCAATAGTGCTGATGTGCATATTGAGTTGATCTTTGGGATAATGTAGTCCGTTCTACTATTGATCTCACTACCAACTATGCTGTGTCCATAGCTTTGTAGCGCCATGGTGTCTGTCGCACATAGACGTTGGGCGGTCTTTTGTGCCAGAAGGCGTGCTTGGATGTCCAGAGGGTTGACACCTAAGATGTGTTCTAATGCTTTGGTTGGAGTGGACCTCAGCGCCCCCGTAATACAGACCAGTGCCTGTCGCTGGGTCTTCTCCATCAGCTTTAGGTATGTGGTTTTCTCCGTGGCTTGCCACCATACCAGTATGCCTTGTAGCAGTATCGGTCGTATTACTGAAATGAAAAGCCAGTGCATCAGACTTGGTGATACGCCCCAAGTGCTGCTCAGCATCTTCTGGGATGCATATAGTGCGTTGGTCGCCTTCTTCACTCTTTCTTCCACATTCGGCTTCCATGACAGTTTACTATCGATTACAGCTCCAAGGTATTTAACGTTATTCTTTGGCGTTAGTGTTATCCCATTTATCTTTGGTGGAATCGATGGCGGTACCTTGTATCTCTTGGTAAAGAGAATGAGGTCCGTCTTCTCCGCATTAATACTAAGTCCGGCTTCTGTGGCCCATTTTATTATCTCTTTGAGTGTAGAGTCCATGATTGAGCTGAGAGTCGATGGACATTTTCCCATGATAATTATGCATATGTCGTCGGCATATGCGGTTATCTTGGGTGCTTTCCTGCGAAATTTTGTTAGCATTTCGTTAACCACAAGGTTCCATAGAAGGGGTGACAGTACTCCGCCTTGAGGCGTGCCGCCGTGTGCCTCTTTCGTCATGGTTGTGGTACCCCACTCGGCTTGTACTCTTCTGCAGCTCAGCAGGTTGTATATCCACGAGTCCAAAGCCTTATGTATTGATATAGCTCTTAGGCTGCGCATTATCGCCTCCGTGGAGACGTTTTTGAATGCACCAGATATATCAAGAAATGCTCCTAAGGCATACTCTTTATGGTACATTGTTTTCTCGATGGTGGCTACTAGGGAGTGTAGCGCTGTTTCCACCGATTTCCCTTTCGTATGTATATGCGTGTTGGTTGTTCTCCAAGGTCAGGTTTATGCCTTCTCTTATGTGGAGATCAAGTAATTTTTACATTGTTTTAAGCAGAAATGAGGTGAGGCTAATGGGCCTGTAGTATTTTGGCTGCAGGTGACTGCATTTCTCCGCTTTGGGTAGGAACACAACACGTGCTGTCCTCCAGGCCACAGGTACATAGCCCCACCCCAGGCAGGCTTCAAAAATGGACTGTATCCATGGTACGACTAAACCATTGGTCGTTTTTAGCATGGCGGGAATTATGCCATCCAGTCCGGGGGACTTGTAGCTCGCGAACGAGTCGATCGCCCATCGGATTTTTCCTGGAGTGACTAAGTTGATTGGGATGTTTGTTGAGTGTTTAAGTCCTGAAGCGTATTTGGCTCGGTGACTATAGTGCAGATAGGGAAGTGCCTATCGAGAAGAGCGCATGTAGCTTCCTTGCTGCTTTCTGACCAGTGACCTTCGTCCGTTTTTAGCTGACTCTGCATAGGTGGCTGCTTTAAAAGCAGCTTCCTGAGTCTGGCTGCTTCCGAGACCTTCTCTATGCTGGAGCAGAAGGTTCTCCATGAATGTTGCTTTGCCTTCCTTACTCCTTTTTTGAATAAGCGAAGTCTTATCTTATACTCCTCGCAGATGATCACTTCATCCGCTTGTTTGGCGAGTTTGAAGCATTCCTGGACGTCCTTCCTCTGCTCTTTCAGTTCTGGGGTCCACCAGGGGGGTCTGGTTCTCCTTTTTGTAACTGTAAGCCTACACGAGGTTTTGTATGCTTCGATGAGATTGACAGTGAGCGTCTTCACGGACTTCTCAATATCTTCCACCGAGCAGATGGGCGTTGACGTCGACAGTTTTGATTCCACTGTCTTAAGGTACTTCACCCAGTCGGTATTCCGGGGGTTCCTATAGATGTTTCTAGTTTGACAATAGTCAAATTGTATCTTGAACTGGATGTACTTGTGGTCGGAGAAGGAGGGTTTATCAAGAACTCTCCATTCTGACGCCTGAGTACTGTTCCCTAGGGTCATGGTTAAGTCTAGGACGTTGGCTGAGGTTGGTCCCACATATGTGGGTACGTCTCCAACGTTTTCTACACTTAGACTGGTTTGTAGAATAAAATGTAAGAGAGACTCACCTCTGTCGTTGATGTCCGGGCTGCCCCACACAGTGTGGTGTGCGTTGGCGTCCGTTCCGATGACGAGGGGTAGCTTCTTGTAGCTTGCCTCCGCCGTCAGTCTTCCGAGTTCAGCTGGTGGTGCCTCTCGCTCATGCGCCATTTAGCAGGACGCCATAAGAATTGGCTCGTCCCTGCCACCCTCCAAGGCCACAACAGTGAGGTCGTCCGTGCTGTAATTAGTCATTAAATACGCATAGATGCCTTTTCTTACCAGAATGGCAGTCCTTGCTCTACTTACTGGGGTGGGGTAAAAGATGTTGTAGTTTTGTGACTTTAGCCCGTATACCTTGTTTCCCGCCGCTATCCAAGGTTCCTGAACTAAAGCAAAATCTGCGGGCCCTTCCTCCAAGGTTAGAAGGGGCTCCGCCGAGGCGATCTTGCTCTTATGCAAGTTGACCTGGAGGACCTTCAACTGCATGACTAGTGTCCGCATCCGCCGGTCCCGATGGGTCAGCCTGCAATGTTGTATCGCCATCCTCGTCTTCTTCAGCAGACTGTACTGCCCCCGTAATATCGAGGCTGCTGGCTTTTTCGACCATCATGTCAATGCCGAGGTCGTTCTCCACCTCTCCAGCCTCCAGTGTGTGCTCATTAGTGTCCTCGGGGTGGCGTTTCTTGAGACGTAGGTGCACGCCACCTACTCCCCATGCCATCACCCCGAATCTTGGGTAGAGCAGATCCTCGGCCTCCTTGTTGATCTGGAGGACCACGTGCTGCCCGTTTTTGTCGGGCTTTGCAACATGTAGTACCTTCCAGTCTCCAGTTGGCACATCAGGATTCTGCCACTCTAGGAGTTTCAGTGCCTGCTCCTTTGGTGCGACCCGTGGAATGAGTACTTTCGCCATCGTAACGGACGGAATGCAAGTTCTGTCCACAACCTCCAGCTGGGCACTTTCCCACAGGCTTCCCATGTCTGCAACGACGCTTGAGACCCCACTGGGAACACAATCAAGCGCTGGGTAGCAAACTACCTGACAGGTCGCCAGGCCTTTGTCGAGTTAAGCGACGCCAAGTCCAAATATAGAAGGCTGAAGCAAGGAGTCCCCCAAGGTGGAGTTCTCTCCCCACTCCTCTTCAACTTCTATATTTCAGGACTACCTTAAAAATCTTAAAAATTTCCTCGAACAGCTTCTCCTCTACTTGCTTCCACTGTCCGGGCGTTATCTTGCCTGTAGGGTCGCTTTTGTCGACGATAGCTACGGTGAGATGTCGTTTTGCTTGGGCTGACTGGTCTTTTTGGGGAGGGGTTGTGCCTGGTCCTGCGGTCTTTGGCGGGGCTTTTTACTGGCAGGGGCCTCCGCCTTCGCTTGCTCAGTTGAGCGCTGCCGCTTGTTGGCCAAACACTCCTCCATTTTGTTGGCGTATTTTGCGGAGGTGGCTTGCATCGCCGGTTTCTCCGCAAAGTGTTTTCGGCCCTCCTTAATCTTTTGCTCGGCCCACGCAAGCTTGTTTCTCTCCTCTAGGGTGAGCTCACCGCTTCCGTTCAGTCGCGCCTTGATTTTGAGAGCCGCTTTATACTGGGCATTTGCTCTCATGCCCTCTTTTGTTCGTGTGGGTTTTTCCTTATTTTTGGTACTAGACCCCGCCCGAACTGGAGATAGTAGCAGCTTTTCTTCCGCCTCCGTATTAGTTGAACCTCCATGCGATTCACAGTCCGAGTCTGTATCGACTGCAGTACCGCGCCACACTTTGGTCGTATCGGCAGTAGCTGTACAACTGTCCTGGCCTGCTCCAACCACGACAGAGGTGTGACCGCTGGCGACACGAAGTGGGGATCTCTCCCCACCGTGCCCGCCGGTGGTAGCAGTCACGCCTTCCACCGACGTTTGGGCTGATATCCTAACAGAAAAGTTTTCTCACTAAAATGTGAGCTCGATAGCTTCAAACTGATAGACTAGCTTTCGTCGAATCAGAAAGTCTCACAGCAGTTGTGGAGTTTCCTAAATCTGAAACAATTTTGATCTGCGCACAGTACACACCTACCTTCATGCCAAAAATTGTGGCTTTATCGCTTATAGTCTCTGAGATCGATGCGTTCATACAAACAGACGGACGGACAGATGGACATGGCTATATCGACTCGGCTGTTCATGCTTATTAAGTATATATATTTTTTATGGGTTCAAAAATGTTTCCTTCTCCCTGTTACATACATTCGCACAACTTTATGATCCCCATTTTCCCATTTTCAATGTGAATATGGTAAAAAAATGTTAAAAATTGGAAACCGCGAATAACCTTGATATACACTAGAAGATTCAAAGACAAGCATTACATTTTCAGTTCTCTCTTTTAAATCAAAGCAAACCCAAAATAGAAAAGTCCTAGGAAAAGATGTTAGTAGCGTACTCTTAAAGTGAACCCCTCATTAAAGTGCATAGTTAGGTTAGGTTAGATTAAATAGGCTGCTCGGCAGAGGCTGAGATCACCCAGATGCTTTTTGGCCCATTGTGATGCCTTATAAGGGGGATAAGGTTTGGGGAAGCGAGGGGATTTTAAGAATTGACGGTCAGGTTCTGAGCTATCTCTCTATTTAAACTTTTTTCGGGAAGTCCACCAAAACAGATAGGTCTTCTAGGGGCACACTTGCCAGACTGCAAAGGTCTTCAAAGAATGGTTTAACCAGATGCTTTCTATTTCCACATCATTCCTACAACTATGACAGAAGTCATAGTGGGGCATCCTGATGGCCATTTGACCGATGGTGCAGTGCCCCGTTATGACTCTTATCATAGTTCTTATACTGTTCTCGCTAAAGCGTAGGAGTTGAGAAGAAGGAGTATGGGCCAAAGTGATCGGGAGATGTGGCAACCGGGTGCGAGGTCCCATTGTCGCTCTGCTCTAGTTCTGTCCTAACACTGCACTTCCGTCATGATGCCCTGCAGGGGTCTTTGAGTGTCCGTTACCGCTTGCAACGCTAGCAGCGCTGAACCGTGCCTTGCGCACTCGTCTGCTCCCTCGTTGCCCGATATGCCTGCGTGACCAGGTACCCAGACTAGGGTGATGGATTGCTGTTGAATTTGGTTCTGAGCTGTCGCCGTTGCGGACTAGGAAGCTCTTTGTGCCTTTTGATGACAGAGCCTTAATGGCAGCCTGGCTGAATTAAATTCAAGAATAAATCTCTGCTTGGAAAACATTACACCAGTTCGGTAGACAGAATGAGAGTTGTGTCGCAAGTTCTTTGAAGAAGATGCCTGCTCCTGTGCCTTCTTCGGTTTTTGAACCGTCTGTATAGATGGAAAGCTCGTTCTCCCTTGTCTTGCTCCCATGCCTCTCTCTCCGGGAACCGTGTTCCAAAGTTGCAGTTCCATTTCTGAACTGGTATGCAGTAGTCACTTCCCTTTTTCTCATCGTTTATTTCCTCTTTCAGTAGGATACTGCTGTGGTCTGAAGTAGATGCTTTAAGAAGTTTCAGTTCGCGGAGTCTTACTGCGCTTCTCGATGCTTCAGGAAAGTGTCTACCGGTACCAGATTCAGGATTACATTCAGGGCCGCCTGGGGGGTGGATCGCAGGGATCCTGTATATCCCAGGCATGCTGCTCTTTGTACCTTATGGAGGTTGCTTAGGTAGGATTTGGTGTTGGCCGCCTTGCACCATACCAGCGCTCCATGGGTAAGTTTAGGTCTAACGACCGCAGTCCCCACTTTCCACTAAAAGTCTTTTTGCAGGCGTAGTACGCGCCCAATGCCTTTTTCATTCTTTTCGCAGAGTTTCTCTTCCAGGAGAGTTTTGAGTCAAGAATGACGTCCAGATACTTCGCTTCGTTGACCCGATTGAGTTGCGTTCCCCCAATAGATAGGAGTGTGAATTCAGGGATCATGTATCTCGCTGTGAACAGCACCAGTTGGTTCTTCTGTGGGTTAACCCCTAGACCGTTCTTCGGGTGCTAGCAAGAGTAGATTCTAATAGCTCACTGATTGTGGGTAAGAATTTACCAGTTACCATTAGAATGTGGTAATACTAAGAAAGAAATTTAGATTTGGTAATTGATTTGATTGTGTGCGTTTTGGTAGATGGTAAAATCGTATAATAGCTTAACAATTAATTTAGAAAATACACTTATAAAATAAGGTAATATATCAAAGTATATTAGGTTATTAAATGCGAGCTTTCCGAATCAGGCTTTGTTTCAGTAACTATCAGAACTTCATGGTCAATCTTAGTGGTAAGATTCTTGAAAGTGTCATTCGGAATATCAACCGACACGGTTGACAACTCTACTACCGAGGCAGCTTCATCTTTAATATGCTCAGCGGCCTCTGTAGCCTCAGTTATATTCTCATTTAGTTTATTTTCGCCATCGATTGCGACTTGAGTTTCCAATTTCGTTGAATCCGTTGTTTCACTTTCATGATTGTCAACCGTTGGCATGGGATCGGATTTATCAGAACTTGTTGATTGAGTTTGGACTTGATCATTTTGTATATGTTCAGTGGTTGTTAACCCAGTGTTGTCATCTGTGGCCTGCGGCATGTCCGATTTAACATCTTTGTCACTCAGCGTAGCCTCTGTTGTTCCCTGATCGGCACTTAAAAATGGTGTTATGGGTTTTTCCTCGTTAGAGTCCATTTTGAATGATTGACTTATGTTCGTATCATCTGCTGGAGTCTTCTCTGGCTCACCGGCTATGATTTTAATCTGTTTATCATTTTCTTCCTGGGTTTTTTGAATCGAAGATGTCTCTGTAGCGTGGGGGTTTACAACAGAATCGCTTGGTTTGGGGGCGACAGTGCTGGAGTTTAGAATATTTGTAGTTGGCTGCGCATTGACTGGGTTTTTAAGTTCAGTGGCAGCTGTTTTCTTTGTGGAAGGCTTCTTTTTGGCGGCAGTCCTTATCGTAGCTTTTCGCTTTGCTTGAATCTCAGCTGGTCGATGAGTGTTCTTTTCAATTTTGAATTTCTGTGGCTGTGACACTGGCCGGTTGAGCAATCTCTTGTTTGTGTAGGTAGGTCTCCTGTTTATTTGGTTACTTTTCTTGTTTAGTGGACCGTTCAAAGTCACAAATTTATTGGAGCCTTGATCCTGAATTTGTTCAGCTCGGATTACTGGCTTGGGTCGTACTCTTATAACGTTAGCAGACGCTGGAAGATTTAATGATTCTGTGTCCGCGTTGGAAGGTAGAATTACGTACGTCGGATTTTCCCGCCTGCGTGTTATGACAGACGTTCCCGGGGGTCCTTGGGGCCCAAGTGGACCGCGTTCCCCGCGTTCGCCCGGCTCTCCCCGTTCTCCAGCGTCGCCCTTTTCGCCGGGCAAACCATCTTTCCCCGGCATTCCTTGCACTCCTGGAGGGCCCGGAGGGCCGGGCAACCCTCGTGGACATTTGCAAGAAGAGCCGCCATGGTAAAATGGTGGTGGTGGTGGTGGTAGAAACCTGTAATAGTATAAATCGTCTCTATCATGTTTTGGCGGTTTCGGACTTGGCTGCGCTACTGGTTCCCTTTGAAAACCCAAAAAACGGCCATTTAGTTTCCATGAGTTTCCACAGTAGGCACATGGCAATATCACTGAAAGATACCAAATCGCAGGATCCGTTAGCTTACTTAACTTTCGAAAGAGTTCGTTGACTTACCTGCTAGAAGTAGAATTGTGAGTCTCTTCATGTTAGCGCCCAACGGTGACGAATGCAGATCAACGCGACTAAGAATGCCCCTTTTATACCCAACGTGGACAAGCTTCCCAAGAGATTATAATAGGTTAATTGGAAACACATTAAATTTAAATCTCAGATTTTAATGCGTTCACAAAAGTTTCTCTAGCCATCCACCTGGCTCATCATGTCCAATCTTGATCTAATGTATGCAAATTTACTCATCTGTTGATGGTGTTGGTCGATTTTGTAATTTCTAATCTGAGTATTAAAATAAGCGTGCTGCTCTATTTGCTTGGATCATTAATAAAAGCGATTACCATACATCTAATGTCTGGAGAATGCGCACAATAGATGCATTGTAGAGTTCAATTTGAGGCACTTTTGATTTCTTTCTAATCTTTGTTCTCTTTGTGCTTTCACTTGTTAACACGCTATTGTTGCCGTTTTTGAGATCAAATAAAAGATAATTTATGGCACGAGCCAAGAAATGGAACGGTCTGCAAACCCAAATTTACATTCATACATATGCAACATCTTCTAATCAGTCGAGTCTTAAAATACCTAGAAATCTCCTTAAACCAATTTATGGATTCTGTGCATAATTAAATTATTTCGTTTTGTTTTATGAATGGCAAGAAAGAAGCGTGAGTAGGAGTATATGTAGTACGTATTTGGGATTATCAAATTAACTTTCATTGAAGCCAAAATGCAACCTCTTTAGCAGAGGTGGAGGTTTTTTGATGAGAAGTAGAAACCTGGTTCGAAATCGAAGACCGGTTAAGTGCTCCGAGTGCGAACTATTTTAATTGTATGCCTCTGCTTATGTTTGTTTCCTGAATCCGTTTAAAATTGTAATTTATAATTCTGTATAAAGCCAAATATTTATTGTGAAGTAAAAATGGGGGGTAACGAAATTAAAAGATACCTTTTGTAAGGAGATACAAGTTGTAGATTGGTGAAATCACAAAACAAAAGGAGTGATTTGTGGGAAAGCTCTCAGTTCTGAAAACTGATGACTAGGCCCAAAGTTTTACGAAATGCACTTCATGCTAAATAATATTGTTATGAAATATTGCGTGGCACAGGTGGGTTGTTGCGACACCGGTGCATTTAACAAGGACAAGGGAAATTATAAACCAATTTTAAAATGTTCACTAAGTTTCCAGTGCATTCGTGAGGTGACTTTAAAACGTACATGAATCCTTAGTGTTCGTTTTGTTCGTGAATCGTGCGTAAGGATAATTCGTGAAAGAAAATTCGCTCACGCGCGCATCTAGTTCAGACTATGGACCAGATTTAGGGCATCTATTCTTCGAGCAGGAGCTTCTCCAACCGAAATAAGCCTTTGTAATTTTTACTGAAGAGGAAGTTATCTGAAATTATGAGTGAAATATAAAAAACACCTGCATTACTGTTCGTCTGTCTTTATGCCACACAGATTTCAGAGGTAGTAAAAGATAGAGTTTATAGATATAGATATAGATATAGATATAGATATAGATATAGATATAGATATAGATATAGATATAGATATAGATATAGATATAGATATAGATATAGATATAGATATAGATATAGATATAGATATAGATATAGATATAGATATAGATATAGATATAGATATAGATATAGATATAGATATAGATATAGATATAGATATAGATATAGATATAGATATAGATATAGATATAGATATAGATATAGATATAGATATAGATATAGATATAGATATAGATATAGATATAGATATAGATATAGATATAGATATAGATATAGATATAGATATAGATATAGATATAGATATGAATATAGATATAGAAATAGGGTTTGTCGTATGAACTTCGTTCTTCTACGTAAATTTTGAAATCTGCGTTAAATATCGAAGGATCGGAGGATAAAGATCTGATAAACTATAGGTAGGTTATAAACAAATCAAACAACAATAATGGGTAGCACCGGCTGCAATGTTTATGGGCAGCACTTTAGACACTTTAACACATTACTGGATTCCTGTTAGTGATTAAGATTAGAAATAGATTTCTTCATCATCTGTTCACAACTGCTTATAAAAAATCTCTAGTGTGCCCAGAAAATGTGAGAAAGTAATTGTCATACTGAAGACTTTTTATATTTATATTTATATTTAAACACAAAAAGTTAAAAACGATTATAGGCTGCGGGCTTGATGTTTGTTTGAGTTCTGATGTGAGTTCAACATGGAAAAGTTTTAATAACTAAATAAATATTTATTTTATACTAATTATGATGCATGCAAGTCTCTTTGAAGGACCGACCAGTGGTCTAAAGTAGACTTAACTTAGCTTAACTTTAAGTAATACCACTATTGTGTGGCATCCAACTTAAAATAATAAAAATTTGGGAGGTGCCGAGTATATTATAGTCGGGCTTGACAGACTTGCTTAATTTTTATACTCTGTATCAAAGGTGCACAGAGTTTATTAAGTTTGTGCAAAAGTATGCAGCAGCCAGAAGGAAGCATCTCCGACCCCATTAAGTATATGTATTCTTGATCAGCATCAACAACCTCGTCGATATATTTTTCATGACTATCGAAGGTTCCATAAATTGCGTATTCCCACACTCAGAGAAAAAAATCAAGAAGATCGTGCGTGATATCAAGAAGATTTGATGTAAAAAGAACGCTAATAACTAAAATGCGTGGATCCAAGAAGAAAATAACACCCCAACGCCACAGCCACTCCCCTAATTGCTAGGTAAATTGTGACTAATTTTAAAATGCCATTTAACAATTTTATTTTTTCCTCAACTGGGACTTGAACTCAGGACCAGGAAGACTGCAGTACTCACTGACACCGACATCTCAACCGACACCGCCACAACGCGCTTTGCCAAAGCAGCGACGAATTCTCAGTATAAATTGTAGGCAACATCCATCGGCAATGCTTAGAGCGAGAGAGAGGATTGTTATACCCTTGCAAAGGGTATTATAATTTTGTCCAGAAGCTTGCAACGCATTGAAATATTCATTTCCGACCCCATAAACTATATATATTCTTGATCAGGTTGACGAGCTGAGTCGATTGAGCTTTGTCCGTCCGTCTGTCTGTCTGTTTCTACGCGAACTAGTCTCTCAGTTTTAAAGCTATCGAGCTGAAATTTTGAACAGAGTTTTCTTTTTGCTGCACAATACTAATATGTGGGAACCGACCGGATCGGATGATTATATCTCATAGCTCCCATAGGAACAATCGGTCGGAAAACTAGTTTTAGTGAGAATATCTTTTCAATGGAAACGTCTCCAAACTTTGTAATCTTGGAATTTTTCTATGATTTTTTTTATAATTCTACCAAGTTGTATTAAAATCGGACAGCCATATGGTATAGCTGCCATACAAAAGATAGGTCTGAAAAACAGTCTTAGTCAGAAAAACTTTTTTGATTTTAATGGTAGCATCCTGCAATTTTGTATTTGTTTGTTTTGCATGCTTTCACATAATTTTACATAATTTTGGCCAAATCAGATGACTATATCATATAGCTCCCATACGAACGATTGGTTGGAAAATGGGAAAAAGAGTTTTTTTTGAAAATATTTAAGTAAGCACTTGCAAGGGTATAAAAATTTCGGCACAGACGAAGTTACCTTAGCTTTCTCGTTTTGTTCGCTCTCTTCGCTCGTGGCTCCCCGCACTTACCTTGCCATCAAGCTCGAAGCCAAGAACGTCCGTTTGCTTGTATTCGAGCAGATTTCGTCGTAAAAAAATCAATAAGAAAAATTCTAAATTGGAGCAGAAATCGTGCTTGCCGATTCGTGCTACATTTCTCCTGGGTGCATAAACTCTTCATTCTTCAAACCGATTTTCGAGTTGAGGATTCCAAACGAGGACGCAAAGCTAACTTCGTCTGTGCCGAAGTTTTAATGCACTTGAAACATATCTTTTGTGTGGCAGCTACAAGAAGTAACCATCCGATCCACGGTATCGACATACTGGCAGTGTGGAGCTAAAAGACACATATGTGCTAAATTTCAAAAAACTGAGGGACTCGTAGAAATAAACAGACTTAACGGTCGGACAAAGCTCAATCGACCAAATCTTCATGAACGGAGATGATTCCTTATACACTTTCAGGTGTATAAAAAAGAAGGAAAGTCGATCATGTCCGACTGTAATATGCTCTGTTCGAACAAAAGCGTATGCTCAGTAAGAATTTTGATGAAGCATTGCTGCTGCAATGAACATTCGTTTGCTCATACCTCGACTACTGCTCATCCGATCATTACTATTCCTTTGGCAAATCGATAAACAACTAAATATTAACAAAACTGTGGCAGATATGACGTTTATTTCAAATTGCGTAGGAAGGAGGGGCGTGGCAAAAATTTAAAATAATGTTGATCTGCCTGCAATTGTCATATAACCCATACATGTCAAACCCCTATCTCTGAGATCTGTTTAACACTGATGATAGGGGCGGAAATACTTTCTTCTGGCTATTACATACTTTTGATCAAACTTAATATCCCTGCAGTTCCACGTTTCAGTACTTAAATTTTCAGACCTGAGCTGTAGGAATAACTAAATTTCATGCCTGAATTCAGGCATGTTTTAGTACTTCCCATGAATCTCACCCATGGGTTCAGCGCTGAAATCATGGCTAAAATCAGCTAAGGTCATGACGAAGTAGGACATGTCTGTGTTAAATTCATGGCTGAAACTCATATTAAGGATGCTATGAATTCGGTACCAGCCCTTCCATTCAAGGGTTGATTCAGCTTTGATTCAGGTCTGAGCCGAACTGAAGGGAAACATAAAGTATTACATTTGGTACAGAGAACTTTTTATTTAAAGTAGAAATGGATCTTGTTGGCTGTAAGTTAGTGTTATTTGTCTTTCTGGAAAAATGACTATACACTGCCCCCAAAAAGCTGGAGTAGTGCTTCTTCTAAGTCTCTCTGGCCACTAATCGATCGCGGTGCGCACCTAACGCATTGGGAACTTTTCCACTGCTCAGACAAGGACAAGCTTTAAGTTCTCAATATTTGGACGTCGAGTAGAGCAAGCCACTCCCTTCAGAACGGACCACAGTTTGTAGTCCAATGGATTCTGGTCTGGGCCACCAGCAGGCCAATCATCCATAAATATGAAGTTCGGTACATGGTTTATAAGCCATGTTTGAGCTTCGTGACCATATCATAGGCGACTTCCCACCTAACCATTACATAAGCCAGATTGTGACCTCTCTGAACTCTCGAATTAAGTGTTGTGTTTACCTTAACTTATCTTAACTTATCGTTCTGTTTGTTGGACTATTCCTCTATGGGGCAAATTGTACCGTCAGTAAACACAATCTGTGGGCATTAAAATTCCCAAAATGGTTCCGAAAAATGTCACATGTTTGTAAAGATAAGCCGCCTTCTAAATTTTACCTATAAACTCGATGTTTTAAATCAAATACTGCTCGATTAACATTTAAATTTTCATTTATTTTTGGCTTGATCATTCATCTCAGTGGTCATACGCATATATGTGAAAGGGATTTCGAGGTGTGCCTATAGCTAAAATTATTGGCCTATTTTTGCTTCGCCCTTCCACATCATTGCTTTCAAAAGATTGGGCTTCCTCATTGACTTCTTCCATTTCAGTTTGCTCTTCTGTAATTGGTTCTTTTTCCGTCTCCACCTCGCCGCCAACTTCTAAGTTTTCTTCTACACTTGTATTATCAACCTCAGGCGCGTTTTCTCCAGATGAAACAGATTCATTCGCATCGAGCATGTTGTCTGAATAGTTGGCATAATCTGTTTCTTCGTTAACATCTTCTGTAGGCTCTGGCAACATTGACTCCTCACTCTCGTGTGGCTCCACTCCGTTGTCCTCAATTAGGTTCTGAACAATTTCCTCATCAACTTCTGGATCGACACGCGGTCCTTGGTGCTCATATTGTGGCATATCCTCATGCTCATAAGGTGGTCCAGTGGGAAAGGTTTCTCCACTATTTTCATCGTTTGCATAATGATAGTGGTCATATTCCGAACGCTCAGGTTCTGTAGGGTTGGGGTTTTCACCTTTATGTCCGCCGTGACCTCCATGTCCGCCGTGACCTCCATGCCCTCCATGACCTCCATGTCCTCCGTGACCTCCGTGGTGATGGCCACCGTGGCCTCCGTGATTGTGTCCTCCATGTCCTCCATGGTTATGCCCACCGTGGCCTCCGTGATTGTGTCCTCCATGTCCACCGTGGTGATGCCCTCCGTGTCCTCCCTTGTGACCTCCATGGTGATGACCGTGTCCACCTTTGTGACCTCCGTGTCCTCCGTGGTGATGTCCACCCTTGTGGCCTCCGTATCCTCCCTTGTGGCCTCCGTATCCTCCCTTGTGGCCTCCGTATCCTCCCTTATGGCCTCCGTATCCTCCCTTGTGTCCTCCTTTGGGATAATGATGGCCTTTGCCACCCTTTGGCCAGGGCACTGGAACAGGTATTGGGATCCATGAGGGAGGTGAAGGAGGATAGACGGGCGGATATGTTTGCCCTGGACTTCCTGGCGATCCCGGTGATCCCGGAAATCCTGGAGTTCCTGGAACGCCAGTACCTAGAGATAAAAGTTGAAATTTCAGTTCATAGGAAAGGTTATAAAATATTTCGTATTTTACTTGATCTTTTAGTTTCCTATATCAAATGATAAATTAAAATCTTGCTGAAGATTAAAATGGTCAACAAGAACCAATGCCCGTTTGACTAGGAAAGTTTACATTACACCCAGACCAAACCATTTCTTCACTTGAAGTAACAAATTAGACAAAGATGGGTCGGAATGATGTTAGCTGAGAGTTTCAGACACAAATTAAAGAGTTATTGGCCGGAAAGAACGGAATGGCTACCGCCATTAACCTATACATGGATGGTTCTAAGCGCGAGGAATAAGGAGCAAGAGGCGTTTCTTCCCACATACTAGCTTGAACTTATCGTTCTGTCATTCTGACAACGGTAGTGTGTACCAATAGACATCCATAAAGCAGCCACCTACCTCATCTCCATCCGGGACAAAAAAGGAAACGAGTTTGTAAACTCGGACTGTCAAACCGCTCTTAAGGCACTGGACAGAATTTCAATAAACTTTGGTATTCCGAATGGAAAATTAAGGTTGGGAACTCCGACATGATTCAAAACGGGCTTGCATCCCTGCTTTTTTGCCAGTCATAGAATTATTCCAACACATTTAAAAAGCTTACCCGGTGGTCCTGGGGGTCCTGGCGTTCCCGGATGGTGATGTCCATGGCCACCTTTCGACGGAATCGGGATTATAATTGGCGGGGGGTAAATCGGTGGATGGGGATGATGGTGATGGCCTCCTTTGTGATGTGCTGGTGGTCCTGGAGGACCTGGATATCCTGGCGGTCCTGGCAGTCCGAAGTGTCCTTTGTCTCCCTTATCGCCCCTATCGCCTTTCTCACCCTTTCTGCCATGCTCACCAGGCGGTCCGGGCGGTCCAGGCGGACCAGGTGGACCAGGCGGACAATGACAATGTGGCGGGTGGGGAGGAGGGTAATAATGATGGGGTGGAGCAGGTATTTTATAAATAACCTTTTGTGGCGGTGCCGGCGCTGGTGCCGGGGACTGTATTGTGGCGACAAATCGTCCTGATTCTTGATCAATCTTCTTCCCGTACCCTTTGCCGAAGTGGTCGGCGGAAACTAGTCCTGCTTTCAAAATATAAACTTCTTATCCATGTGACAAATGATCTTGCCATGAATCACTCACCAAGACAGAAAATCAGTACGAGCAGCCTCATGGTGAAAACTCATCTGCTGGCTTTCTTCGGCCGATCGATCACTTTTATACCAATTGATGAAAGTATTGCAGAACCCTCATCCTATATGTATAAATCGTTTAAATAATTCACTTTCATTAATCTAGATTCTCGATTACCGTTATTTCATGGCCATTGAGAAATCTTCACCGCGATTCTTTGGCCAAATGAAGCTAAGTGCCAACTTTGTCCAAATGACGTTATCTTTCGTTATATCAATAACTTATGAAAATGTATGCAAATTCATGGCGTGGACCGTTTGTTGATGTTGAATTCTTTTGGCCAGACTACGGTATTGTTCGCCACTATAATAAGATTGAAAGCCACCAAATATCCCCGCAGAATTCGCGTTTTGTTTCTTAATTGGTTGTTTATATACACATTTCAACACATCGAGTCGCGCGCCTGCCTACATATGATTAACCCGAATAATAGGGCAAAGGCAATTCGAAGTTCCCATAGTCATCGAAAGTGTAAAGGTGGGTGTCCGCAGTGGGTCATAAATGCTCGAGTGATGTAAGAGGCAACTTGAAATGGTTTTAAGTCAGGTTCTTGCCTTGACCCCCAACGTGACCTAATAACAAGATAACTTTCTCACACCGCTTTATGGAAAATACTAGCTTGGTTTTGATAATGAGCTATACAGGGGCCGGAGTAGACGAACAACAGTTTAGAAAACGATGCACCTTGTGAGCAAATAAGCTATATAGCCTTTGTTTGTTTAATTAAGCTAGCAGCAAAAATTTTAGAATTTCTACTTTTTAAAGCTACAGGGATTTGAGTAAAAGATTCTGCAAAAAAAGAAGATCTCTAACTTTCTCAACGATGATACGACGCTTTTGAGATTGATTTGTTAATTACAATATCATTCATTTTTACTAGAAAATTTGCTTGGAAGATTGAGTAAAAGTATGTAACAGCCAGATGGAAGCTTCTCCGACCCCATATAGTACATATAATATGTTATGAATCAGCATCAGCTCCCGAGTTGATTTGGTCCTGTTCGTATGGAATTCTTTACTCGAACCATACGAACCATATCTCAATTTGGGCATGTCGAGGTCTAAAATCAGTAGGTGCTTAAATAAAACAAATTTTTATACTCTGTACCGTAGGTACATAGAGTATTATAAGTTTGTGCAAAAGTATGTAACATCCAGAAGGAAGCATCTCCGACCCCATAAAGTATATATATTCTTGATCAGCATCAACAGCCGAGTCGATATAGCCATGTCCGTCTGTCCTTCTGTCCGTCCGTCTGTCTGTCCGTATGAACGCACAGATCTCAGAGATGGTAAGAGATAGAGGTTTAACGTGTATGGGACATATGCTTCTTATGTCTGCAGGCAGATCAAGTTTATTTTCAATTTTGGCCACGCCCCCTCCCGCCCCCGCAATTTAGAAAAAACGTCATATCTCCCACAGTTTTGAAGATAGATGGCTTGTTCCTTCTGGACATATTTAGTTATTAGAATAACTTATCGATCCGCCAAAGAAATGAAGAAGATCGGATGAACGGTTTTCGAGTTATGATCAAAAGACAAAATTTCTTGGTACAGAGTATGTTATAGTCGGGCTTGACCGACTTTCTTTCTTGTTTTTTAATAAATGCGTTTTTCCAGCAAGAAACAATTACTTGGTTTAAATAATTGAACTTTTCGATTACCATTAAATACTATTGAAATTTTTTTTACATATTAGCTCCATTATTGGAAAAAAGCGAAGTTATAAGCGAAACAGTTGAGCTGATTGTTGGTCAGGACTAGAAAAAGGTGTTGCCTACATTTAGGATGACATTTTGTTACAAAGACTGGTTACATTCATATTCAAAATTCATAAAAGTGTCCCCATCTTACAGGCAGTCAGAAAAAAACCTGTTAGCATAGGACACCATGAGAAATGAACCCGAAATGATATCTAACCTCTGTTTATTCCCAAAGCAGTCTATGCTCAACCAGTGAGAGTTTGTTTTCGATTTTTTTGTTGAACTGTCTCCATGAGACACTTTTCTGTTCAGAATCTGACAAAAGTGTCTTTTGCCTGTAAACTAAACAGATAAGGAAAATATCATACGAGGCAAATGAAGAGGCAATAACTCCGCCTGTCGCGAAAACGGTTACCGCTGACGGCAGGCCGTCTTTACTTTTAGAAAGCGATGGATTTCACGAAATTCTAAACCCCATTCATTATGAAGACCCGTAAAGCGCAAGCTCACAGCGCTCAAAATAGATGTTGCGACGAAACTTGAAAAAGCTATTTTGGGAGTCAATTTGCAAATGATTAATTCCACATTATGATTGCGGGTTTCAATTAAAATTTTCACATTCAAACCAAATCCGCTTCCACTTAAAGTAAGTGGCAAAGTACAGTTTTGTCAAATTCGATTTCGGTTCAAATATGACTGTGCCACCTCATGCGGCCAATAACACAAACGACAACACCAAATAGAATAGCTTAAGTTTATTGTCCAGAAAGATTCCTGGATTATTTAATCTCTATTTTCGCTACTTATTTGCCATTTATTTAAACGTCTTGTCACTCTGCTGGCACTCTTGTCGATACTGAGCTTGTTTTAGACGGGCCACTCGCTTTTATCGGTTTGTTATTGTTAGCATTGTAGTGGTCGCTGCAGAAAGCAAATAGAAGTGTTTTAGGTTTCAAATTTTTGCGCGCTTTACAGTTTGAGAGTCACAATAAGCTCGCCTGCAAGCGATAGAAGTCATTGCGACTGCGCGCAAAGCTTTACTTTGACATTAATTGCAGCTAACTTTAGCCACAACGCAGTGTTTCCGTCGGCCTTGGCAGCTATATAAAGCTCGAATTCTTATATATCCGCCTCTTTGCTGTAAAACGTGTCACCAAGAACGTGCTGAACTGCGGATCCTCGCCCCAGAAAGGTCGAAAGCATTTTTCTGCCCTAGCCTGCCTAAAGTTTCTTGATATTGTTCAAAACAATTATAATTGGCACATTTTGTGGCATATTATTATCGCTTTTCACCCCCAGTCGGCGCAGCAAAAATCATTATTGATTTTAAGCTGAATTTAATCAGGTATGTGCGAGGCTACATTCTGCTAGAAGAAGCAAATCATCATTGCTTTTGTTTCCTCTACAGCCCAGGCAGAAGTTCTTCTGCTGGCCTTTTCAACTTTGCCATCCGCCGCCCACACCCACTGGCAGCTACAGCTCGCTCCAAGAGCCAAAAGAGCGTAGGCAGTTCTGGTGTGGGCGTGATTGTATTTGAGGCGCATTCAAATCTCATTTTTGTCATCCTAATCACCGTTGGATCATCGCCACATTCTCTGTTGTACATTCTCGCAATCATCTTTCCTTAAGTTCGGCCGAAGCCGCCCTAAGCCCCACAGCGGCCTTGCTTCGCAGCCCAGCCTCGCTGCCATCGGCAGTGTCATCGTCGTCGTGAGCAGTGGAAGAATTAGTGCTAGTGCAAAAAGATAGCGAAAGAGTGGCAAAATTGAAGAGGAAATAATTCAAATTGTGAAAAGGGCAGAAAGTAGTGCAAACAAATCCCCCCCAGTCAAAGAAATCAATCCATCAATATTCACATCAAGCGTTCAGCCCTCAAAAGTCCAGTGCCAAATATTAATCTTTTTTCATTCATCTCGAGCGGCCGTAACCTGCAAGCAAATTGGCCTCTTGTATTGCAGAAGCAAAAATTTAAGTACCTATATACCAATTGCTGATGCTTACTGGCCGATCGAAGAGTATGGAGCTGAGTTAAACCAAATATTCATATCTCTCCAAGCATCCCATTCAAACCATAAAAAGTGCATGTTTGCGAATTGGGTAAAATTACAAATTATCATGTGTGCTGAGAGTAAATAAAAGAAATCATCACCCAGTAGCAGTCCTAAAGCAGACATGGTAAAGTGTAATTAATAATAAAAAAAAAAAAAAATTAAAAAGAACCAAACAATCAACAACAAAACCCAAAGAAACCCAAATGCGAAACCACAAACATTTATTACAACAAACACAACAACCACCCACCTACAATAACACAACAACAACAACAACGCTGGAGAGCTCTTCATCGCTGGATGTCTATATGTAAGTGAACCAAAAGCATAACTATCCCTTTCTCTCTGAGCCTTAGATCAATAGACGATCATCTAGTCGTTTATTGAAAAGTGCTCTTAATCATTTTCTCTTAAAACTAACATGCACTTATTTAAAATACCAATATAGCTATCGCTCTTGTATGTGCAAGAGTGATAAGACCACTCTCTTCGCCGCTTCAGAGCGCGCTTATCAGCTTATCAGCTGTTTTGTTTTGATTTGTTCTTTCTATTCATTTAGGGCGGATGCCTAGCGCGTGTTAATTATTTGGCCAATGCGGCCGTATTAAAAGACCTATTAAAAGTTTTAACTATATTCTGACAATGAAAGAAAAGGAATTTGGTCATGGGTGCACTTGCTTTATACTAATGATTGATTGACTGATATATTGATTGATTGTCTGGGCCCCCCAGATAAAAGACACTTTTGACATATACTTTAAGCCCTCTCTTTTCCACTGAGAGAAAATAATTTAAAAAAAAAAACATAGAATGAAACTAAGGAAAATTGATTGAAGTTGACATTAAAGAAAATTGTATCGAATTAAATGGCTGAAAAAGTTCTAGAATACAAGTGAACGGAAAATTTTGAGAATTAAATTTACAATAAAATTATAAAATCTAGTTTTGAAAACGAAATCAACTGAAGGTTCAAACATATTGTTTTCCAAGGTCCTTTTCTTTAAACTAAATTATGGATGATAACTATTATTAATAAATGAGGAAGAAATTTAAAATGTATTGTTAAAGTTTTTGTATGGTTCCTGTTGACAAGGTGACGTAAGCATGTAGGAAGGCTTATTTATGGGATTCGCAGAAACGGCTCGATTGCGAATCATTGGTTGGGAGGGTAACGACCGCGAGAGTCCAATAACACCTTAGACCTCGCCCCTATGGAGAAGTTTTCGCTTCGTTGAGAAGTCAGCTGTTTGTTTTTAATGTGGAACTGCCAATATGGCTTTGGCCAAGATTAGTCTATGTGTTTTTGGGAGTCTAGCTCCCCTGTAATTATTTCAGAAGGGACTCTTATAATTTAAAAGTTATGTACGTAGAGTCTTAGGCATAGCAAAACCCACCCCACTACCGTCATGAGCTTGGTTCAAAGGGTCCCGCTCCGCTGTGTCTGAGTCTGCTGCTCGTCTAAGGGACGTACAGGTTGTTACATAATTTTTTGGCGCCCAACGTGGGGCAAACTGAATTTAGCTGACCAGAAAAGTTAAAAGAAGGAAGAAGAAAAGTTAATTTTCTTTGGCAAATGAAAGTTTCGAAAAATTCATTGCTGGATAGTAGGGTGAACTGCCTAAAGAGTAGTAGCAATTTAAAGTTCGGCATAGTTATTTTCTTTTCGATACTGGTTAACTAGATTTCTTAGGATTGCCTACCCGGATTGTGAAGAGTAAAAACTATTTTTTTGAACTAGCAAGTACTTGTATATCGACACTGCTGAATACATAAGTGCTGCATTGGCCTTTTAGTACACGGTGAAGATATAGAAGGGTCCATTATTATAGGATAACTTGTTGTCGCAGAACTTGGCTTGGCATAATTTGCATTCCTTGCCGACGATGAATGTATGCCGAAATATTGGTTAATTTGCTAGAACTAAAGTTTTAAAATTAGCAATTGTCATCTGCTATACATATACTCATACAATTTTAGCTCGTTTGCTTTCGTATGAAATTTATCTTACTTTTCTTTTAATGGAAAATAATTTTGGAAATACTGTCGTATACATATCTGGAAATCTTGTGTATTTAGATGAGACTGGATACCCTGCCGATTGTCACTGTGATAGCCTTTTCTTCGATTTGTCCATAAGAGTTTTAGTGGAAGTAAATGTCATTACAGTTTTTCGATTTTGTTGAATTTTGTTAGGAATTAGCTGGAAAGGTTGGTCTGCCGTTGTATCTGGAATAGATGTATAATGCTGGCTGCGTATCGCTACCGAGCAGCGACAGCCAATTAAAAGGTCAAATCCAGCAAAGCTTGAAATCGAATTTAGTTAAAATAGCCCAAATATTATTCCAAACTTCTCACGATGCGAAAACCGTCTCCGTACTGTACCGTTTCTACATGTTTATAGTCACCTACTCATGTCATCTATCAGGAACCAATCTTTTTATGAAAATGCCTGTTCAGCATTCGCCCAATATGTCACCATCAGCAGGTGCTGATGAAAACAAATGTCCAATTTGTTTACAACCTATGACCAATACTCAGTCGTGTCTAATTACCATTTGTGAGCACGTGTTTCACAAATCTTGTCTAGAAACTTGGATAGAGTCCCACGCACTATGTCCCAGTTGCGAGGCTGAGTTACAACCCGAACATTTTAAACTTGTCGTTGGAAATTGCTCACCTAGGTCTAAACAAGCAGAACCTAGCCTACCAATTGTCAATCCATCACGAGTGATAACTCGCAATTTGTCTAAAAGCCTAAATCAATTTTCTGTTGCTGCTGATTTACTACAGCAAGGAACTAGTCGGTATGCAAGCAATGCTCCTCTTGGAGAATTCAATGCAAGCAATAGCACTAATAATACGGAGGCCCCTGTAAGACCTAGTACTAGAGGAAGAGGTCGAGGAAGAGGACAGGGTCGTGCTCGCACTAACCATGCCAACCAAAATAATAGCTTGGACTATTCAGTTATCCAGAATATGATTGAGCAAACTGTTACTAGACTCATGTCAGCTATGAATGTGAGTCCTCGTTCTAATCTGAGCGAGCCACAAGCTCGTTCCGCGTCAATATTATCGCCTAGTAGTGGCTCAGGACCACCCAATCGAACAGCAGACACCATGCAAAAATGGAATGTCCAGTTTAACGGATCCCCTGATGGACTGAGCGTAAATGAGTTTCTTTATCGGGTCAAAGCGCTAACTGACGAAACGCTAGAAAGTGACTTTGTAGTTTTGTGTAAGCACATGCATGTGTTGTTTACAGGTAAAGCCCGGGATTGGTACTGGCGGTATCATAAGCAAACCACCCGAATTGTTTGGTCCGATCTTTGTGATGCATTACGCCAACATTATAAAGATTATCGCTCTGATTTCATGAGCCGAGAGCAAATACGGTCTCGTAAACAGAAGCCCGGAGAAACTTTTGCCGTGTTTTATGACTCCGTTGCCTCCTTAATTGATAGCTCGTCTATTCAAATGGAAGACGAAGAACTGTTGGAAATTCTCAAGAATAACTTGCTGCCAGCAAATCGAGAAAAGTTGTTATACCAACAGGTGCGCACGATTGGTCATTTACGTAGACTTGTGCAGTTGAATGAAAATCTTGTCCGCGAGCTTAATATCCATACGGAAGCTACTCCAAAGCAAAGGGCCTTGATTCCCCATCGAAAGGTGTATGGTCTGGAAGATCACTCCTTAGCGTCCGAAGAAGAATTCGAGTCAGAATCCAATTCTGAAGTGGCCGCCATCCGTGCCAATCCAAATCTCAAATGTTGGAATTGTGAGGTGCCTGGCCATGTTTGGGAAGACTGTTTGGCAGAACGCCGTATCTTTTGCTACGGTTGTGGTAAGCCAAATGTTTATAAACCGCAGTGTCCGAAATGTTCCCAACGTCTGTCGGAAAACCGTCAGAAGGGTGCACCCAACACCACCCGGATGCCCCCAAAGTAAAAGATACCAAATCGGAAGTTCACACAAGTGCCGACGCGCTTGTGCAGATTTTACCTCGCCCAGAGGAGGATAAGCTCGATCGTCCTAGATCTAGTTTTCAACCTTATCATGAGAGGCTGCAACATTATATAGCCACTAGAAATAGGATTTTTTATGAAGATAATCCTGCAGTACTTAGAAATACTTATCGATTAAGAAAATATTTTGCGGCTCTGAATTGCAGTCGTAAATTATTAGTTTCAGCTATTTTTCAAAATAGCCGTGATCTTCGCAGTTACGCAGAGGTGTCCTTTCTAAAGTTTACCGAATTCGGTCTATTGGACACCGGAGCCAACGTAAGCTGTATTGGATCTGACTTAGCTGCTGAAGACTTAGCCCAATATCCCGAATTTAAGAAAATTAAGTCTCACGTAAGAACAGCTGATGGCCATTCACACGATGTGATAGGAGTTTTAACTGTCGAGATGACTTATAAAAAGACTCAAAAGTCAATTGAGTTATATGTGATTCCGTCTATAAAGCAAAGCCTAATTTTAGGGATTGATTTTTGGAGAATCTTTTCTCTTGCGCCGCATGTCATTAGTTCAATTGAATCTACGTCGTGCCAAACCCCAACTTGTGACCCAAATGTGTACCCATTAGATAGCTTGCAACTGCAACAGCTAGACATTGTTAAGAAACTGTTTCCAAACTGTTCTCAAGGCTTAGGTCGAACTCGTCTGATCCAACATCATATTGATGTTGGGGACGCAAAGCCGGTGAAACAGAGGTTCTACCCGGTCAGCCCAGCAGTTGAGAAGCTTCTTTTTGCAGAAATAGACCGCATGATTAAACTAGGAGTAATTGAGCCTTCGTCCAGTCCGTGGAGCTCGCCAATGCGCCTAGTGGTCAAGCCGAGCAAAGTTAGGCTCTGTTTAGATGCTCGTAGGGTCAACGAATACACCAAGAAGGATGCATATCCGCTACCCAGCATCGATGGCATCTTCTCACGTCTCCCAAAAGCCAACTTAATCTCCAAACTGGATTTAAAGGACGCTTATTGGCAGATTGAACTGTCAGATGAATCGAAGGCATTAACAGCATTTACGGTACCGGGTCGGCCGCTGTACCAATTCAAGGTTATGCCGTTCGGACTTTGTAACGCGCCATCCACAATGTGTCGGTTAATGGATGAAATAATTCCACCCGATCTCCGACATTGTGTTTTCGGTTACCTAGATGACCTTATTATTGTCTCAGAAGATTTTTCTTCTCACTTGGCAGTGCTAATCAGAATTGCAGAACAGTTCAGAAAGGCAAACTTAACTCTCAATATCGAGAAGTCCCATTTTTGCGTGTCTAGCGTTAACTACCTAGGTTACATCATTGGTAGTGGTGGTATCTGCACCGATCCCGAAAAAATTTCCAGTGTATTAAACTGGCCACCCCCAAAAAACCTGAAGCAAGTTCGAGGCTTTCTAGGCGTTTGCGGGTGGTATCGCCGCTTTATTCAAAATTTCTCTGATTTGACTTGCGCGATTACGGAAGTTTTGTCCACAAAAAAGAAATTCGTTTGGACCTCTGAAGCGCAAGAGGCCATGGACAAACTTAAGCTTGTTTTGACATCTGCACCTGTGTTGCAGAACCCCGACTTTGCTAAAAAGTTTTACTTGCACTGCGACGCAAGCGACTTTGGAATCGGGGCCGTATTGGTTCAATTATCGGATGATAATGAGGAAAAACCGATCGCTTTTATGTCCCGAAAATTGAGTCGTGCTCAACGCAATTACAGCGTCACCGAGCGGGAGTGCTTGGCCGTCATCTTAGCAATCGAGAAATTTCGGTGCTATTTAGAACTGCAAGAGTTCGAGGTAGTAACCGACCACTCTAGTCTGGTTTGGCTAATGCGACAACAAAACGTCTCTGGCAGACTTGCTCGCTGGATTTTCCGGCTGCAACAGTTCAAATTCACAATTTCGCATAGAAAAGGTAAGGAGCACGTTGTTCCTGATGCCCTTTCTCGTCTCGGTGAAGACGAAATAGCCGAATTGGAAATTGGACCTGTCATTGATTTAGATTCCGACGCGTTTTTTGATGAGGAGTACAAAGTTACTAAAGAAAAGTTCCGGTTGAACATGTCCAAATTCCCGGATATCAAAATTCTTGACCAATTCCTGTATTGTAGAACAGAGTATGCGTCTGGTAATGCCATGCAAGATAAGCATTTGTGGAAATGTTGGGTCCCTAAACGTCTTAGAAAGGATGTGATTAGGCAAGCACACGACTGTGTCATTTCTGCTCACTGCGGAATGCAGAAGACCATAGAAAAACTTCGCAGAAATCTTTATTGGCCAGGACTGGCTAAAGATGTGCGTGAGTACATTAGAAACTGTGATACTTGTAAGGAAACCAAGTCTCCTAACTATGTCCTGCGCCCTCCCATGGGTGCCCACGCTCCAACATGTAGACCCTTCCAAAGGCTATATATCGATTTGCTTGGACCTTATCCGCGAAGCAAAGATCGAAATATTGGCTTGCTCATTGTGCTGGATCATTTCAGCAAATATCATTGGCTATGTCCGCTAAAGAAATTCACCTCAGCGGCCATCCAAGAATTTTTGTTGAAGAATATTTTCCATTGTTTCGGCGTGCCAGAAACTGTTGTTAGCGATAATGGCTCACAGTTCAAAGCTAACGACTTTAATGCATTTTTGACCCAGCTAGGCATAAAGCATGTATATACCGCCTTATATGCCCCCCAAAGCAATGCCGCAGAACGAGTTAACCGTTCATTATTGGCTGCTGTTCGTGCTTACATAAAGCAGGATCAAACTGATTGGGATAAACATCTTACAGGCATTTCGTGTTCGCTTCGATCCTCGCTTCATCAGTCGCTAGGCTGTTCGCCTTATAAAGCTTTGTTTGGGTTAGATATGATAATCCACGGATCGGATTATCGCCTGTTAAAAGAGTTATCTCTTCTAGAAGAACCTATTGTCCCTTTGGCTAGAACCGATAACCTAGCATTGATCCGTAAAGACATTCAGGCCAACATTCGGCAAGCATATGACCGTAATGTTCAACAATATAATCTTCGGTCAAAGCCTGTGTCTTTTCGAGAAGGTCAGGAGGTTTTTCGCCGCAATTTTGCTCTGAGCAAATTTTCTCAGAACTTTAATGCCAAACTCGGGCCACAGTTTGTGAAATGCCGAGTACGGAAGAAACTTGGCAGTTGTTTCTACTTGCTGGAAGACTTGCAAGGTCGAGAAGTAGGCACCTTTCACGCCAAGGATATAAGAGCTTGATTCCAGATAATCTTCCGTCTAACGGTGTCAGATTATCTTGTGTGTAGTGGTCGCTGCAGAAAGCAAATAGAAGTGTTTTAGGTTTCAAATTTTTGCGCGCTTTACAGTTTGAGAGTCACAATAAGCTCGCCTGCAAGCGATAGAAGTCATTGCGACTGCGCGCAAAGCTTTACTTTGACATTAATTGCAGCTAACTTTAGCCACAACGCAGTGTTTCCGTCGGCCTTGGCAGCTATATAAAGCTCGAATTCTTATATATCCGCCTCTTTGCTGTAAAACGTGTCACCAAGAACGTGCTGAACTGCGGATCCTCGCCCCAGAAAGGTCGAAAGCATTTTTCTGCCCTAGCCTGCCTAAAGTTTCTTGATATTGTTCAAAACAATTATAATTGGCACATTTTGTGGCATATTATTATCGCTTTTCACCCCCAGTCGGCGCAGCAAAAATCATTATTGATTTTAAGCTGAATTTAATCAGGTATGTGCGAGGCTACATTCTGCTAGAAGAAGCAAATCATCATTGCTTTTGTTTCCTCTACAGCCCAGGCAGAAGTTCTTCTGCTGGCCTTTTCAACTTTGCCATCCGCCGCCCACACCCACTGGCAGCTACAGCTCGCTCCAAGAGCCAAAAGAGCGTAGGCAGTTCTGGTGTGGGCGTGATTGTATTTGAGGCGCATTCAAATCTCATTTTTGTCATCCTAATCACCGTTGGATCATCGCCACATTCTCTGTTGTACATTCTCGCAATCATCTTTCCTTAAGTTCGGCCGAAGCCGCCCTAAGCCCCACAGCGGCCTTGCTTCGCAGCCCAGCCTCGCTGCCATCGGCAGTGTCATCGTCGTCGTGAGCAGTGGAAGAATTAGTGCTAGTGCAAAAAGATAGCGAAAGAGTGGCAAAATTGAAGAGGAAATAATTCAAATTGTGAAAAGGGCAGAAAGTAGTGCAAACAAATCCCCCCAGTCAAAGAAATCAATCCATCAATATTCACATCAAGCGTTCAGCCCTCAAAAGTCCAGTGCCAAATATTAATCTTTTTTCATTCATCTCGAGCGGCCGTAACCTGCAAGCAAATTGGCCTCTTGTATTGCAGAAGCAAAAATTTAAGTACCTATATACCAATTGCTGATGCTTACTGGCCGATCGAAGAGTATGGAGCTGAGTTAAACCAAATATTCATATCTCTCCAAGCATCCCATTCAAACCATAAAAAGTGCATGTTTGCGAATTGGGTAAAATTACAAATTATCATGTGTGCTGAGAGTAAATAAAAGAAATCATCACCCAGTAGCAGTCCTAAAGCAGACATGGTAAAGTGTAATTAATAATAAAAAAAAAAAAATTAAAAAGAACCAAACAATCAACAACAAAACCCAAAGAAACCCAAATGCGAAACCACAAACATTTATTACAACAAACACAACAACCACCCACCTACAATAACACAACAACAACAACAACGCTGGAGAGCTCTTCATCGCTGGATGTCTATATGTAAGTGAACCAAAAGCATAACTATCCCTTTCTCTCTGAGCCTTAGATCAATAGACGATCATCTAGTCGTTTATTGAAAAGTGCTCTTAATCATTTTCTCTTAAAACTAACATGCACTTATTTAAAATACCAATATAGCTATCGCTCTTGTATGTGCAAGAGTGATAAGACCACTCTCTTCGCCGCTTCAGAGCGCGCTTATCAGCTTATCAGCTGTTTTGTTTTGATTTGTTCTTTCTATTCATTTAGGGCGGATGCCTAGCGCGTGTTAATTATTTGGCCAATGCGGCCGTATTAAAAGACCTATTAAAAGTTTTAACTATATTCTGACAATGAAAGAAAAGGAATTTGGTCATGGGTGCACTTGCTTTATACTAATGATTGATTGACTGATATATTGATTGATTGTCTGGGCCCCCCAGATAAAAGACACTTTTGACATATACTTTAAGCCCTCTCTTTTCCACTGAGAGAAAATAATTTAAAAAAAAAAACATAGAATGAAACTAAGGAAAATTGATTGAAGTTGACATTAAAGAAAATTGTATCGAATTAAATGGCTGAAAAAGTTCTAGAATACAAGTGAACGGAAAATTTTGAGAATTAAATTTACAATAAAATTATAAAATCTAGTTTTGAAAACGAAATCAACTGAAGGTTCAAACATATTGTTTTCCAAGGTCCTTTTCTTTAAACTAAATTATGGATGATAACTATTATTAATAAATGAGGAAGAAATTTAAAATGTATTGTTAAAGTTTTTGTATGGTTCCTGTTGACAAGGTGACGTAAGCATGTAGGAAGGCTTATTTATGGGATTCGCAGAAACGGCTCGATTGCGAATCATTGGTTGGGAGGGTAACGAACGCGAGAGTCCAATAACACCTTAGACCTCGCCCCTATGGAGAAGTTTTCGCTTCGTTGAGAAGTCAGCTGTTTGTTTTTAATGTGGAACTGCCAATATGGCTTTGGCCAAGATTAGTCTATGTGTTTTTGGGAGTCTAGCTCCCCTGTAATTATTTCAGAAGGGACTCTTATAATTTAAAAGTTATGTACGTAGAGTCTTAGGCATAGCAAAACCCACCCCACTACCGTCATGAGCTTGGTTCAAAGGGTCCCGCTCCGCTGTGTCTGAGTCTGCTGCTCGTCTAAGGGACGTACAGGTTGTTACAGCATCGATATGATATCGGCGGTATACAATGGTGGTTAATTTAAATTTTACTAACTCACAACATGGAGATTCTGTTTTTATACTCTGTACCGTAGGTACATAGAGTATTATAAGTTTGTGCAAAAGTATGTAACATCTAGAAGGAATCATCTCCGACCCTATAAAGTATATATATTCTTGATCAGCATCAACAGCCGAGTCGATATAGCCATGTCCGTCTGTCCGTCTGTCTGTCTGTCTGTCTGTCCGTATGAACGCACAGATCTCAGAGATGGTAAGAGATAGAGGTTTGACATGTATGGGACATATGCTTCTTATGTCTGCAGGCAGATCAAGTTTATTTTCAATTTTTGCCACGCCCCTCCCGCCTCTGCAATTTAGAAAAAACGTCATATCTCCCACAGTTTTGAAGATAGATGGCTTCTTCTGGACATATTTAGTTATTAGGATAACTTATCGATCCGCCAAAGAAATGAAGAAGATCGGATGAGCGGTTTTCGAGTTATGATCAAAAGACAAATTTTCTTGGTACAGAGTATGTTATAGTCGGGCTTGACCGACTTTCTTTCTTGTCTATTTTGTATATTTACCTATCGTTTGGAATTTTCATTTTGTTCACAAATAGTTTAACTTACACCTTATATCATTTTTAAAACACAGGCACACAAGTAGGCGACCTATATTCAACACAACAAAAAAGACACTTTGAGCAGACACTTAGCTCGATATGCTCAGTGGCTTATTCTCAGTTACTGAGAGCCAAACGAAATTGTTCCAAACAACAAAACAAAATAAACATAACAAAATATGCTACCCTTAATGAAATCAGATTTTTAATTTAGAAGATATAACCCTTCAAAGTAGTCCGATTTTCATGGTTAAAAAAACACAATTTGTAGTTTATTTAGTCCGTAAAACACGAAAACTAACTACCGGCTCGTTATTTTTTTTTTGATTCTTTTTAACAGAGCTCCCAAAATATGCTCAACCAATTTTTCTGTGCTGTCTTGCTCACCTAAGTGACAGGTAAAACTGAAACAGACTTGCTCACTCTCAGAACAGAACACTTGTTTTTGCTTCTATTGTGTTTTCTGTCTCATTGTTTTCTATGAGAGAAACTCACTAAGCTGTCATACGATAACAGCTATTCTTTAGATTCTTAACCCCCCCCCTTTGGGGGGCCAAAGTTAAATCCTAGATCCGCGTCTGAATATTTCTCATAAAGCTAATTTCAAATAAAAAAGAATCGCTTATTTAGGATTTATTTGTATTTACATCAATGTGTGGGAAATATTATACATGGGGCTAGATTTTAGGATCTTTAAAGTGATTAGGCTAAAGGGAATTTTCAACTAGTTATTGACAGATCCGATTGAACAACGGAACTACGATCATTTCTTTCCAAAATGTATTCCATGATCCGCTGATCCGTATGGCTTTTGATCAATCCACTTTGTGAGGTCGACTGTTGGAATATGCGAGCATGGCATAACAGGGTTCCTAATAAAATCGTCAAACATTTGTAATAATTTCACAACTATTTTGCTAAAAAGTATACTTACGACCCCGAAACTGTCTTAAAGGCCAGAGGTTGCATAGAGACAATGTTGTTACCATTATCGCAAAGTAAACGAGCCATACTCGCCTTTCTCAGCTCCGCTAGTTGATCTACACAATATTTGCATCAAAGTAAGTCCCAGAGGGAAAATGATTTTAATTACCTGGTGTAAATCCAGTCATTTTATCGCCATTTTCGAAGAAGAAACGATCCCCAACACGAGTTCTGTAGAACTGTTCCGTAAGAATACATAGGAATGTGGGGCCCGCCAAAGCCCCGGCCACGTGTGCCTCCAACGAACCACCTACAGTCAAGTCCACATCCTCGTGACTCACGTACAGGGATCTCAACTTTTCGATTACAGGGGGACTCATCAAATCGCCAAAGTCCTGCCAAGAATGAGCACGTCTGAGGCCACAGAACTCTCTCATATCATTATAAGAAGCAAGACCATGATCACGATTGCGTTGTATGTCCAAAGAACGCAAGTCCGAGCCAAACGGCATGTTTCTTCTAAATAAGAAATGCTTGATCTACCAAAATGGATATTTATTACAAGCTGATCTCCATGCATGTGAAATTAAAAGTACCTGCTTGTCAAAGTTAATATCCGTCAACTCTTCTGGTTGTGTGGCATGACCTCTGGTAAGGGAATCAAAGTTATCCCCGACTTCAATAATGCCGGGACGATTGAACCAATCGCTCAGGGTCAAAGAGCCAAGTACTTGTCGCAGCTCAGATAAAAGGCTATAACGAGAGAGTCAGCATTATTAAATCAAACTTAGTTAACACTGAAAATTGGAAGCTTAAAGTACCAAAACTAAAAGATAATGGAAGGTCGGACTTAAATACTGATTGTACGATTTTGGGAAATATTTTACCCCTTAAGCTAGGTACGGACACGCTGAGAATTTTCTCGGAGCCCATCTAATAATAAAGCTCAAAGATTGCGCTGCAGAAAATTCTCAGAGCACATTCTCAGAGCGGGTACGGAGACACCACAAATGCGCTTTGAGAATGAGTATGGCCTGCCAACTCGTTTTTTGGCCAAACAGCTGATAAGTTCTCGCAAGGTGTCATAGGAATTATGAAACATGATTGATAATTGTCAGAGGTACCTACCTGGAAGCAAAAATCACAAACCATTCAAAAGGCATTATTAGAACTCTGGGTAGGACGAACAAGTGGCGCTAATCAAAACGGTCAAATCGCAACTTATTTTTGACTAAGAAAAAGCATTTCGATGCAATTTGCACCCTCCATTAATGCTGCGTTTTGTGCTTTACCACCCCAATTGACCTCATAAAAACAAACATACCATTCCCCAAAGCGTCTTCATTCATCAAAGAGTCTTCCAGTTTACATTTTCACAAAATGATTAAATTTCCTTAAGCGCGCTTTGTTTTGTAAGCAAACAACAGCTGACCAGTACAGGGTGACCGTTTCAGATTCAGTGATATTTGGCTGATTTCTGGTCACCCTACAGTCTCAGAGGCCGCTCTGAGAATTATGAAACAATGAGAAAATTCTCAGCGTCTCCGTACCTAGCATGATGCAACTATATAAGGTGAGGCCAAGCCAGTGTGATGCGTACTTTTGCCAAAAGCTTACGCTACAAAAGTACGCGCAGCACTGAACGTTCAGGTACTTTGCAGAGAACTCACACTGGCTTGGCCTCACCTTATATAGTTGCATCATGGTACCTAGTTTAAGCCACGATTTAGGACTGCTGGCTATAATATCATTGATCACCATTGATGTGTTCGATGTGAATCCATCAAAGAAATAGTTTGTCAGTTTGTCTCTCCCAATGTTAATCTACAGAGCATTGACATTAATTTGAATATTTAAGCATTGTGTAAGCAAACACCGCAACGGCTCAGATAAGTATGCAACGTTTTTTATAACCTGTATAACTCTGCCATTTATAAACCGATCTTTATGAAAATTTTCGAGATTGTAGATATTGGGCACATACACTACACTGCAAAATATGAACATAATATCTAAAAAATTTATGAGTTATTAACCATTTTTTATTGCGGGGGGCGGTAGGAGCGTGGCACAAATTTGAAACAAACTTGATCTGCGAGCATTAGAAGCCTACATCTATAATTCGGATGCTCTAGGTCTTCTAGTCTCTGAGATCTAGGTGTTCATACAGACAGACGGAAATGGTTTTATCGACTCGGCTATTGATGCTGATCAAGAATATAAATAGTTTATGGGGTCGGAGATGCTTCTTTCTGCCTGTTACATACATTTACACGACTTTAGAATATCCTTTTACTTTTTACTCTACGAGTAACTGGTATAATAAGTAATTTTGTGAAGATTAAAACACAATAAGTATGGAAAAGTCTTTAATAAGTGAATTGCCGAAGGGCGTAGTTTCAAAACTAGCTCAAGGAAATTCATGGAACACTCTGAAGGCTTTGCTGGTTGTTTCAGAACAGGAAAGCTTGATAAGCGGCATCTTCAAAAAGAAGCTGCGCCGAAATGACAATGCAACATTAAAGAATGAATGAAAGTGCATCGTTTGAAGTGTAGAATTCGAATTCACATTTGCAGTCTCGTCTTCGAGTAGTCGCTAAATTAGTCAATTGCCCATGTTTCTTTGGAAATTAAAATGTGTTCAAAATACTCTGGCCATTCGATATTCGAGCTTGTTGTGTAGGTACCTCAAAAGGCCAAAAAAAAAACAGCTTGAATTTTGAAAAAAGATTTATGTGGATTCTAGGAGTTATAGGTGCTATGGAAGGCTGTTATATGCCAATTTAAGAAAATGAACTGAGCTTCAGCTCTGAAATGATTTTATTATATTATTTTAATTTCAGTAAAAAAATCTAAACTTTCGCCATTAAAAATATCGATAATTATGATGCCTGAAAGTTCTATCAAAAATCGTTCACCAGCAGCCAAACACTTTTTAATTGATTGATGATTTATGTTAGATGATTGGAGTTTGCTGGTGATCACGCTCATTAAATCGATACTAAACACGATATATTATTATCGGCATACTTTTTCCAGGCGGGATTTTGGAGATTGGATTTCAAATAATTCTTTGTAATGCTTTTTTTAAGCTATTGAAACTAAAACCCGATTCTCAAATCTAATGGAAAAAACTTGTTAGGACTCTACAAACGGTGTCAATAGTACGGTAAGTACGAAAATACTTGATTAGATAAAAATTTCAATTAAGTAGGATTTTTTCAATCCCGAAATACAGGATCTTATATATATTTTATATTTTAAATTTGAAAGCTATTCCCACCATAACCAAAAAGCAAGTTAGAGCTACTAAAGTTCAGAAATTTAACAAAAGTGTTAGAACCAGTTGTGAATTTTAAGAACAGACTCGCTTAAAAATAGTTGGCATTTTCTGCTGCACACTTTGTGGAGCTAACATTACCAGTCTGTTATGTACTCAATGTAACATATTTTGTACTTGAATTTAAAACTCGTATTTCTTGAATTTTTGATTTAACTTTCAGTGCAAAATGCTCTTGATTCTAGAACGTTTGATCTCATTTCCGTAATATTACCACTCATATTTCGGTTTTAGAATGTTTTGTACCCAATTAAAGAACACCAAAGGTAAACAGGGTGTATTAAGATTTTACAAAAGTATGAAACAGCCAGATAATACAAAATGATCTCAAAAATGGCAATTGATAGAGGTTTTACATGTATGCTTTGTTTACTTCCTAAATTTACTTGCAGGCAGATCAAGTTTATTTTTAATTTACTTATTTTTATTATACTTATTTTTTTCATAAACTTTGAACTTTGAGGATTACTTACTCCAATCTTCCCTCGATTTGTGAATGGAAATATCTAAAAGCAGCCGTGGCGTGCTCATTCAGCACCGAGGGATCCATGTTGGCATCGTAGTCGTTTACATAACTTGAGCCCGGCGCCTTGTAAATCAGTCGATTTTTCAACATATTCTCGGCTCCCAGGAATATGGGCAGCCACTCATAGTAGCTAATATGTTGATATTGGGCAATATTGATTTTTCGTGCTTCCTGGAAGAGCGTGCGATCATCGTAGTGAGGATTGAGTTCGGCCAGCGCTTCAGCAATCCTGTTGTGTTCTCGTAACAGCACAGTTTGCAGTATGGCCAAGCCCGGATTCTGATTGACACGTACATCGCCAGATCTGTAGCAAACTTCGCTGCTGTCGACTGCATCGCAATCACCAGTTACGTTGCGCGACAGAGGCATCCACTTGGCACCATTACGCTCCTCCACTATCATGCGGCCTCCCTGGAACTCTCGTATATCCGTGTTTTGTTGTATGGAGTTTCCATAGACTAGCGACAGATCTAGATAAGATGTGACCACAGTAAGTTGCTCTGCAGGTCCACCGCCGTACTGGCACCTTGAGTCGCGGTCTGTCAGGGTGCGGACAAAGTTGAGGCACTCAGTGCCCACCTGTGAGTAAGCCGGATCATGGGGAGGAACGATGATGGCAAAGCATGTCTTGTGTGCAGTATCTAGACCCACCAAGCGACCGTCGTCTGTGCAGCAACGTGTTGGATGCTTCTCTGTGGGAATGGAAAGGAGCAAGTGAACCGGCGGAGCATGGAATGTCTTACTTGCACTTACTCGATTGAGTACCGCCTGCCTGCATGCTCATATCGTGTGTCATTATTTGACCCCACTGCATGTTGTGAAGCGTAAACTCCGGATCGGGAACATCCTGCTCTCCAAATGCGACTAAGGAAACCAGACGAGCACTGGGCAGCTCGTCTCCTGTGACGGAGCGGGGTGGCGCTGAGATGCCATCGGCATATTTAGGTGTCAAAAGTCGGCCATATCTAAAACGATGCAAGCTTAAGGACCTGCTATAAACTGTATGTTCCCGAGGGGCTTCACCTTGCGTTGGCTACGCCAAGCTCAGGGCGCTCCAGGTGATTACAGGATCCATCTAAAGTGCGGTAGGCCGTTTTCTCACAAGCGGCAGGAGGATTGGCACAACTAACTTGTCCAGGTGTTGGAAAACTGAACCCGTAGGCTGTAAGCGGAGGACTCGCTGCCGGTGCAAAGGGATTCTGAACGGCTGGTGAAGTTGCCGGTGCTGTGTGGCCCAGACTATTTCTGTGGGGGAAAAATAGGTTCTAGAAAATGTGTCAGTCGGATGACAAGCAAACATACCCAATTATGTACGGAGAAGCTCCACCTTGAAGATATTGGAAACCATGGAATTTGGGATAGGAGGGGTCGTTGTGTACGATATGGTAACCAGTGGAAACTTTGAGCCCCGCCGCATAAGAGATAAGGCCAAAAACTGCCAATAGAAGCAAATCCTTTGTGTAGCTCATCTGTAAGGAAATGAGAAGGGATAGAGAGTATTATTTTAAATGGAATGGAATGTGGCTTAGAAATCAAATGTGATTTAAAATGGTTCTACTTGATTTCAAAGCATTGTTCAGAGAGCGAGGGAGTAGGGCAGTTTTCAATAAAGGCTCTTTGTGAGTTTTTCCCTGCTTTTCTGGGTTCTGGCTGCTGAGTCTGATGGAAGCGGAGGATCATGTTGCCGTGGCATTTCCAGAGTAGTAAAATTTCAATGAGTTTGTAAATGGATGGGATTAAATTAAGCCAGTAAAAAGTTCTTAACTCTCTTATAACTGGGCATGCGTTCTCAATTTGATTACCGAAACGGTACGTCCTGCAGTGAGCGTCACGTCTGCGTCCCAAGACTCTGCAGGCTGTAGATATTTTAATAAGCCGATGTGTGTCTGTTATCGCAGTGGTGGCAAGGATTCGTCTCAAGGCGATCAAAATCCACTGATGCATGAGAAGAATGGCCGATTTGATAGGTCAATACATATTACAAATTTTTAGCACAATATAGTACTTTAAAGACTGATCTTACATCTTCTTGATAGCCCTACCTGTCGCAATAACTTACAAATAGAAGAAGTGAATTCGGCCCTAAATATAAATTAATGGTTTGTTCTGTTATCTGTAGGTTGAGGGGACAGATAGCTTTTTGTAGAAGATTAGAAATCGGCCCCAGCTCTGTTATCTGTAAGTTATTTCAAAATAATCTTAAAAACAGATCTACGGAACATGTTATTCAGATAAAATTGATGTTAAAATTATAGATCAAGCAGTGCAATTAGATCAGAATGCGGAACTCAGCCCAGACCGACAGCTATTGAGTAACTTCGACGTCTGGGGCTGTAGCCCAAGAGATGCCACATACCTATCATTACTTGCATTACTTACCTATCAATCCCTAACAAGAACCTATTCAACAATCAATCAGCATTCTTTCTTGATCTGGACTTTGGTTTGGTTATTTTCAAAAAAATAAACATTAGCCTCTCCTACACTAGTTCCTACGATATGGAATTAAGTTCTTTGCCGATAGTTGTTATCCTGTGTTGACCTAGAAACCCCCAAAAAAAATGTCAGAGTTTTGGCTTTGGCACCAGTTAATGGCCAGACGGCCTGTCCATGCATGTGTATCTAAATCTCGTCAAGAGCCTCTACTGGTCAATGCGGTAAGGTTGCTGTTGCGACGCCAGTTGTTGGCGAACGCCAACTTTGTGGACACGTTTCATGTTTACTTGCAGCCAGCATGAACTACAAGTGGAGCGTTTTGCTGTGCTAAGCCAACCAGTCGAGGGATACCATGCGACGATCGATCTGGATCCCCGGCTGTGACTCCAACTTCTGCTGTTAGTTATGGTCACAACTGGTTTCATCACCTTTTTGGAGTGCATTCATTATTATTTATTGCGACATTTTGGTCTAAACATATTCATTGCGCAGTCGGCGGCTGACAGTTTTCGACTGATGTTTGCCTAAACCTAAACCCCAGGCACAGCGAAATTAATTCATATTCATGAACACAATGTAAGCGCGAAAAGTCACATAGTTGGCTTTATTGTAACCGCATATTTGACCAATTTGCAAGCTACTTATGTAAACCGACTGAATCGACATTAATGGCGGGCTTTACATAATGGATTTGTCTAGCACACAGCCTCCGGCCGCCAGCACCGCCCCACTGATCCCACTATGGTGGCATTGCCACGATTCCCAACATGCAGACCTTTGTGCAAAATGCCAGCTGCATGCAAATGCACACAGATATCGGCAGCCAATCCGTCCGAGCTGCGCCATAGCAGCGAGAAAGACAAACTGTGTCTATGTTTTAATTGCAAGCCGCACAGAACAATGGACGAGGGACAATCGGACGAGCGGACGAGCGGACGGACGTGGACACAGATTCGTGTCAAACTGCCATGAGTCTTGTACCTTTATATGCCCGAGGTTAATAGTGCTCCAGCAACTTTCTAGGGGCTGGCTGGTTACCAAATTCAAATTAGGTCACCTAATAGTCAACGTTCATGACTACGTTACCCGCTTGCAATTGAAATTTAAATATGAATTGCATTAGAAGGCGCACTTCAGTCCAAAGCCAACTTGTTGGTCAGGGCCAGCCGCAGTCATCTAGTTCTGCCTAATGAGCAGCAACAACTAAGACAAGATTGTTCAGATAATTTTTATAAAATCTGATGCTGGCGCCTTAGCCAGAATTGTATAATAGTAATAGCAAAAACTGGCCATAAAGTTTGCAATAAGAATGAAATGGCCACGACTTTGTTGAAATGATATTTAGTAATAAACGAAAACAAATCTAAATTTTTAGGGCTTACTAATTGGCTTTTGTAGCTAAAAGAACCGCGGTGTATCGGAAATGTAGCAATGCACCCTTTTTGAAAGTTCGGTTTAGTGGTTCAAACAGTTTCTGAACCGCCGGTTCGGTACATTACATGGTTTTTTAGAGCTAACTTAACAGCGGTTTCAGTTCGGTTCAGTGGTTCATAAAGGCACATACTAAGACTTTTCGCACACTTTGACAATTGAATTTCTGTAAAAAATTTGAATATCAGTAAAATGTATGATTCCGGATCTACAGGATTCGTCCATAAGTTCCCAGAGGAACGCCCTCCGAAATCAAAGAATATAGGCTAGAAACTAAGGTTGACAGGTTTATTTAGAGTACGACGTATGACGAATAAAAATAGTCTAAGGAAAACGATTAAAATTATTAAATTTATGAGTAACATTGGCCTGAGGAAAGCGATTCACTTCTTAAAACTAGTCAAAAAACTGAGCCGAACCATTTTACTTTGTGGTTTTTGGTTTTGTTCAGCATTTCAGAAAGGAAGCCGGATCGGTTCACCAGCTGGAATAAGCGGTTCGGTTCAAATCTTGCTTTGCTTTTTGAGATACAGAATTCTGGTCTGGGCGTTCACAAATAAGACAGTAAGCTAACATAATACATAAAACTCAATTTTTTTTGTGGGAAATGAAAAATAACTTAGGGTATAAAAATACCCTTGCAGAGGGTATATTGAAATTGTCCAGATGTTTGTAACGCATAGAAGGAAGCATTTCCGACCACATAAAGTATATATATTCTTGATCAGCATGACGAGCTGAGTCGAGCTATCTAATCAGTCAGTTTTAAAGCTATCGCCACCAAACTTTGCACGAAGTCTTCTGGTCCAAATACGCTGCACATTTGTCGGAACCGGCCTGATCGGAGGACTATAACATATAGCTGCCGTAGGTACGATCGGTCGAAGAACTAGTTCTAGTGAGAAAAACTTTTTTGTTTTTAATGCAAACCTCTCCAAACTCCGTTTGTTTTACGTACTAGTTTTTAATGCTTTTCCATAATTCTGCCAAATTTGGTCGAAGTCGGACATCTATATGGAATAGCTGTCATACAAAAGTAGAGGCAGAAAAGTAGTCTTATTGGGAAAAACTGTTAAGTGGACATGTCCTTAAAGTTAGTTAAAAACTTGCTGAAAGGGTATACAAACTTCGGCCGAGCCGAAGTTAACTTTCCCCTATTTTTTTCCTTTCATTTAGAGATAGACTTGAAAAATCCTTTCCTTTGTGCTCTTTAGTTTTGTGTAAATGTGTAGTTCCTTTAAAAATATCCTTTGAGAAAGCTCTAAGCTACGTTTACCATTACAATTTTCCAGATAATTAAATGCAATTGGTGAATTGGAACTATTTTTATTCAGTCATTGTTACGAAAAGTAAGTACTTTTACAATTACTTGAATAGTTGTAGTGTAAAGGGGGATTATTAGGGAGATATGTAGGTGAAACCTGAAATTATTAGTTTAGAATAAATATCCAATCGTTTATAAATAAGCCCCATCGTAATTTAATTACCTGGGCTTGTTACATCAGAATTGCAATTTCATGTTATCGATTTCACTACTTTGTGAAAAGAAAATTTCACTTCGGTTTGGATTTGCTGTTTTCAATAACCAATGAAATTTCTCACTTTAATATGAGAGAGTCCACATTTTCAAGCGAATCGATCGAAATGAAAACAGTCGGATATGGAAGAGGCTGACTTTCACGTTTTGCTTCTCAGTTTGCTGGCACTGCCAAATTCTCGAGACATTTAACAAAATGATTCGTTTTAAATCAATTGAAGTCACAAATGCGAATCAAATTGACGAACAACCAGCATCACTTTTTAAATCGAAAATGGGCTATCGCTTTTAGGTTGCGAGCACATGAATCAATTCTACTTTCAAAAAGTTGGACGTGAAATGTAGAATATGCCTGATATTTTCAATTAAATTTTTGTTGGCCTTCATAATAACCAATTTTTTTTAACGATAAATCAGAAAGGGAATGCCGCCTTGAGTCGATTGCGATGTTAGCGAAGGAAAACACTATTTTAACAGCGGCCGACGATGTTAGTGGAGGTTTGTATTTAATCGCTTAAAGATTTTTTTTGAGTTGATACGAAAATATAAAGAAATACTGTACGGAGATCCAACTTGAATGGATAGATTTTAATATCCGCTTTTGATATTTGAATATCCATGTTTCACAGCCTGTGGATGATGTTCAGCTCCGTTGGATGAAATACCTAAGTCTTGTCCAGAGACCAGTGTAGCAGACTCTGTTTGATGGCTTACTGGTATTTTAATTACGCACTTACTTAAATTCAAATCAATTTCAAAGTCATTTCATTTTAGTGGGAGAAAAAAGACTTACCAATCATTTGTACGTAAGCGCTCGCATACTTACTTCAAGTAATCAAGTATTTATCGAAGACGTGGAAAATTTGGTCAGAGCAACGACCATAATGGGAAAATGCGAGCAAATTTTTTACGACTTTAACAACTTCTAATTAAAATCGAATTCATATCCAAAGGCATTTGGTGATCATTAAAGTGTAAAATAGTCCATGAGACATGATAAAGAAATGGACGACAAAATGATTGATTTATTGCCAGACTGGCCGGACCAGACGCCATATAGAGAGCAATCGTGGTCGGCACCCATGCAGGTACAACATTATTGCGGCGAAGGCAAAAGGCATGGAAAAACGTGGTGTGCACACAAATCGAAAACATTCCGATTTGTCTGACCGATAGAGTAACAAGCACTAATTGAAATCACCATTTAAAATGAAAGTGTCCCAAGCTGCCAGCACCTTAAAGTGCCCGTCAGAAGCCGTCGCTCAGCTGTTGTCGCTGCTCTGGAATTTGGCCGTTGCGAAATCTCGTAACTTATCTTCTGAGATCTGCGCTTTAATTACAAAATATGCGCGCTTTTGCGATGGAAATCAAAATGCAAGCTTTTAACAGCTATCCAAATTATGTCAGTATGCAGCTCCAGAGTGTCACACCCGAAAAGTCATGTGACTTGCGCAAGGTGTTGACGTCGGTCAGTTGGCCAAAAGTCACATGGTCAACCTGTTTGGCTGGACCTCCGCTCCGCTCTGATCTGAACGCATTTTAGCGTGCAAATTTGGCAGCGACTTAGGTATTTTCACACATTGCAGCTGTAATTTGCAATCGCCTTTGCGGCTTTATATTTAGATGCGGCTCACTAATTGATTCTTAACTGTCTGGTCCGCATTTGTCAAACCAGTTCTGTTAAAACCAGTGGACACTTATGCTGGCTATTATGTTTCCGATGTGGACGGATGTACTAGCTGATTGACAAAATGTTGGATATACAATCTTGTTTTAAATTATTGAGTGGACAATTATCTGTTGTGAGTTCTTAATAGATTCCAGTTACACCGAACCTCAAATCAACAGATTTCATTCTGAACTGCCATCTATTAAACTTGATTAGAACGTTAACCCAAAAGTTAAAGAACCATTAAGCTAAATTTTGATTGCTTTTTATGGTTTGTTTTCGGCCAAAGAAAAAATCACTCTTTGTATAGTGCCTTTGGCAAGTGACCTTTGCAGTAGAGGTAAAGGAATTATATAGGGCGTTTTCTATTTAGAGTTAATGGCATCGAATTCACTCAGTGCAGTAAATGTAATAGCTTTTTCAAAGTTTGCTCGAAGCGCCCTTAACCCGAACTCTTTTTAAGAAGGTTACAAGAAGTAAGAAGTAATTTATGTGGTCGGAGATGATTTCTTCTATGCGTTCCAAACTTCTGGACTAAATTATAATATATAAAATGATTCCACTTGGTGCTTTAAAACATTCAACAATGTGAACTCGGAATACCAATATATTATTCACTTTGAACCAATCCTTGAACCGAAGTGGGAAAAAATATATGAATCGGTTCGGTCGATTAAACGTTATACCTTTTACATAACTCTCAAGCGATTTTATTTGTTAAGTGGTAATGAGCAAGCTAGGTAAGCAAACCTTCAAGTCAGTAAAGATTTTAAAACATTTAACCATTTGTCCAAGGCAAGAAGAGTAGTGGAAAATGCTTTTGGATAATTATAGACTGCGAAAGCGCGCAGAATGGGCAAGGGATTGGACAATCGTAGAGCTGGAAAACGACGTCCACAACCCGAGGGCACCAATGTCGCCAATGATTTAGATAACCCTGCAGAATTAATAAGGAACGCCATGCATCGCACCATAAGACTCAAACACAACACAATTAAAATAAAGCTAAACTATGTTTACTTCACTTAATTTTTAATGCATAAACCCCATATATAATGCACGTATGGCAGAAATGATTTAACTTCCTTAATTTCTGGCAATTTCAAGAAATGAAGTTTTATTTCTTTGATGGAAATGGGCTTCAAATGTCATCTTCAGACAAAGAAAATTTACTGTAGTATAAAAAAAAGCGATTACTTATATTATTTACAGTTTCGAACATTCTAAATCAGCGTCGCTCCAGCCTTAATTGAAAAGAAAGTCTAACATGAACAAATTGGGCATTTAATGTGTATATTTAACAAATAAATGGATTAAAAGGTTCGAGCCAAAACCTTCACCCAGACCTTAAACTTTACATTTCTTAGAAGATTTGGATCAAAATGAAAAATGAAATTACTTCTCTAAGAGTCTCTAATGTTGTTTAACAAGATTGCATGGCTCTAAAAATGTGCATAAGATTAAGTCCGGAGATTCCTTACCTGTCGTAAAGAAAAATGTTCGATTTGATGATAGGATCCTTATCTTATCGAGAAATGCTTAGAAATACGTATTAAAAACTAAACAAATCGACCTAACCCCAACAAATCGACTGCAATCTGACACAGCTTAATAAATTTGAATTTTCGCGCATTTTCAGCGATAAGTTAAATTAGAACATCTGTTGTACATCGATATGTATAAGCGTGAAGCGAGAAGATCGAGAAGAAGAGCGAAGAAAAGAAGTTGTGAAGCTGCCGAAAAATGTTTAAATTGATTCACTTAGGCCCGATTTCTCAAAGTCCGGTTGGTCAACTTGACAGGCAGTTTAACCGAATTTGAGTGTCTCATGATGTATGTGGCGTAACCGGAGGAACAAACTTAAACTTTAACCGCGAGCTCAGCCCCGATGAAATAGTTGATATTTTTATCGATTTACAAACAGCTGGCCGCACACTAGCTTTGTTTATTCCAATATTTGCTGCAACACAAAATGTTTATGAATAAACGAATGTTTCAACTCCACGCAATGGAAATGCAATTCGATGAGGCAGAACATCGAATTTTAGTCGACTTTTACGCAAAACAATGACCAGCAACAGCCAATCGCATTAAAAAAACAAACAAGCCAAACCGAGTCAGCTGTGTACTCGTTGGTTTAGTCAAACAGTATGGTCACACTGAAGCAGCGATAGGCATTTATCGATATCAGGCGAAACTGCTGCTGAGAAAAGAAAATGAATTAACCGCTCGTTATCTTGACGAACAAATCTGACCGGTGGTTGGCTAACCGGAACCTTTGAGAAATCGGGCCTTAGTAAATATATATAATGCGAATCATTTCCAAACACTCCACGGAGTTCGGTTCCGAACCGGTATGCAGCCTTATTATAAAAACAAACGAGACACAAGTTATAAACCAGTGGCAGGGTATCGAAAAAAAAAATGTTATAGGAACATAGCTCACATACTCACATTATATTAAAACGAGAGCGTAAGTTCAAGGCGGCACTGCACTGACTTTGATATACCCGATACTTAGGAGAATTTTTTGTTAATGGCCGTCCCTAATAAACTAAGTGATCATTAAACAGTACATGCTGCTCTGCCATTTACCATCCAATATTTATGAAAAATTGAGCACATACACTATAGTGTATAAGATATAAGCTCGATATCGATCGTCTCTGCTCTTGAAATTAAACCAGAATATATGTACTTTATGCATTAACTTAATACAGTTACTTAATCAAGTTGAACAGCATTCAACATCAAAGCCTTTCGGCAGACAAATATATATTCACTTTTTGCATGCTACCACATTTGATTTAGAAGTCCGAACTGTAATGAAACTATTCTCATTAAATCTGTGTTTAAAATACGCGCTGAACATCAGTGCTGCCCATCCAACGAACGTCAAATGAACACACAGGGGGAGAACGCGCTAGCACCATTTTAGAAATGCCGTAATAAAAGATGAGCATGCGTGTGAGTTTTTCAGTTTCAGTAGCAACAGTTGGTTCCAAGTGGAAGTAAAACCGCATTAAAATGGCAAGCAACCACGAGGGATACATGTCACCGCTGAGCACCCGCTATGCCAGCAAGGAGATGCAGTTTCTCTTTAGCGACCAGAAGAAGTTCTCCACCTGGCGCCAACTGTGGGTGTGGCTCGCAAAGGCCGAAAGTTCCCTCGGGCTGGAAATAAGCAAGGCGCAGATTGCCGAAATGGAGCAGCAGATCAATAACATTGATTTCGAGGCGGCGGCCGCGGAGGAACGACTCACCCGACACGATGTGATGGCGCACGTTCACATCTTCGCCAAGCAATGCCCGGCAGCAGCGCCGGTTATCCACTTGGGAGCCACTTCGTGTTACGTTGGCGACAACACGGATCTTATCGTGCTCCGCGATGCCCTGCAGTTGCTACTGCCTCGAGTTGCTGCCGTTGTGTCGCGGCTGAAGCAATTCGCAGAAACCTACAAGGACCAGCCGACACTGGGATTCACTCATCTGCAGCCAGCTCAGTTAACCACTGTGGGCAAGCGAGCGTGTCTGTGGATTCAGGACTTGCTGATGGATGAGCGAGCGTTGCGTCGTTGCCTGGAGGATCTGCGTTTCCGTGGGGTCAAGGGCACCACGGGCACTCAGGCCTCCTTTCTGCAGCTCTTCAACGGCGATGGCGAAAAGGTGAAGAAGTTGGACCTGCTAGTCACCCAAATGGCCGGCTTTCGTAGGCCGTATGCGGTTACTGGCCAAACATACTCCCGCAAAGTGGACGTCGAGATTGTGGCGGCGCTTGCCAGTCTGGGCACAACTATACACAAAATGTGCTCGGACCTGCGCATTTTGGCCTCGCGCAAGGAAATGGAAGAGCCATTCGAAAGCACGCAAATAGGCTCCTCTGCTATGGCATACAAGCGTAATCCTATGCGCTCGGAGCGCTGCTGTGCTCTGGCACGTCATCTCATAACGCTTTTCAGCAGCGCTGCCAACACCCATGCCACTCAGTGGCTGGAGCGTACTCTGGACGACTCGGCCAATAGACGGCTAACATTGTCCGAAGCCTTTCTGGCCGCTGATGCCTGCCTGCTCACTTTGCTGAACATCTCGCAGGGAATGGTAGTCTATCCCAAGGTGATTGAGCGCCATATCGCCCAGGAGTTGCCCTTCATGTCCACAGAGAATATCATTATGGCCATGGTCAAGGCTGGAGGCGATCGGCAGGTGTGTCATGAGAAGATTCGTGTGCTCTCGCAGGAGGCCGGCGCCCAGGTCAAGCAGCAGGGCAAGGATAATGATCTGGTGGAACGAGTACGCAACGATGCCTACTTTGCGCCCATTCTTGATCAACTGGAAGACATCCTAGATGCACGTACGTTTACGGGTCGCGCCAGCGCCCAAGTGGTCGAGTTCATTGCTGATGAAGTGGAACCGGTGCTGGCACACTACAAAGAAGCCCTAAAGAGTGTGCTGGAAGTGCAGCTGAAGATTTAAGCAGGCTCTGAAAGTTAGCTCTATGCACACAAAGTGTTAAATACAATTACAATCTTTATCAGTATTTGTGTCTATCAAGCATTATGAGAACTGCATCAGCAACCGATGCCAATGCAATGCCAATTGCGCTGCGGTTATCGCCTCAGTCAAGGGGTCGAGATCTCTGCCAGTTGGACCCCTAGAGCTTTTCGATTTAACTCGCTTACAATTAAAAACCACAAGCCTCAAAAGTCAGCAGCCATGCAAGTTGACGTTCTTGGTCCAAGGCAGCAGACAATGTTATAATTGCCATTGCCTTTCGCCACTCGGCCTCAGATTCAGCCTGACATATCACGACTGAATGTGGCTCCATGGTAGTCACATGGCATCAAACGTTGTTTGCTTTACTTTTAATTGCATAACTAACAGAGCCGCATTTCTTTGCCGGCAAATTTGCACCTTTGAACCGTTGTGAAGCAGTTGGAATGGCTGCATTGAACCCTTGGTAAGAGAAGTTGAATAATCTCAGCCTGATTTAATAGGTGAAACTTTGTGCAGGAGAACGACTACTTGGAAAGGTGTCTGGTATTTACATATATCAATCTTTGGCCGAAAAATTGCACGCATAGAAGGAATCATCTCCGACTACATAAAATATATATATATTCTTGATTAGCATGACGAGTTTAGCATAACTCGATTACCGTTTATCGGATTTTTTCCAATCCGTTTCCGGATCGATAAATAATCCTGATTAATAAATATGTCTAGAAGGAACGAACCATCTAACTTTAAGACTGTGGGAGTTGTGACGTATTTGTGTGGCCAAAATTTAAAATAAACTTGATCTGTATAAGAAGTGGTTACCCCATACACGTCAAACCTCTATCTCTTACCATATCTGAGATCTGTGCGTTCATACGGACAGACGGACGGACATGGCTATATCAACTCGGCCGTTGATGCTGATCAAGAATATATATACTTTATGGGGTTGGCGCTGTTTCCTTCTGGCTGTTACATACTTTTGCACAAAATTAATATACTCTGTTTACCTCTTGTACAGAGTATAAAAATATGCGGTAGTTGTGTAAGTTGACAAATAAATAATGGATAAACTTTTTATCAAGTTCAAAATTTGTATGAGTTTCTTTATACAGTGCCATCATACGTAGCGAAAAATGTGATCTTTGAACCACGATAGAAACCACAACCATGGGTTTGATGCTTTTAAACTAATGTCGAAATTATGGATATTTTGCTTAACAAATGTTATGATGATCTAACATCCGGATCATATCTTCTTTTGAAGTCGATATTAAACTTGCCTAGTGATTTTAAGTGATATCGATCTGATAACAATCAAAACACCATTAAGTAATTCAGAATAATTAAAGTTTTGTTGATTAGAACCGAAAAGTATGATAAAGGTTCGCTTAGCATCACAGCACTCGGGATTCCGTGTTTGGTCAGGTTTAGCTCATCTACTGTATCAATATTATTTAAAAAATGTTGATAGAATGCTGAAATTTTGTTGAAAAGCTAAACTTACGATTTTCAGCTAAATCGACAGCTTAAAAGACACAAATTAAGATAGCCAAAATATGGCTAAGATGTGTTTGTGAATAAAAATGTACCAACCGTGTAAACTTGGTTAATTTTTTGCAATCCGAAATATACTATGATACTGGATTATTTGTGTAGTCAAACTAAATATCTATGGCTTTAGTGAACATTCCTAAGCTGTTACAACTTTGAGAGATGGGTTTAATATTTTTCTTTTCAGAAATATATAACATCAAAATCCAAGATGTGTTTTGTGAACAATTGGTTTTGTTGCAGGTTCCCCTTGTCAAAAGCCCTTGTTAATTGCTTAATTTTATAGTCTAATACATCCTCTTGAAGGAAAATATCATTACCCGACACCGATCGAGACCCAACTTCCATGTCGTCTAAGTCATCCTTTATCAAACTAAATGTGCTCTCAGTATGTTAGTCTAAATTAAGTTTGTTTGACTTGGTACTTGGTAGAAGTTTGGAAATATCTAAGTTAAAAACTAATTTACTCAGAAAATGGAAGGATTTTACAAATAATAAATGCGAATTTTTATACAAAATGTTAGAAAAAATCTTAATTTTGTATGGGAGCTGTAGCTCTAAGGCTAAGGATTGGCTTTAAACTTGGTAAAAAAAATGGAAACAACTTAAAACGAATAAACCTAAAACTTCATTTACTCAAAGAAATACATATAACTATTTTCAAAAACATTTACATTGGATATGAATATTTCGGAAGACTAATTTTTGTGTAGCAGCTTTCGGATTTCATTAAAGAAAAATAGAGGAAAGTTAACTTCGGCTCGGCCGAAGATCGTATACCCTTGCAGCACGTTTTTTAACTAATTTGAAGGACATATCCCCTGAAAACAAACCAGTTTATCCCAATAAGACTACTTTTCTGACTCTACTTTTGTATGACAGCTATACTATATAGAAGTCCGATTTCGACCATATTTGGCAGAATAATGGAGAAGCATTAAAAACTATTAAATACAGAGTTTGGAGACGATTGCATAAAAAACAAAAAAGTTTTACTCACTTGAACTAGTTTTTCGACCGATCGTTCCTATGGCAGCTATATGTTATAGTCATGCGATTCGGTCGGTTCCGACCAATGTGCAGCGTATTTGGACCAGAAGACTTCGTGCAAAGTTTGGTGGCGATAGCTTTAAAACGGACGGACATGGCTATATCGACTCAGCTCGTCATGCTGATCAAGAATATATATACTTTATGTGGTCGGAAATGCTTCCTTCTATGCGTTACAAACATCTGGACAATTTAGTTCATTTAAAATCAGGGATGCAAACCGGTTCTGAACCGAAACGGTTTTGAACCGAACCGAACCGCTTATTCCAGCTGGTGAACCAAACCACAAACCGAACCGGTTTCCTTTAAGAATTGCTGAACCGAACCCGAAACCACAAATAAAAACGGTTCGGTTCGGTTCAGCTCTCTGACGAGTTCTAAGACGGGAGTCGCTTTCCTCTAGCCAATGATACTTATTATTTTGGGAATTTGAATCGTTTCCCCAAGACAATTTTTCCACATATCGTTCGACTCTCTATATTCTTACCTATGCTGGAACTTTTAAGGATGACCTAACGAAAATTTAGGAACGAGTAATTCTGCAAGTCTTCTGTAATTGCCCTCCGATCTCTTAATATACGTACCATCAATGTACATTCTTTCCTCTAGTGGACAATATTTGGAATTTTCTGTAATACATTCACCTTAATTCAATGCTAACCAGGAGAGTTTTTATACTTTTCTATTCTAATCTTTTCTGGCCGACATTCTCTGTTTTCAAAGATCATTCCTCTATGATCTTATAGACGAATCCTTTGAATCTGGCACAATAAATTTGCGACATTCTTCTAAGGGTTTTAAAGATATTAAAATGGATTATAGAAATTCAATTTGAAAGTGTGCAAAAGTCACATGACAATAGAAATCATAATGTACCTTTGTGAACCACTGAACCGAGCCGGAACCGCGGTTCAGTCAGTTCCAAAAACCGTGTAATTAACCGAACCAGCGGTTCAGAAACTGTCTGAACCACTGAACCGAACCAGTAATTATATTAGATTGGTTTGCATCCCTGTTTAAAATACACGACCAGATTAAGTATCCACAGTCTTTTTTCCTTCTCTTCATAGAAAACTGGGAACTTTAAATTAGAAACGAGAAAGCCAAGCTAACTTCGTCTGTGCCGAAGTATTTATACCCTTGCAAGTGCTCGCTTAAGGCCCTATTCTCTTTCAGCAAAAAATTTTTTTCGACTTTTTTTTTTTGCATTTTTTTATAGCTTGGACATTTAAGAATATAACCCTAAAAGGGTTTTTTGAAATTCGAAATACTTTAGAAGATATGGCCATTTTTGTGGGGTCATGTCTTCGCTAAAATGAGTAGTTTTTATGTTGCTTCAAACTTTGAACGCGTTTATCTCGAAACCACGTTTTTCGAGCTGGCGGCCACGATTCCGCCAGTTCTACTGAACCGATTTGGATGAAACAAAGTTTAATCGACGTAGAATTGTCACCATTCTGGCCCGTAGTAAAATAAAAATTTTGCGATTTTTTTTACTCTTTTATTTTTACACTAAACTACAAAAAAATGGGTCCAAATTCGATTTCTCAATTTCAAGGGGCCGCCATTTTGTCAAAAAAAATCGCAAAATTTTTATTTTACTACGGGCCAGAATGGTGACAATTCTACGTCGATTAAACTTTGTTTCATCCAAATCGGTTCAGTAGAACTGGCGGAATCGTGGCCGCCAGCACCATGCCTTTTTTTTTGAGAGCCAACTTTGACGGTGCCATCATCTATGGACAGCCCCTATATCGCGGCGAAAATTTTTTTTTATTTTCTTTCATTCATTACTAATTCAATAAAAAAAACAAAATTCAAATATCTTTTTGCGTTTTCAAATGAGAATTTTTTCAAAAAAGGTCCAAAAACAGCAAGCTGAAGGAGAATAGGGCCTTAAATATTTTCAAAAAATACTCTTTTTCCCATTTTCCGACCGATCGTTCGTATGGGAGCTATATGATATAGTCATCCGATGTGGACAAAAACTGTAGAATTATGTAAAAGCACGAGAAACAAACAAATACAAAATTGCAGGATGCTACCATTAAAAACAAAAAAGTTTTTCTAACTAAGATTGTTTTTCAGACCTATCTTATGTATGGCAGCTATACCATATAGTTGTCCGATTTTAATCAAAGCTGGTAGGATTATAAAAAAACATATGAAACCTACGATTACAAAGTTTGGAGACGTTTCCATTGAAAAGAAAAAAGTTTTTCATACTAAAACTAGTTTTCCGACCGATTGTTCCTATGGGAGCTATGAGATATAGTCATATAGTCATATTAGTAGTGTGCAGCAAAAAGAAGACTCTGTGCAAAATTTCAGCTCGATAGCTTTCCGTCCGACGGACAGACGGACGGACAAAGCCCTGATCAAGAATATATATAGTTTATGGGGTCGGAAATGAATATTTCTATGCGTTGCAAACTTTTGGGTAAAATTATAATACCCTTTGCAATGGTATAAAAAGTCGTGTAAACGATTCGGTGGAATTGATCCCCAACAAAATTTCGCCTCACATATTAATTTTGAATGCTCTCTAGAATTTCGAATTAGTAAGATTGCCATTAAAGTTACGTTGTCATCAATCACAAGACTTGGCAGGTCATCAGCTTCTTCAAGATTCTGTTACCAGTAAACTTTTGCTATGGTCTACGGATAGAGTAAAAATGAGGCTTTTCGTAGTCGTTAAGACTTGACTTTGATTAATTTGATTTGTTTTCCAAAATTCGTTCACAACAAATTTCAACTTTGGGAGAAGGACCATGACGTCAACATTTGTACACAATCGCCAACCGCTCTAACTGATCTATTCTAATCACAATTAAAGTCTTGTTCGATTACGATGAATATGAGCCGCGAAAACACTTGGAGTACGATTATTTTCACTTCAGTTGCCAACGGATCATAAAACAAGCATTTTTGCTACAGATTTTGCGCTTTAATTAAAATTAAAAGTTCAAACCAATAAAGCATATTTATGTTTACGAACCCACGAGTACGTACACATTATTCAACGATCACTCTTGTGTGGGTCTAGCGAACGCCAGTCAACCGTGGGTAGAGGCTAAACTGGACAATCGCTTATGACGTGATTGACTTGTTTATAATCGTTGTTTTGTGCCAATCAAGATTGTTTTTGCAAAATATGCACTCAACACGTGTTATTTTGGTTTGATATTTGAATAAAAACAAGAAAGTGAAGCTGAGCGTCATATTCACGAATAAAGTGTGAATTAAGCACCGGTCTCCGTCTACCCTGTCAAGTGCCTAAAGAGCTTTGGTCTGAGCCGAATGTTTTTAAGCCTTAAAAGTGCTCTGTCCAACCAATATTTCTTGTTTAATTTAATTTGATTTTTAATAATAACACCTAGTGGTAAACATTTTTCTAATCTATTTTAAGATGCCTTTACACTTGCCAAATATCTCTAAAGAGTTTTCTGTGAAGATGTTGTATTAGTAAAGCAGATGGTGCCAGTTCGCACGAAACAGAAACGCCTGGGAAAAACAAGATCGCATAACTATTTTTTTAATTAGTCTGTGTAATTGCTGCCTTAAAATAAAAAAAGCACTGAACATTGATTAACTTTCTGTTATCTAACTAAGAGGAAGCCATGTAATAACATCATTAAGGAATTCAAATTAATAGTTCATATATCTTTTTCACTTATTCGGTTTTGTTGAGTAATTATTTAAAAGTGAGAAGTGCGCTTATGCTATGTCTATAAATACGAAAGATATCAGCAAAGATTAAGTGAAAGATTCCAAAATACAAATTTGAAAAATACAAAAAAAATATTTAAAATGGTTATGTTTGTACAAAAGTATGTAACAACACGAAGGAATCATTCCCTATCCTTTAAAATATATTTATTCTTGATCAGCATCAACAGCCGAATCAATATAGCCTTGTCCGTCTGTCCGTTTGAACAAACAAATTTCAGAGATGGTAAGAGTTAGAGGGTTGACATGTATGGGACAGAAACTTCTTGTTCTTGCAGGTAGATCAAGTTCATTTTGCCAGAAATTTGCGGGGAAGGGCAAATTTAACAAATCGTTATATCTCCTACAGTGTAATACATAGAAAGTTCGTAATCAGCTTTATTTCGACAATCGATCGATCCGACGAAGAAATGTTGAAGATCGGATAAGCGATTGATACTTAAGCTCTAAGAAATATAAGCAATTATTATAGTCGGGCTTGACCGAATTTCTTAGTTCTTTAATTAAGTGATTTTGATACATTTTTTCTGTGGTTACATTTTTATTTTATGCCATAGCTCAGATATATGTAAGTCGAAAGGTTTTTAAACATTGTTCACAAATACAGTTGTGAATACAACTTCACCCAAAAACAATTCACGATTCACGCATGTCAGTTTTTAAGAGTTTTGCTTCACTCTCGAATCATGCACGATTTACGATTTCCTTACGAATGCACGATAATGATATTGGTAACGATAATAAATGCATATCAGACTATCTACTAAAGCGATTTTAAAACAATGATTAATGCGACTATTAGAAATGGAGTACCGTTTCAAAAGTGGTTCAGACCTTGATTATTAGTTATGAATGGGAAATTCGGATAATATAATAATAAGAATGTAGAAAAGAATGGAAAATAATAGTTTTATGCTTCTGGGCTGGGCTTCTGGGCTAAATTATAAAAGGCAAGGGTATAAATAAGTGTCGAGATCATAACATCATATTCAATTTTGGTATGTTAAAAGATTTAATTGTGCTTCCCAGGTTGTTAGGCAAGAGTTCCGTTTTGGTATCTTGTTTTTTTGCAGCAACCGTTAATTTGTTAAATTCTTCAAATCTCTTAAGTTCAAGCATCCAGCAGAGTTGTTTCTGTTCTGGTGTGGCACTTTTGGATCGAAGAATATCGAATATCTGGTTCCAGTTCTGGGCTACATACATATTTTCCCAGTTGGAAATGCCCTGTGCATCTGTATAAAAGTGGCAATGCTTAGGAGGTTGCTTCTGGAGTGTTTTTGAGTGGAATCAAGCAGCCCACTATTATCAACTAACTCCGGGGTACAGTCCGGAGAAGCAGTAGTTTTTATCGGGGCTGCAAACCTCGAAAGAATCAGACGGGGTTCGATCACACGAAAAATTTTGGGTTCGGGTTCACGGAGCGGGTTCGGAAGGTGGCTGAACCTGGGAACCGTGGCTCAGACATTATTTTGGCGGTTTTTGTTCTAAGGTCAACAATTTTTGGATTCTTGAATCTAATTAAAACAGATGTTAGAATTGGGACTGAACTTTAAATGTGGGAACGTTTTTCTAAACACTTTGATAAGATATTACAGTATTGCGCCAAAGATTTCAGAGCTTGTGTACCAGTTGGGTAGAAATCGCTGGGAAGAATGCGAAAGAATATTTTTTTTGAACCGAACCCTTTTTAAAAATTGTTTGCTCCGGTTCAGGTTGGTGTTCGGAAGGGACATATTTTGTTGCTCCGGTTCGGGTTCGGTGTCGACTTCCCAAAAAACCCGGAGTCTCCGACTTCGGAACGGTTCGACTCCTAGCCGGTTTGCAGCCCTGGATTTTATATTCCATTTTTGCATTAGTTCACTGACTGGCGAAACTAAAATGTGAATGTTTCAGGAAATGTTTTCTGAAATTAATCATTGTGAAATAGTTTTGCTAAAATTTATTTTCGGGATGCAGTAAAAATCTATTTTATTGCGAAAGTCGGACATCTGAAATAATGCACAAGCTACTTTATCGCGGCATCAATTTATTTACTAATACAAATTTATTGCCAAATAGTTCCAGGAAGAAACGTTGCAGCATGGGCACCACCGACACCTGGGGACAAGCGTATGGCTAATTAAACCAAGTTATTGTACATTCAAAACAGAAGTGTTTTTTTAGTGTTTTTATTTTGTACGATCTGCTGCCTAGTTAAATATTGACTCTAACTTTTTCACATGTTTCGGCTCGCAATTAGCCGTAAATTCGAGGTAATTATGATCTTAGCGCAATTGCTGCGTCCGGCCCCAACGGCAGTGACAATGCCAACCAGAGCAAAGCCAACAGCATTGCATTGTACATTTAACGGAAGCGAGCGAAGACAGGGAAAACGTGTAATGAGTTGACGGTGGCAAATCTGCAAGCACGCAATGTGCATTGTTTGAAATCAAACGTAGCCGGTCCATCTCTCAGCCCCAAGATCCCGCCCCTCATTCGGCCTTGATCAGCATCGGCTGAATCTTGCGATTTTGCCCACGAGATGGAAGACCAAGCCAAACAAAAGTCAATCTACACATGCAATGTCTGATCAAGCGTGCGAGTTTTATGCAACTCGATTAAATTGTCGCTAGCGAAGCTGTAATCTACACCAATTACGGACAGTCCCTGGCCGCTGACCGTTCCATTGATCAGTCTAATGCTGCCTCGCACAACGAGGCGAAAACAGGCGCTCTTGTCTGTAGACCTTGACTTTGAAATTTCAAATATTGCATCAACGACAACCAATGTCGGCGGGGAAACTTGCAAACTGGTTGGACTCGACCCGACATTCGCTTTCTTCGTTTGGCAGACGAACTTGATTCGTATTAAGTGGTCTCTTTTTGTAATAAAGATCAAATGTTGTGATTATGTCAATGAGCGAATTATGTTGTGGAAAATCAAGGTAAGTTGATCCCCATCTTGGACTTGACTCAAATTCAAATTGTCCCAACCTTGAAAACAGCTGGACCATAAAACCGTGCTTTGTCTACATTCACTTGTATTAATCTCTGGTCAGTGTAGTTGTGGGAGTAAGTCAAGAGCGGTCCTGACTTGTACTGACCAAACTGGCTTTGAAGGCCAAAAAAGATATTAGTCGGCCACTACGGGAAATACTGATGCGATTGAATAATTGATTTTATAAGTCACCTCAGATAAAAATTGTTTAAAAGAAGTTAATCAAATTTTTGTGTGAGAGTCCAAAAATTAAATTTTTAGTTTTAAAAATTATTCAAATCTAAAATGGGTCCTCGGAAAAGCACTCCAATTGGAAAGGAATCATTCATTTGTGATTAAATAAGATTTATAAGTTTAAATTATTGGACACAAGTTTGCTTGGTGAAGTGTTCTTAAATTTTTTTTTTGTAGATTCTTTTTTTGACCCCCTTCTGTACTTTCAAGTCCAACGTAGCACTGGTCCTCAGAATTATGTTAATATTTTGCCTACACAAGGTTTTAGTTATTTTCGGGACTATAATGAGACTCTTTAGAATTAAACTTTAACGAAGGGGATCGCTTTCCAAAATATGGTCCGGAACCGTTTAAGACAGTATACGTACCGTACCATACTACCGATCTACGCACCAAACTTTTTAGATTAGTTGTTAGTCTTAGCCATTCTGGGATAAATTTAAAATACACTCATTGAATTTCTATCAAATCGATTCCGCTTTTTGAAATAAATTAAGTCGCAGCTCAGTACTAAAATCTGTCATGATTTGAAGCAATTCCTACTTCTAAGGACTAAGTTCAGCAGTGTTTAATTCAAGCAAATAAAAAAATTATCTAAATGTTTTTGCACCAATTTCGAAAAATCTTAAACATGTTCAGAGTTTAAGTCTGAATTGTACAACAACAGTCGATGTATACAGCTTTCTCAAAAAAGGTCTGTATTTAGGAAAAAACCCGACAATGTAATGATTTCCAAATACTGAGATAATGTTCTTAAATTTTTCACATATTAACAAATTAGGGTTTAGTTTTGTATAGCTTTAAGACCGATCCGACCACTCCTGCGATATAAGCCCATTTTATGTTTACAGTTTTATTATATATAAATTTGAAACTTAAGCCAAATCTCTTACAAAATAAAACATATCCATAAAATAGATTAACCATACATACAACGCCTGCATATCGTTTTGAAAAATTGCAGCAGCTTAATGCCAATAATCCTGATCACAACGTTTATGTTGTGGCTTATTCAAATATGTTTGTTCCTGTTGAATGCACCGGAGTCACAACGACACAACTTCAGCCACGCTGCAAAACGCAAAATTTTTAGGACTTGCCATGCATTTCCAAAACTGAGAATTTATTCCACATATCAATCCTTATGTTTTGTGGTCTCACCTTTTTTCGTTCAAAAGGATTCTTTTTACTTCATATTTTTTCAGTAACTCAAAATTAGACAGTAGATTTAGCTAATTTTTAAACCGATTTTAATCCTAGTAGACTCGTAAAAATGTATATTTAACAAATTTGTTCACTTCATTTTGAGTTTTGCTGACTTTCCAATTTATTGAATAATTATTTAAGTCATCTTGGAATTGAGTGAAGAATTTGTGGAATTTTATTAACATAAAGAGTCAGCCCATCATATAGTGATGTGCACATTTACTTTGGCTTACTTGGATGAATATCGATTTAAGAATATGCAAAATCCGCTGTCTAATAATAATTAAAATTTACAGCAGATTTGCCGCAGTTGGCAAATGCATAATTTTCGGAACTCATGACAGCGACCAGATCAAGTTGTTTTCATTTCATTTCAGTGGGCTTGTACCATTTTGCAAAATATATATAATACATACAAATTTAAATATGTCAGAAAATAATGTATTTGTATTAAACAAATAATAAGATTCTAGAGAGGAAAAATATAATTATAATAATTTGTCATAGATAAACAAATAAGCCAGTAATTTGGAATGCATTCTATTAATCTAAAATAGCTCGCTCTGAACGCAAATTGATCGTTATCTAATTTTCTTTCCGCTCTTTTGGTCAAAATGTAATTTGCAAAATATTGTCTGTCTAATTTGCAAGTCTCTAACCGCTGCTTAGTTAATGAATTTTGCAATTAATTTATTAGCTCAAGTAATTACATTAATTAGGTGCACTTTGCTGCGTGGTTCTTGAGCACAAACAATTTGCCATAGTGCAAATTGTTGAAACGCCTCTGGCTTTGCTTTTGATTTGGCAAACACGCTTATCGCATGTGCTACTTACAAACTGAATTTTCTATATGTGCACATTCCCATAAATGTGAAATTTTCCGCCCGCTTGTTGCAATAGCAACTGTTTAAGTGTTGGCTTGGCACGGGACCCCTTTTGTGCGCTTAAACGTGTAATTACATTGAGATTTGAGCTGACAGGCAAGTGAGAATCGATTACCAATCAGAAGTTATAATTTCCTTAAGAGGTTTAGATGGTGGAATATTTTTCGAAATTGAATAAATTGAATCAGATACTTTGTAATTTGTTTATTGCAGCTGCATTATTTGATTCACAAAGCCCAGATTTGGCTTTGCTACGGTTGCCTGCATGTCGTGACTTCATTAGGCTGCACCAAATGATTTACCTCTTCGTAGATACATATGAATATGCCATAATTAGTTCACCCTATGTGCGATTGTCTGGGATCAACTCACAAAATACGATTACGGATATGTTGCTATCCACACACAAACTACTTGTCTGTATTTACATACTAACATACTCACTATGTGCGGATGAAAGATTATAAATCATTTCTGGATTTTGGATTGAAATGGCCACAATAACAACAACCGCTGAATGTTAAAGCTGAGTGAATGGCAAGTCGTCTATACGTCATTATTAGCTTCAGCTTGCGCAACTGGCTTTAGATTCCAACAGAGAGAGAGAAAGTAAGCCTACCAGAAAATACTCGTAAGCCGGTCTCGAAAGCTGCACTCTAAATAGCTGGTCGACCCCGAGTCGGGGTTCTGCTTTGCAAATGCCCAAACAGCTGACGAGTATGCCTTACCAGGGGGGGCCCCCTCCACCTTGAGTGTGTTCAATAAATTTATAATTTATGTTGGCAGCTGCCTTTGTTGTTTGCGCTGATTTGTATCGGTCATCGATATTGATTCAATCTCAATTCGGTGCTGAATAAGGGGCGTGTCCAATTAGTTGGAGTAAATTTGCTGACCGCGCACAGTTCATAACCATTACAAGGCACTCGTTAGACGGACAGGGGCTGAAATTGGTGCAGACATTTGTGGCTTGAGGAGGTTAGAGGGTTAGAGTTGTGTGGTTAACGTTGGATTTGAAGCCTTTGCAGTACTTGAAAAAAGTGAAATGTCTGAAGGTCAATCGCTTGGAATCTCAAAATAATTAGCCGACTTTAAGTATAATGAAAACATTTGTAATTCACAAAACAATTGCTGTGACTGCGATTGTTTTTGTATTTGCCAACAGTGAAGAGTGGGTCGTAAACAAACATTTGGCCCTAATTTGTATTTAAATATACACAAGAAACCGGTACTAATTATGTAGTTAATTAAGACTTAACGGGCTTGAGGACACAGATTAAGACATCGTTTATGAACTAACTTAAATTAAACGAAGAAATTAAAAAAATGCTATTAAAAGCGGTCTATTAAAGGAAAATGTGGTAACAGCATTGTGGTTATAATCTCGGCTGCACCATCTAATGGCTTGGATTATTTTGGTGCCAAGATTATAAGCAGAGATATGGACATCAACATATTTAGCTTTTTTTATGGAGTTGAATTTTATTACGTGTGAATAGTGCAATTTTCGACAACATAAATTCGCTGTTCTCTGACATTTATTTTTAAAAGAGCAAGCGGCTTTTGACGTATTTACATGCATACACAGTAGCATAGTTACAAGATTAACCTGCTAAATCAACTGCGTTTCTTTATTACATCAATATTGCCAGATTTGATTTCGTTTTATATTTAACGAAAAGTTAACAAAACGGTTTCAAGAATTTGAAAATGGTTCGGTTTGGTTAGGTTCAACTGGATTATCGATTAATATGTTATTAAAGAGGCAGGGCTGCATTACCTTTATTAAAATGTTCTTAGAAGGGAGCCAGTTCTGCTACATTGTTAACAAAGAATTTAGCGATTTTAGTTTTGTGAAAATCAGGGATGCAAACCGGTTCTGAACCGAACCGGTTTTGAACCGAACCGAACCGCTTATTCCAGCTGGTGAACCGAACCGCAAACCGAACCGGCTTCCTTTAAGAATTGCTGAACCAAACCGAAAACCACAAATAAAATCGGTTCGGTTCGGTTCAGTTCTCTAACGAGTTTTAAGACGGAACTCGCTTTCCCCTAGCCAAGGATACTTATTAATTTGGGAATTTGAATCGCTTCCCTAAGATCATTTTTCTACATTTCGTTTGGCTCTACATTCTTACCGATGCCGAAACTTTTTAGGATGACTTGACGAAAATTTAAGAACAAGTAATCTTGCAAGTCTTCTGTAATTGCCCTCCGATCTCTTAATATACATACCATCAATCTACATTCTTTCATCAAACCAAACAGTGGACAATATTTGGAATTTTCTGTAATATTTCTTTACCTAAATTCAATCCTAACCAGGGGAGTTTTTACACTTTTCTATTCTAATCTTTTCTTGCCGACATTCTCTGTTTTTCGAAGATCGTTCCTCAAGGAACATATAGACGAATGATTTGAATCCGGACATAATATATTTGGGACAATCTTCTAAGGATTTTAAAGATATTCAAATAGGAATTCAATTTGAAAGTGAGCAAAAGTCACATGACAATAAAAATCATAATGTACCTTTATGAACCACTAAACCGAACCGGAACCACGGTTTAGTCAGCTCAAAAAACCATGTAATAAACCGAACCGGCGGTTCAGAAACTGTCTGAACCACTGAACCGAACCAGTCTTTATATTCGAGTGGTTTGCATCCCTGATGAAAATATTAAGTTAGAAGATGTCGGCTAGGACTATGCTCCAAAGATGACAAATTTCGGCAAGTCAAGCGTTATTAATGAGCTCAATTTGATTAGCCTATGGACAGACAGACGGACCTCGCGAATTTGGCGTCGCGACGGAAGACATGGCTAAATCAACTGGGTGGAGACAGAGTATTAAAATATGCTAAGGGTATATACTTCGGCTACTGTTGTATTTTACACTTAAAAAAATGTTTAACAGAAATCAAATTTCATTTCGGTTGGATGTCCTGTTTAAATATGTCGACCTTTTGATGCTGTTTATTGGATCTTCAACTTGTTCCATTCTTTTTAAGTTCGGGCTCATAAAGGCTACTCAATTCACAGAACTTCTCGCATAGTTTGCATTGCTGATAGTCAGCGACTTCGAAATACCCGTTACTCAGCTCAGCTCGGATAAGTATGCAACATTTTTTTAACTCGGCCATTTATTTGTGAGATTGTAGATATTGGCCACATAGACTACACTGCAAAATCTGAGCTCGATATCTTAAAAATTGTGGGAGTTATTATATATTTTTTATTGCGGTGGCGGGAGGGGTCGTGGCCAAAATTTGAAACAAACTTGATCTGCCTACAGACAATACTAGCTTACGTATAAAATTTGGTTGCTCTAGCTCTTCTAGTCTCTTAGATCTAGGTGTTCATACAGACGGACGGACGGACGGACGGACGGACGGACGGACGGACGGGGGACGGACGGACAGACGGACATGGCTATATCGACTCGGCTGTTGATGCTGATGAAGAATATATATACTTTATGATATCGGAGATGCTTCCTTCTGCCTGTTACATACATTTGCACGACTTTAGTATACCCTTTTTACTCTACGAGTAACGGGTATAAAAATCCAGGTTCCGCCTAAAAACACTGCACTCAAAAAGAAATTCATTCCAATGGGTTATGAAAACGGGGTAATCCCGGATATTATTAAGCTGAGACGAAAAAAATTGATATGTTCCTACATCTTCTAATCCTGAAACGATTAAATTTATATCTCAAAAAATTCGAGATCAATTTGCCACCAGAAGGATTCCCATTCCTCTCCCTTTTCCACTATACTCTCAAACTTCAAGATATTGACCAGTTTTGTTTAATTAAAACCTTTGAAAAAAACCTAGAAATATACCATTTTCGAACCCACATCCTTGTACTGCACACATATATAAAGGCATCGCATTTCACAGCATCATGGCTCACAATTTTTGCCACGCAACTCACATTTTTGCGCTGTCATTCCTTAATTTATTAACATGTTATTTGGAATAAGATTGAAGTAATGTTGGGCGAGCCCTTTAAGCATGAATTGAGTCAAGTATCCTGCAAGTCGAGATTGAATTAATACCTTAATTTTCCATGTTCCAGAAATCTTTATATATCACATAACCCAATTCGATGCGAGCATACTTTTCTGCTATAATAATTGAATTAATTGCAACACATTGATATAAACTTAATTTGCCTGCAGACAACACTAGTCTACATTTGGTTGCTCTAGCTTTTCTAGTTTCTGAGATCAAGGTGTTCACACAGACAAAAAGACAGGCGCACATGGCTCTACAGACTCGGCTGTTGAATCTGATCAAGAACATTTATCCTTTAATTTAATTTAATATCCTAATATCCTTTCTTATATCGGACACATAGCAGCTATTTAGGGCCGAGTTTTCATCTTCTAAATAGCTGTTATGTGCTAGATAAACCTAGATTTTGCTCAGTTTTTTTAAGGTTTATGTGACAAATAGCTCTATGTACATATAAGATGAGAAATCGGCCCTAAATCGAATAAAATATTTTTGTTCACTGAATTATATCTCTCTTACGAAGGTTATGGATGAGGAAAATTTATGAATAAATCAGGGCTGCAAATCTAAAAACTTTATGGAAACTCCGGCTCGCAGGATCGAACCAAAATTCACAAATGTTTAAGGTTAAGGTTCGGGTATTTAAGGTTCGATGTTTTTGGGCAAAGGTTTCGGTTCGAACCTTGGTTCAAGTTTATACAAATTCATATTGAAGTCAACCTCCAAACGGCACAAATAGTTTGGAGATGGGGTCGAAAGTAACTTACAGAACACATGGGACTAATAAAAATATAATTTACTGTTAAGGTCTGAATCCAGCAACCTGGAATTGGTATTTTGTCTCAATTCTTTTTATAAATGGAAACACTTTCGTACAGCTCATGATCATCAAAGCAAACCCAAAGTTTTTCTATTTATATAAAGTATTGTGACCTAATAAAAATTTCCGAGTGCTGAATACTAACCTTTAAGTACAATTTCACTTCGAAGACTACTTATAAAGAATATAATCTTTCTTATTTTAAGCTCCAAGTTTGTGCATTATTTATAATGCTTTGGAATCAGGTTCTTTAAATTAGGTGCTATTGAAGGTTCATTATAGATTATCTTGCCGATTGTTAATCTCAGTCGCTCAAAATCACTCAGATAACAGGAGACTTCGCATGGCAGAAGGCAAAATTATTGCATATTTATAACTGTTCTTGAACCGAGCCGAAATGTTAGGTTCGGAACAGGTTCAGGTCAGATTTTATACCTTAAGAGGTTCGGTTTACAGATGAAAACCGGAATTCCGGGCTCGAACTGGTTCGGTTCAAAACCGCTTTGCAGCCCGGGGATAAATACAATAGCTATCACAATGAAAAATTCTATCTATGCTGTTTTTCCGTTTGTGTTATAAAGATTAAATTATGCAACAATAATAGAATAATTTCAAGCATGTTGTGTTACAGATTACAGGTCCTCTTCATTTCCTTTATCCTTGCATATTTCAAAGACATACACTTCAACAGAGATTCACACTAGTAAGTTTGATTAATAGCTGACTGGACAGGCAAATAAAATTACCCCACAGAGTCGGAGTCGTTACTAGTTTATTTTGTAATTTTCTTAAACTTTATTTGTTAGGCATCCTTAAATACAGAAGCCTTTTTAGAACCTTTGTACGAATTTGTTTACAGCCTTGTTATTAAATAATAATAATCGGGGATGTTCCTGAATTCTCTAGCGATTTTCGTATAAGCGATTCGATTTCAAGCTGCGGCTGATTGCCTTTATATGTGAAACGTATCCAAACTGATGGGCTACTCGATTAGATGACGAAAGTTAAGAGATTTGAAACCGACTGTTCAAGGCCAAGTAGGTTTGATGCGTACGGTTTTCCTTCTGTATACTCAGGTAGCTTGCAGCGTTCCTGTCACTTGGCATCTAAAGTTCTTCTAGTTTAGTTTAAAATTCAATCGTTTACACGATTTCTGGGACACCCCCCAATAATAAAACTTCTGAGACCCAAAGAATTGTAACAATTTTTGTAGTCTTGTCTGTGACTTGAACTTACAACAATGCAGCCTTGGACTGACCACGAATGGAATGGCATGTCATCGCACAGCACCAGAGCACATGACTGTTGCGCCATGTCTAAAATGCTACTTATACTTTTCCGCTCTCGTTTCCATCCTTTGAACATTTGAGCTTGACAAGAATTGAATTAAGTGGAATATTCTGTAAGTCGTAAATCGTGATTAAGTTAAATACAAAATAATTTCGCGTCTTAATTTGGAAAAAGTAATATAAACGTTGAAAATATAGCACAAACATTTTTATATTGCGAATAGTTACCGCCCCAAATTTTACCGCAAAGGGAGGGCAGATGCTCCACGCTACGCCACTAATTTAAAATTTAGTACTTATTTGTAGGTCCTGATCAAATTATTTAGGATATGCATTAATTTTGTCGGAGTTTACTATTATGAAAGTTGTTAAAAGTGCTCGAGAAATATCCATTAACAATATGCAGAGATAAATTGTAGCATATTTTCTAAAATTTCGTTTCAACACTGTTGTAAAAGTATTTAACAACCTTTCTAATGTATAACGAGAAATTTGTAGCCGGATCGAGGTCATGAAAGTTTTCTTTTCCCATAACAAAAAATATTAACGCATTAACAACGCCCAAAGTTAGCGGGTAGTCTTTCGATGTTGTTTCATCTCGATTTGATATTTTCATAGCTGCTGTGTCGTTCGTTTTCGTTTTAATGGGAAAGCAAGGGCTTGAAGAAGATTCCCCAAGAGTAATATAAATATATAAACACTTTTGCTGCATTTCTCTTAATAAATTAAAAACATCAATTGTTATTTCTTAATTTGTAAGTGCAATAAATTGTTTTGATATTGTTTTTGACGCACTTTCGTTTCATTTAAAATTGAATGAGCAAGACTAAGGTCCTTCTTTAAATAACATATACGTAAGATGAAATTGAATTGCGTCGAAATTGAATTCAGTCGAATTTCGAGAAGTAAAAGAAATGTCAAATTCAACACGGACAGTTTACAAATAATTCACAAATATGAATTTCATTTCAAAAATACTTATAAATTGTCATTAATCCGACTCGCATATAGTTTAGTCAACTCTCTTAAATTACTATTTTTTGGTAAATTATATAATTTAGATACACGCTTCGAATAGGCTTTTATAATATTTCACCATGGAACTGACATGCATTATGTTTCAACTAAACAATCAGATTTTTGGTTTTATTTTAAATCCGCACTGCTTTGTTCTTTATTCTGTTGATTTACCAACCCATTTGTGTACTATAACTTGACGAATTTGCTGACCATCATTTTTCAGTCCAGCGATGGGCAGCTAGTGGCTCGCTGTGCGCGTTATTTTGGTCAAAATATTTTTAAAGCTCTTTTTATTATATGCAGAACCATTTTCTTAAATGTTGGTGTTGCTGCCGCATTAATGGTTTGGCGATTTGAGGGATTAAATTCCCTATTTTCGAAAGCCTCAAAACAAAATCCTATAGAATTTTTAAAAAGTCCATGTTTGTCTTAAGTCGCTTTAAGGAATTTCCATTTCCATGCATTAATTTTCTACTTCATTCTATTTAAAAATTTAAAATTAACATTTCCATAACTTTTTGTTAACCAAATTAGTTAAAATGTTTAATTTGGTTCAGGTCGCTTTAAGGATACAATTTTTTATCATTTTAAAGTTGAAGAGACTTACGTTAGTTGTTTCTCCAGTATAGCGTTTAGTTCACTAGACCGAAATTATTCTCCTTCACTTAATTGTTCGACCACAAAATTTTCAATTCACCAGTTTTTAGTGCGCAATCGCGAATTCCACGCTGAGGTGGGCAAATTTGTTTAATTTATGTGTTTTCCTTCGATTACTTTTAACTCGATCAACAACCATTCACAGTTTAATTAGCCACTGACACTCGCTCAAGTCGACACCTGCCCATAAGCATAGGCTGACTAACGGTAATCCACAATCTGGACTCGCTGGTTGGTTAGTTATCTGTGGCAAGGCCCAAGGCAAACTAACTGGGCTGCCGCTGAATTTTGGGTTTTTATAACGAATCCGCATCAGCGGCCTAAGCCAGTTGAGGTTGTGAGCTCGAGCTGGAGCTGGAGCCGAGGCAGTGACGTAGGCGAAGGCAGTGCAGCTTTGGCGTTGGATCGACTGCGACTGCGAGTGTGTAAATCAAAGAAGTTTGCTTATTTTTTGCTCTGCTCTAATTTATATGCCTGTGGTGGTGCGCAGACTGCGCTATTGAAAATGTTCAGTCGCAGCTTTTTATGCTTTATGTAATTTATGTTAGACATTTGTCGTTTTAGGATAGGATTCGCATATCAAATGCTTGGCAATGTGTGCTTAACGGTATTGGTTTTTATTGTTAAGTAAGTAAACTCACAAGCATTCCTCTGTACGGGCGACCGACCACCATTCATGTAACCCACTGACCTTTCGAAGTGTCGCCCCTTGCAATGCGACAAACTTGGCATGAAAGCGCCAGCAGTGACCTAGAAAGATTTTCTTTCGAAAACATTACAAAATATGCAGCTGCGACTGCGTGACCGCTGTTATGGTTAATTATTTTCATTAATTGAGCATTTCGAGCTGCGAAATTAAGTAATTAATCAGTTAGTACCGAGTACTTAGCCCTAACAGAGCAAACCAAAGCTTCTGTTACCCAAATAAAAAATCGAAATATAGCTATAACTTGTTTTTGTGCGTTTCTTGAAATACATTTCGGAATAAATGAATTGATTTGTCTGTTTGCAAAACCCTGAACAACCTGTGGACCAGTTTGTTAGCGGCAAACGCATTTTAGGAATATGCTCGTAATTGCAAAATTCATTCATTCTAAGCAAAAACCAAAACATTCGGACCGGCAACATTAACTGGATTAACCCGAAGTTCGATATTTTTCCAATTGAAAATGTACAACAGAAATAGGCGTTTTTATACCCTTTATATGTAGAGTAAAAAGGTATACTATATCGATCAGCGATCAGCCCTAGCTCCCATTGGACAGCGGTGTGCCAATCTGGCAGTAATTGAAAGTACAATTAATAAAATGCAAATGAATATAGTTTTATCGAATTATTTAAACAAAAATGAACATACATTTCCTTTAATTTTAACAAACTCAAAATTTAACTAATTCAAAGTATCTCTGAATTCTTTCATAGCAACTGGGACAGAATGGATGAAAAATGAAACTGACTGGCAGAAAATTATAACGCAGTACTCAGGGGTTTTGGGTGCTCTGATTTCATTTTTGGCCATAATTTTCCGATCGGTGGGAAGGGGGCTGACTTATGGTGGGGCGAAAAGTCAAATGGAGTCTGGTATTATAGGTTTTTAGGTGCTCTGATTTCGTTTCTGAATATATTTTTTTCGATCAGGAGATCGATGAGCCACCCAAGCAAGGGAAGGGCGGGGGTAATCGCAAATCGTCCCACAATGAAATGTTTTATTTAGATGAATGAAATTCAAAGCTGTCTAGCTAATTTTTAAAGAACAAAAATCTAAGTAGTTCGTTTCTCAGAAAATTCAAATTAATTTAAAATTCTTTTAAAACATCTGCTTTTAAAGAAAGTCTACATCATTCCATGGCAATTCATCTTCGTCGAATTATTCGTCTTTTTCCGCTGCGACTTCGCACACTTCTGCCTCTTAGTGGGTTGGCACATCTTGTTCTTCTGATTCTAGTAGTTTTGGAACTTCCAGCGGAATGTTTTGTTTGTTTGTTTAATAGTTTTCCCAATACAACAAGAACTAGTTTTGATAGTTATAGTATTGGTCTCAATATGTTGTTGGAGGGTAATTGAAAAATAAATAATGTATCCTAGCTTAATTACTAATAGGGAAATTTAACATTTAATATAGTTTTACAAATTTTTGAATTGATTGTTATTAAAATAACCTAATGTTTCGATTTGTTTTTTTTCTTCATTCTTAAACATGAAATAAAAGGGTCTGACTCGACAAGCAGCATAGGAACCAGATCAGTAGTCGTGGCAATTCTGCTAACCTTCGTCGCGTTACTCATCCGAAATGTTTATGGTTTTTATTGCTCGATTCTTGAGCCTCTTCAGATTAGACACCGATCAATTTTTTAATGTAGCTCCCATACAAAGTGAATAACTACAGGGTGCGCCATATAAAGTGTCGGTATATAAAAACAAACAACCGATTGCTATATGTTGATCTTGTTCCTTTAATTTGGTCCTGTACAATTTATTTCGACTACTTTTTGAACACAACATCAATCAAGTGGCCGCCTTTATTGGCCACAACAAAATGTGCCCTTTTTGCGGCATTTTCCATCACTTTTTCGAGCGTCTCAGTCGATAAAGTGGCGATTTCGGCACAAATGTTGGCCTTAAGCTCTTCAATGGTCTGTGGATCGCTGGCGTAAACCTTGCTTTTTAAATAGCCCCACATAAAGAAGTCTGGGGCGGTCAAATCAGGAGATCTGGGTGGCCAGTCAATATTGCCTCTTTTTGATACCAGGCGTCCAGGTCACTTTTTGGTAGTGTAAAGGTATTTCATGGATGCGGTGTGGATTTTCCGTGCCCCATATGCGACAATTTTGCTTATTAACACCACCAGAAAGCGTGAAATGGGCCTCATCGGTCATCAAAATTTGTTAGCACAATTGAACGATTATTTTCGATGAACAGCGTCACTATTTCGGCACGTTGTTTTGGTGTGAAGCGTTCCATAGTCAAAATTGTACTAGATTGATGTTTCCAAAACATGTCTAACAAAAGCAATCGGTTGGTAAATGTCAAAGTTATTCAGCGTTGCCATACCGACTCTTTATATGGCGCACCCTGTAGTTCCATAGGGGGTACTCCTAAAATTAGTCTGACTTAAACAATTTTTGGAACACCATGTTCTTAAGTGAGTCCTCGCATTCTGGACGGGACAAAATATAGTGGAACAGCTATTTCCAGACCAAGCAACGATTGTCTGGCATCGCGAAAACGACACAAGAGACCACACCCTTATCACCGAAGTTAAGCTCCTGGTGGCAGCAAAGAAGCTAAAAAGCGAGAAGTCACCGGGACCCGATGGCATACCAATCAAGATACTTAAAATGGCTATTCGGGAGCACACAACGGCTTTCAGCCAGCTGTATACAAGGAATTTTCCCTGATCAATGGAAAATGTAGCGGCTGTTTCTCCTACACAAGCCACCCGACTGCGTACAGGCCACTCTGCATGCTGGATACGGCCGGAAAAGTTCTGGGGCGTCGATGAATATTTTAGGAGCACTCCGCCGATTCGAAGTACCCAGATACCTGCTAGAGATCACGAAAAGTTATTTTTACAACAGAGTGCTGCATTATGACACCGAGTCCGGACCAAAACAAAAACGGATCACAGGAGGAGTTCCTCAAGGCTTTGCCCCTGTTGTGGAATGTGGCATACGACGACGTCCCCCTTAGCAGTGTTGCTGATATGAGAAAACTTTATATTGCCTTTAACTGGATTGCTCGATTCATACTCAACCGCAGAAGGTCTGAGTCAGTAACCCAATTGGCAAATACGATATTTGTTTTGAGCCTTCCAAAGTGGATAGAATATTCAGGGATGCAAACCACTCGAATATAAGTACTGGTTCGGTTTAGTGGTTCACACAGTTTCTGAACCGCCGGTTCGGTTCAATTCATGGTTTTTAGAGCTGACTGAACCGCGTTTTCGGTTCGGTTCGGTTCAGTGGTTCACAAAGACACATTATGAAATATTATGATTTCTATTGTAATGTGACTTTTCGCACACTGTGCAAATTCCCATAATCCATTTGAATGACTTTAAAATCCTTGATAAAATGACCAAAAGGTATTATTTCGGTCTTAAAGGATTCGTACATTGGTTCCTAGACGAATGAACTTAGAAAACAGAAAATGCCGGCTAGAAAAGAATCAAAAACTCTTCTGGCTAAGATTGAATTAAGGTAAAGAAGTACTACAGAAAATTGAAAATTTTGTCCACTAGGGGAAAGAATGTAGTTTGATGGCAGATGTATTAAGATATCGAAGGGCGAATGCAGAAGACTTACAGGATTACATGTTCTTAAATTTTCGTCAAGTCAAATAAGGATGTAGAGAGTCGAACGAAATGTATAAAATTTGTCTCAAGGAATCGATTCGAATTCCTAAATTAATAAGTATTATTGGCTCGAGGAAAGCAATTCCCGCCTTAGAGCTCGTCAGGGAACTGAACCGAACCGAACAGTTTTTATTTGTGGTTTTCGGTTCGGTTCAGCAATTCTGAAAGGAAGCCGGTTCGGTTTGCGGTTCGGTTCACCAGCTGACATAAGCGGTTCGGTTCGGTTCAAAACCGGTTTGCAACCCTGAGAATTATATTGTTTTAACATAAAATTCTTACATCTAAAGAACGAGACTATCTGCATAACAAATTCAAATTCTCTGTTTCAGGCAAAACATTCAACTTATTCTGTCCAAGGCACATTGGGCCAGATTTCAGTTTCGGCGGCATAAATTCAAAATTTTTATAGAAACAAACCGTGATTTTAATCAAATATTCGTAAAGAGCATACATTAGGCAAATTAAATTCACTAAGCGTTTTTATATGAGTGCAGCACTGGATTTTTAGCAGGGCTGCAAAGTCAAGTGCTCGGTCAGCTGCTTGTTGTGTTAAAAAAACGAGAATCGGTCACTCAACTTTAAGCTTGTGCCAATTTACCACCTGTGAGTAAAAATTGAATGCAAAATATGGAAATTAAAGGCAAAGGTATGTAGAATGTGAATATTGAAACAAATTGTGTGTTGTTCTTGTTAAATGTTGTTTCTGCTTATCATTAGTTTTGTTATGTCCTTAAATAGAAAACAACTAACCAACGTGCCCCTGAATTCTGGAGTATAAGTAAAGTAAAGAAAATTAAAGTAAATATGTAGAGTTTGACCTTAAAGTGTATTTCTCATCGTGTTATTAACGCTTTGTGCACATTCTCTTTATATTTACAGTTAAGCTTGAGGTAAGCCATGCAACTCTGTTTAATGTATGGAATGCAAACAACAGAAATGTCCGTGCAATTTCAAGCTGCATTTTTGAGCAGTTTAAGGAGCATGCAGTGAGCACAGAGAAGAGAAATGAACTTGACACAAAAATCAAAAACTTTCCGATTTATTTGCCAAAAAGGTTCGAAAAATGTTTGACAAAAATTTCAAAACTAACCATTGTGAAATGTAAAACAATTACTTACTCTATTTTTGAAAAACTTAGATAATAAGAAATTAACAGCAATTTATGGCAATCTTCTGGCCGAAACTTTCACAAATGTAATTTTTGAAGATTCTGTTTCGGGCCCTAAAGGAAAAGCAGCTGCTACTGCATCATCAAAGTTTATGCTGTGCCTATAATTTCGTTGGAACATATTATGTTATAGTCGGGTTTGCCCGATTTTCTTTCTTGTTTTAATTTAAATACGGACTTTACGCCTATTTTTGGATCATAATTTGAGTTTTCGTAATATATGTATGTATGTATTTGGGTCATAAAATGAGAACCAATGAATATTTTTCAAAATATATTTTCTACGTTTTATTCTGTCACTCAATAGCTACTTATTTGAATTGACCGCCAGTGCCTTTCAGCAACGCTGAAGTCGCCTTGGCCACTCATCGATCGCATTGCGCACCTCATGCATTGGGAAACTGTCCACTGCTCGGACAAGGGCGCGCTTCAAATACTCAATTATTGGGTGTCGAGTAGAGCAGGCCATAGCCTCGAGAACTGACCACAGTGTGTAGTTCAATGGATTCTGGTCTGGGCTAACAAGAGGCCTATCAACTGTAAAAATGAAGTTCGGTACATCGTCTTGTTAGCTGGAGCGGAGTCCTGTCGATAGGTCCCACGGCTTGCTGGCAAATAACGTCGTATCGGGACTCTCAATTTGAGAGGCTTAACAAAATTTTCCAAAACGTCAATAGCAATAATAATTGTCAGGTACAGCAGCCAAAGTGGTCAAATGAGAGTGGGAAAGTGATCGCAAGAACAATTATTTTTTTTGGCGTTTGCGAGCGGGTTTAATGGTGATGGGATGAGGTGATAGGGTGAGTCTAGGCAAAACTAAAATATCGCTTAATGATGTTCTTACGCTATAAACTGATTAAAGTTGTAGTTAGATTTCATTCACAAGTGGATGATAACCACCTTGCTACCAGAAACGCAAATCGTCATTTCAGTTCCTGCACATACAACAAAAAAGAAAGTCGGTCAGGCCCGACTATAACATACTCCGTAGGTACATACATAGAGTATAATAAGTTTTTGCAAAGGTATGTAACAGCCAGAAGGAAGCATCTCCGACAGTACACCCAGAAAAAAGTAGAACGAATAACTTAAGAGCGAACGCTCCTAAAAAAATATTTATTCGATCTTGAATTTTAAAGAATTTCGGTTGGAATTCCCAACCAGTTATGGAATTGCTGGCATGGAGCGACGGCTGCGCGACTGCCAGTTGATAGGCAAAGACTGATGCTGCTGTAAGGTGTTATGTATTCCTCGAGCCGCAAAAACTTGCAACATGGTTTGACATTTAGGTTTCCATGAAATAAATTTAAACAAACTGGAAAAAACAACAGCTTTTAAATTGTTGTATGATTGGAATCTATAAGGCTCTTAATTTAAGAGTAAACGAAACGAAAGAACATTCTCGGTTTTTGACAATGCAGTATGCTCTTGATTCAAGAATGAGTATCCTTGGATTTGTGTTCCTTTGGCACTTGATTCAAGAATTTTCCAACTTGATTTGAGAATGTTTCGTACTTAGATCAAGAATTGATGCTATTGGATCAAGAAAACCGTGATCAAAAATTCATACTTTCATCAAGAATTTCGCTCTTGGATTGAGAATTTTCTTTCTTATCGAACTATTGATCTCGAAAATTCTTGGTCCAAGTATGAAATTCTCTATTTTTTCTCTGAATGTATATATATTATTCATCAGCATCAACAGCCGAGTCGATATAAAGGCACAGATTTCAGAGATGGTAAGAGATTGAGGGTTTTCGTGTATAGGACAAAATCATCTTATACTTGCAGGCAGACCAAGTTTATTTTCAATATTGGCCACGCCCCCTCCCGCCCCGCAATATTGAAAAATAGGTTATATCTCCCACAGTTTTAAAGATGATTGGTTCGTACCTTCTAGACAAGTGTAGTAATCAGGATTTCTTATCGATCTGCCAAATGAATAATAATGATTAAACGACTGTTCGCTGCTGCAGCGCAGCGCAAATTTATGCTGAGCTTATAATTTCTTTGGTACAGAATATGCTATAGTCGGGCTTGACCGACTTTCTTTCTTATTATTTTCATAATATTTTGAAACAATCCTTTCGTGTTAAGTTCTGACAGTCCTGAGTTTGATCGCCAATCAAAAAAATACAAAAAAAATTTACAAAGTATTAATTCGTGGTTTTTGATCCTCTAATTTGATTTAAAATACTTAGCCAGGGTAGCAGAGTGAAGTTCAGGTTGCATAGGATGCATGATTAACCTGTCATCTCCAATATATTTATACCCTTGCAAACGGTATTATAGTTTTGCCCAGAAGTTTGCAACAATAGAAATATTCATTTCCGACCCAATATACCATATAGATTCTTGATCAGTCGTTATTTCGCTGCACGCTACTAATATGTCGGAACCGACCGGATCGGATGACTATATTTCATAGCTTCTCTAGGAACAATCCGTCGGAAAACTAGTTTTTGTATTCATAGGTTTTCTATTCATTTGTTTGATGAAAAACGGACAACTATCTATAGCTGTCACACAAAGATAGGTATGGAAAACGGTCTTAGTTGGAAAATTTTTATTTTTAGCGGTAGCATCCTGAAATTTTGTATTGTACACATGCTTTCACATATTTCTACAAATTTTTGTCCAAATCGTATATCATGACTATAGCATCTAGCTATAGTTTTGGGAAAAATATAATTTTTTAAAATATTTAGGCCCGATTTCTCAAAGGTTCCGGCTAGCCAACCACCGCACATTGGGCTGAAAAGCCAAATTTTTGGCATAAAGTCGACAAATGCAGCCATAGAGTTGAGGCTTGGTGATTTTTATAATAACAATCAGAATGTCAATTGGAAAAAATTTTAAGCCGATCCTTGCACGACTACCTCACCGTCCATATGGTCCCACGTGGCGTAAGCGTAATATATTTTTTGTTTGTTTTGTTTTTAAATAGTTTTTTCATGTTTCTCATGTTTTATAATATTTTTTGTTATGAAACTTACGTTTTTCATGTTAATTTGTTTAAAAATCCCTTACTAAGTATAGTTTTTCCCGACTATTGATCTGTCTCACATTGAAAATACGTCCTAGGCTGAGGTTAATCTTTCCTAAAAGTCGGAGAATGGGCAAAAAGTGTTGATAACAAGTACGAATATATTGGCCGAAAGTTAGTTTTAAGCCCACAGGGGAAAGGAGTTTTGAGTATGTTTTCTCAGGCTAAGGACGTATCACAAAACAAATTAATGTTAATAATTAACGAAATTGCTTAATATTATTTACATAATACATCAATTAGTGTATTTTTCATATTTCACACATTTTTTTTTGTTCACTAGCAGAAATTGTCTCTTGTAGTAAAGATGACATACATTTTGCCGCTTTCTTATGTAATCAAACAGGCAAGCAAACATCAGACTTTGCTGGCCTGTTAAAAGGCCACAATTGCCCTCTGACAGCTTTTATTTTTGGAATTGTAATATTTGAAGTATCTTCTTTTAAAATAAATGACAAACATAATAAAACATTGTCGTTAAAAATTCGACTTAATGCCAAAAATTTGGCCATTCAGCCATGTGTGCACCGGTCAGATTTGTTCATCAAGATGACGAGCGGTTAAGTCATTTGCTTTTCTCAGCAGCAGCTTCGCCTGTTATCGATAAAAGCCTATCGCTGCTTCAGAGTGACCATACTGTTTAACTAAACGAACGAGTACACAGCTGACTCGGTTTGGTTTGTTTGTTTCTTAATGCGATTGGTTGTTGCTGGCCTTTCTTGCATTCTTTTACTTATTAATGCCTCTTCGAATTGCGTTTCCATGCGTGGAGTTCAAGAATTTGTTTATTCATAAATGTTTTGTGTTGCAGCAAATAATTAAATAAACAAAGCGAGCTTGCGGCTAGCTGTTTGTATATCGATACGATATATCGATAATTTCATCGGGGCTGAGCTCGCGGTTGAAGTTGACCAGTGGATGAGCAGCGTTTTAGTTTGTTCCTTCGGTTTCGCCACATACATCATGAGACACTCAAATACGGTTAAGCTGCCTGTCAAGTTGACCAAGCGGACGTTGAGAAATCGAGCCCTAAGCTAACACTAACAACAAGCTAACAAGGGTATAAAAACTTCGGAACAGACGAAGTTAACTTAGCTTTTTCGTATTTTTCTTATTGTAGCATTTCTTATTGGCATTAAGAATGTCAATTTGATCTTAAATATTAAATTTATATGCTCGAAAATATCAATTTGATACTTTGAGTTAGTAGAGTCAAAAGAAAACCAAAGCCTGCTGATGTCATTCGAGAGCAGGCCTTTGGTGGATAAAAGAACTGTGAAAAAACATTAATAAACTTTTAGTTTGTATTTGTATTTTAAATTCGTTCACCGAAACGAGGAAAATTTAGTATTAAGCTTAAAAGCTTTCTTAAAGACTTGCTTTTAATTTTGACCTTTTACGCTGAACTTTCTTAATTTTTTTAAAAATTGAAAAATGGTCAAACATTACTAAGTTGTAATTTCATTTATTATTAATTAGCTTAATTAATTGAAGAGAATGAATAAATTGGCTAAGTTGTAACAAACATACGTGAGCCTTCTGGCCAACGCAAATAATTCTGTTAAATAACTCGTTTAATTTTATAGATAACAAATGTCACATTTATTTTCAATAAGTTCAGATAATTAATTATAGGCAATAAATTTGGGTTCAAGATAAGCCCAATGTGTTGATTTTATGTGAACAGTTATGTTATGATTATGCTTCGTAAATTCATACAAGTGAAGGTCATAAAATAATTATTCTACTTCATAACGGGTATATCGAAGTCGGGCTGGGTCGTGTTTAACTTACGCACTCGTTAAATGTCTAGACGTGGCATTCATATAGACTAAGTTCGTAACCAGCAACTATGTGACAGTTTGAACAAAACTGATTTGAGTACATAGAAATTTCCGCATTTTTGCATAATTCATAGACTTATAAAGGTAATAGAATATAATAAATAACAAAAATGAATTTGGAATTATTTATTATGGACTTATACATATATCCAACCCATTTTTCTTTATTGTGCTCAAATTTCCCGTGCAAATTGATTTATAATAAAATTGTCTGCTTTAATAAATTAAAGTCTAGTCGGTATTGTAAAGCGGCTTTGTTGAAGGGATATCCAAAAAAATATCGAAACAGAACAAAGGGGCTATAACGAAGTAAAATACCAATTTAGAATTTTAAATTTAAAGTGTTCAACTTGCAAGACTTAGTTGGCTTGTTAAGTTAGTTAAGAAAAGGAAAAAATTGCTTGTCAATTAAGGTTATTGGACTGCGCAATCGAGCGATCATGATTGTTAAAAGTTTAGCATGGTTGTGTTAAAAATTATATATATAATCACATAAAAATGCAGAGCATGTTAACAAATAGTAGCATTATTAACAAGGCTACCATCTTCTCGTAGTCTGCAGAAGGTTCACTCTGGGGACTCGAACCAGCTGTAAAGTCTAAGATTTGGCTTGCGAGTCGGATCCTCTTTCTGACGAAACTTATGTGTTTGTTCAGTTCATAGCTTCTTAAATTAAACTGTCGTATAAATTTCATGACTCATTTAGAGAAAGACCAGATTAGCATTTTCTCATATGTGGTTTTTACTGCTCGGCTTTTGGGCCATATACTTAGATTCTGATGGTCCCCGTGTGAAATCAACTATGAGGAAGGGCTGTACATGACCAACTTTATAGCTTACGGTGTGTCACCTTCAGGGTTTTTTGGCACTGTCTTCCCATGACCTGTTTTTTATACACGTTACTCGTAGAGTAAAAAGGGTATACTAATATCGTGCAAATGTATGTAACAGGCAGAAGGAAGCATCTCCGATATCATAAAGTATATATATTCTTCATCAGCATCAGCAGCCGAGTCGATATAGCCATGTTCGTCTGTCCGACCGTCCGTCCGTCTGTATGAACACCTAGATCTCAGAGACCAGAAGAGCTAGAGCAACCAAATTTTAAATGTAAGCTAGTATTGTCTGCAGGCAGATCAAGTTTGTTTCAAATTTTAGCCACGCCCCCTACCGCCCCCGCAATAAAAAATATTGAATATCTCCTATATTTTGTAAGCTATCGAGCTCAGATTTTGTAGTCTAGTGCAAGTGGCCAATATGTACAATCTTACAAATTTTCATAAAGATAGGATAATAAATGGCAGAGTTAAAAAACTTTGCATACTTATCTGAGCCGCATGAGGTTATTAAACACTAATTGCCTTAAGTAACGGGTTTTTCGAAGTCGGGCAGGGCCGACTTTAATTTACGGTCTCGTTTTTTTTAACAATTTCGGCAAATCGGTTGAAATTGCCAAAGCTACGTTAATCGATATTCGAATAATGCACACTAAAAACGAGAATTATCAAATTATTGAGTAGAGATTCATCAAATGTTCCATAATTGTTTGCAAATTAAGATTCGCCAAATATTCGCCGAAGTTCAAAAATCGACCGTTTATTGGACATTTGACGAACTATCGTTAATAGTTGAGACAATCAGAACGTGATATGATTGCACAAGGCAACAAAACGAAACTTATTCCAGTATACTAAAAAATTGGTGGAGTTCAACTTGCAAGATATAGTTGTCTGGTAAAGTAAGTTTCAGGGATGCAAACCACTCGAAAATAAGTACTGGTTCGGTTCAGTGGTTCGCAGAATTTCTGAACCGCCGGTTCGGTTCAGTACATGGTTTTTGGAGCTAACTGAACCGCGGTTTCGGTTCGGTTCAGTGGTTCACAAAGGCACATAAAGAAATATTAGATTTTTTTTGAAAAAATTTGACTATTCGAACACTTTTGAAATTTAGTTCTTCTAATCCATTTGAATATCTTTAAAATCTTTAGAAGAATGTGCATATTATTTTGTCGGACTTTCAGAATTCGTCTATAAATTCCTTGAGGAATGCCCTTCGAAAAGAGAGAATGTCAGCTAGAAAAGAATACGTTCCATGCATCTTACCTACCCTATTAATCATATCATACGAAAAAAACTCTGCTGTCTAAGATTGAATTAAGGTAAAGAAGATTGAATTGAAAATATTGTCTACTAGAGGAAAAAGACATATTGATGACAGGAATATTAAGCGATAGGCGGGCCATTGCAGAAGACTTACAGTATTACAAGTTGTAAAATTTGTGTCAAGTCATCCTATGTAGAGGATCGAACGAAATGTATAAAAATTATCTTCGATTCAAATTCCGAAATTAATCAAAAACATTGGGGAAAGCGATTACAGTTACAACTCGTGGTAAAGCTGAACCGAACCGAACCGTTTTCTTTTGTGGTTTTCGGTTCGGTTCAGCTATTCTGATAGGAAGCCGGTTCGGTTTGCGGTTCGGTTCACTAGCTGGAATATGCGGTTCGGTTCGGTTCAAAACCGGTTCGGTTCAGAACCGGTTTGCATCCCTGGTAAGTTTAGAAATGGTAAAATAAACAATTTCATGTCAAATAAGATTGGCCGTTGTTGGACAGCGCGAACCTGCCCATGATTTATGGGGAACCTATTATATTATTTGTACTTTCTTAGATATTATCGTAAAGTATTACTTCTTATTTAAAACAAACTATGTTAAATAATTCTTCGATTTTTTTAAGCGAAGACAAACCATTTTGAATACTTTTGCTCCAAGTTATTAAATTGTCTACTGTCCAAAAATGTGCTATGCAAAAAAAATTTTTTAACAGGATCCATATGGCCATTTAGAGCACTTGTACCTTAATTGGTATATGTTAGTTAAAAAAATAATTTTTTAGTTCTCTTTTTTACAGAATTCGGCTCTCTCTTGTGATCGAATATTTGGGATAGTTCACTTTGAAGCTATAAGATGATACTTTCGATAATGGCAAACCAAATGTAACGAAATTGTTTTCCACAAATCATAATCCATCGTCAAAATATGCCTTTTAAGCAGCCTTAAACTGAAATTACCAAAAGTCTAGACAAAGTAAACCATTTCCGGAAAAAGATTCATGTTCAGCACGCAAAATCAAAATCATCTAGAATTACGATCAACCCTTCAATGTACTAGGCCTTGCTGCATAGTGTTCTTCTTCCGCTTTGTTCAACAGTTTTATCAGAGAAACTCTCATAAGCTACATCGATGACGAGGATTTTGCAAACTTAGATTCCCCAATAACCTGGTTTATAAGAATTCAAAGCTTGCTTTCCGTTTTTTTAATCGACTGGTGCATTATTTCTTTACCCATAGAAGAAATATACAGGTCATCTTCGCAAGACGGAGCACATCTTGGGTAAATTTATATGCCATCTTACGCAGATTCGGGAGTTCTTAGATTTAGACAACTCGACAACCTGAAAGCCCCTACCGAACTGGCTACAGCCGTAATCTTACAAGTTTAGTCTTAAAATGTAATCTAAAACCATATGAAAGTCTTAGTGTTCAAAACCGTGTTACTTTAAGGGGATATTGTCCTAAACGGGTTTTTTGAAATTCGAAATACTTTAGGAGATATGGCCTTTTTTGTTTAGTTTGGCTACTTTTTGAATGCAACGGTTTGAAGCAAAAAGCGAATTTCGTTGAAAGTGTTCTTTATAGATTAGCGTTTGCTGGTATTGCAGACTGATATATGTAAGTATTTCACAAAAAAAAATGTTTTATTGCCTAAAATTTTCTTTGATTGTCTTTAAAATCACGTTTTTGAATTTCAAAGTCACTTTTCTCCAGTTGCATGGAACCGATTTTGATGAAACCAAGTGCAATCGACGAAAAATTGTCGAATTTCTAAAACTGCATACTAATATTTTTCATTTCAATTTTTTTTTGATGCAAAAATACAACTTCAATCTTTAAACTCGTTTATCTCAAAACCGTAGTTCTGAACCGATTTTGATGAAACAAAGTGCAATCGACGCGGAATTGTCACCATTCTGGCCCCTACCTCAATCATAATTTGAAAATTTTTTTTATTATTTTTTTTTTACACTAAACTACAAAAAAAATGGCCCAAAATCGATTTTTCAATTTAAATTTCCGCCATTTTGTAAAAAAAAATCGCAAAATTATGATTGAGGTAGGGGCCAGAATGACATCTGTACTGAATCTAACGCCGTTTACTTTTTCCATTTCGGATGATCCGAAGTGGAGTTATCCATGCCGCCAGCAGCATACCTTTTTTTCGACGTCCAACTTCGAAGGCCGACAACTTTTTGAACAGCCCTCGTACAAAGGAAAAAAATTGTTTTTTATTTAAATGAATATGTTCTTAATACAATAAAAAATACCGAAGTTAAATAACTATTACCGTTTTCAAATAAGAACTTTTTTAAAAAAGGCCCAAAAACAGCCTTCCAACCAGCAATATGTACTCTTGCATGCCAGTGAGTACTACCTGTATTAAAAATTTTTCAGATTTTTTTGCCAAACAGAAAATATTAAAATGTAATTTAACATTTCAAGGCTATTTTGCCATATTCAGAGGTTCTAGATGTCGACATTTCTCTCTATTTAAATTTAAATTAGTTTTAGCTTTAGCTTTTAGTTAAAGCGCTAGTCAGATGTCAGCTGTAAAGTAAATCGGGAGTGTTCCAGAAATCTTTCGAGATAACTTGTTCTTGTATGTGAAGTGTCTCCAAAATCCTGGGCTAAGACATAAGTTGAGATGCAAGAAATAACCTGGTGGGGCTTAGTTCACTTGAATGCATTAGCTGTCGATTCACGTACAACCAATGGAAACATATTAAGCAAAATACTTATAAGACCAAAAATTAATATTAATATTTTTATTAATATGTGTGCGAACTTTGGCGTCGATTGGCAGAAAATAAATGTTGACTAACTTCAAATAATGTGCGCTTGTTTGCTTAAATCAATATTTATACATATTTTCGGAGTTCTGTTGCATTGAATCAAGGGGAAAAATAATCGAAAGTTGTCCGCAGTGAAGGTGAATTTCGGTCCAAAAAGAACTCTAATTTTCTACTTATATAAAGTACACTAGCATCCGCAGAAATTGGGGCATTGGTATACATTTCAAGGTTTTCAAAATAGATGAAGACTCAATTTAAATACATAAATAAATGGCAAAATTCAAAAGGATGCTAGTCAATACTTGTTATCATAATACAATAGTATATATTGCCATATTTAAAGAGCTCTGCTATGCTTTGCAGAACTTTAATAGAATGGGTCCAGAACTAAAAGATTTCATCGGGATTTCCGTTGGGTTGGTCAGCCTTTTGCCTAGCACGAGCCAGCTTGGCAGACAGCTCCGATGAGCGAATGGTTTTGTACTGCGAAAAGTTAAAGAAGACAAATTAGTGCAAATCAATAAGAAATACCGTGTATATTTTTATTCACCTCGCAGAAGTTCTTTTGCAGTACGATTTGGGAAATGAGTCGACGACTGTCTCGCTGGCCAAAGTAACTTTCGATGGTATGCGCCGAGAGGGCAAATATTTCCTCTCCAGAAAGTGTGCGCAATCGCATTATAATTTGGTCCGAAAAGCCCTTGCCACGTAGCCACTCCTCCACCTCTTTGGGCTTTGAGTTCTGGTTAATATATATTTCAGGGGTCTTCAGAATTTCGAGATCCCTGCGGCGCTGTCGCTGTTGCAGCATGACGCGTAGTTCGTCGTTGACATCGTCCTGCATATAGTAGGCTTCGTCCCCAGCTTCGAAATCGTTGCGAGCGCGCATGGCTGTGTGCGGGAAAAATTATGGTTTCCGCAAATTAGCTAGAAGGAACATTAAAAGACTTACCGGCTAGTGCTCCTGCTGCGGCCATGTTACGCTTAAGCGTGCCGGTGGGAGTCGGTGTTTGACTGTCGCTTGGCGGTGGCATTGGCGGAGGGACAGGCACATTTGGCATAGAGTAGGACCGCGGCATGCTCTTGCCCACCGGCTGTTGGGACTCACGGTCCGTGGGTGGAACGTATAGAGCCATGGTATTGCGATAAAGTGGATTATTAGCTTCGCTGGTTTCGCCATTTTCCTGAACGGGCACGGAAACCACTGACTCCGAGTCATATGCGCGACTGGCACCAACTTCAAAGTTATGCGGCTTTAACACGGTATTTGGGACGTAGCCAATGTTTCCGTAGGAATTGCGTGCCTTCCACCAATTCCTAGAGTCATCAATGATCTAGCATAAAAATAATTAGGAGAGAGAGAGAATATATGAATAATTACTTTTCCTAAATTCGCTCATTAGTTCTTCGTCAAACTGAATAGCTGGATACCAAATCACTTCAACTGCTGTCTTCGATTCCATTAGACTCAAACTGTCCCATTCGTCAGTCATTTTATATGTAAAACTAAGTCCCAACATTATGCCCAATCGAGATATATGTAAAACTAAGTCCCAACATTATGCCCAATTGAGATATCATAAAACGGATTGACTTTTTATTAAGGGGAAGAAAACGTTACTTAACTAGAAATATCTACAGTATTGGTTTGGTAATGTTTGTCGAAACTAATCGATACACCACTTTAAAATCTTTTATGGGAAACTTTGCTCCAAAATAAGTTTTTGTAAAAATTCTACACTTAGGGCCGATTTCTCATCTTTTACATAGTTGCGATGTGTCAGATAAACATAGATTTGACACTATTCTAAGTAGTAGATGAGAAATCGGCCCTTAATGGCATAAAATGTATTTATTTACCATTTATTAAAGACACATCGATTCAATGCGACATATTTGTAAAAGCCTGTCGAACAACATAGAAGGTATTGGCATTTAAGTAATAAACGAAACGATTAAAGTTCATAGAAATAGACACTGATTTAATATTAAATTGTTAATTGTGGCCATAGTTTGAATGTTGCACCTTTTACCACCGAGTTTTGCTGTGCCTGGTTAAATTACAGGTGATTAAAGTTGAAAAACAATTGCTGCAGAAGCATGAAATAGTGATCCAAGAATAAACTTGCGACTCCGCGGACATGCTTAAATGCAATCAAATTTAAGTGCATCATTAATGCTCTCAATTTAATTTACCAAAACAAAAAATTAATTTGGCAAAAAAAGGTGCAACATGTAAACTGTGCTTCCTACGATAAACCATATTTAACTGTGTCATTTTCATACCTTTCATGTTTTACTCAAGTGCTAATATCTTCTTTTTATACCCGTTTCTCGTAGAGTAAAACATGTATGGTGACATACATGCAGGCAGATCAAGTTATCAAGATTATTTATCGATCGGCCAAAGAGTTGATAAAGATAGGAAGATGCTGCATCGAAATTTATGCTGAGCATAAACTTATGTTGGTACATAGTATTATATGGGCGGGCTTGACCGACTTTCGTACTCGTTTTAATCCTTCGTTGCTGGTCACATTGCGGACTGCTGTCTATTTGTAAGCAACCTCTTAAATGGTTGTGCTTTTATAATAAAGATTTTTTAATTAAAAACACGGTGGGACTGCCACACCAGAATGTTGCTTACATTGAACAGTTACTGAACTGAGTGAACAAGTCACTGAAATACTCACTGAACACTCTCACTGATCACAGAGCCAATAAGACTGAACTAGAGCGACTTAAAACGCTCACTGAACTGGGCTCAGTAAACAATAGTGAACAATTAAAGAGAAACATTTTCCGTTTAGTTAACTCAATTTTGTTCACTCGCTCAAATTTCACAGAGTTTTTGAGTTTGATTTATGATTTGTTTACGCATTGTAAAATATATAAACAATATTAAAGGCTCCTCCACTGAACTAGAGTTGGGCGCGTGACGCGTTTTTCTTCGTGTCATAGACACGCACGACTCAATACGACGCGTTCGTGTTGCAAGATCAGATTTCTTACGTGCTTGTGAGTGTCAGTTATTAGTGACAAGACACGACATAACCCGGCAGTACTTAACTCCACAGAATGATTGGAAAGTTTTAGGCTTCGAAGAAACACCGACGTCCATACATATGTATTAAAGTAAAACAAATTAAAAAAAAGGAAGTCGGTCACGAAATTATTCGCACAGCATAAATTTTGATGATGCAGTAGCAGCTGAAAGCAGCGCTGCTACTGCGCTGCAGCAGCGAACATTTTTTTAACATAACTCGACAACCGTTCATTCGATCTTCCCCATTCGCAGACGGATAAGTAAGCCTAAACAAATTAGATGAGAATATTGACAGATTTCTTTGACCATATATTTCACCAGTCGAGTGGTTTGACTGACTGCAATCAACTGCCACTACATTGTCATGTGTTCACATGTGTATGGCAGCAATTGGCATGTGCTGGTGTGTGTGATCACACCAAACTAACACATGAACTTAACCGAAAAATTCCAAGTATTTAATGAATAAAGAAATAAAGTCCTAAGTGTCTTATCGTTTTGGGCTTTGAAAATGTTTGACCTTGCGTGTGGTGTACGTGTTTTAAATATGCCATTCATATTAAAGTTGTGTCGAGCAACGATCTCACTCGGCAGCTTACACAGCATGCTTGCCGAAGTAATGCATCAGTTGGAGTCAGAGAGAGGCTGGGAACCCTTTTCTAGAGATATCAGAGTGCACTACCGGGCTCAGGAATTCTATCTGAATTCTATCGTCGTCTATCGTCTATCGTTGCAGCCAAACGCGTTTGAGATGTCAATTTCAGATTGTAAAGTTATTTAAAAAATATTTAAATGGTATTTTTTAATCAATATAACAGCTTGTCAAAGTCGAGGGGCCACCACACATCCGTCTAAATTGTCTTTTGGCTTTCCTTTTTGGCAATGTGTGTATTTAATTCTCGTCCAAAATCCTTGGCAGTTAGTTTATTTAAAATGGCCTGAAATTAAGCTTGTTATCCGAACTCGACGTGATGCCTTGGTAGGATCAAATCAAGAAGGCCCTTGATTTAAGCTCGACTCTCTTACTTACAGTCCGAAAATGTATTGCTTTAAAAATGATAAAGTTTGACTTCAGGTTGGTATTTTAAATTGATGTTGTCTTACAATATTTTGGTGAACGAGATTTTCTTGCTCTCGGTTTCTTTTACTTTTGGTTCTTATGCTCAATCTCGAGTTGCGTTCATTTCATTTTCAGCTACAGGTTCTCTCAAACCCGACTTAGAAGTTAACCTTTTCGGATTGATACATGAATGTCAGGATTGTTTCAAGCCTTTCTTACCTGATACTTGATACAAGTAAGAAGGCTTGAAATTTCAACACAAAGGTAAATTTTATTTGTCTGTATATGACAACAACAACATACGATAACAACAAAATCAATTGTTGCCAAGAGGCATAGAAGAGAAAGTGAAGAGGGACTCATACGAAGCTTTTGCTGCAATTTCATTATGCGTGAGTCCCAAACGCTCGGCAATCGCTTTGCCCGAAACAACAACAAATGCACCTGAAGCGTTTATAGTGCGGGCACCCCTGGACTAGACGGACGGATAAATCTTAATCTACTCAGCTCGTCAAGCTGATCAAGAAATAATACATTTTATTATATGTGGTAGAAGATGATTTCTTCTATGTTTTCTTCTTCTTCTAAATTTGAATAAAGGGACTGGAAGCTCCGTTTGGGAATTTGAAGCCAATTTTTAACTTTTTAAGGAACTTATCAAAAAAGAATGCTTACCTCCAAGTATTCTCCTTTTGTAACATTCAGCTCCTTGTCATTGGTAGCCGACTTGTTGTAGATAACCTCGGCCACATTCACGTTGCGGCTGAGCAATCGATTCAGCCAGGTGCGATTGCTGCCGGGACTCGGTGGCAGGGGTGTGGACGAGGGCGTTGGTGTTTTCTTCAGTGCAGGTGGCAAGTACTGGACTTCTTCGTCAACCACCCAGTCCGGCGACCAGTCATCATAGAAAATGGGATGATACGAGCCTTTGTGATCCTTGAACTGATCCTTGGGAACGGTCCAATTGGGGCCCAGACTCTGCCACAGTTGTTTCTCGTTGGAGTCCAGGGAGCCGTTAAGAAAAGTAACAGTCTCTCGGCGCAGCAGTGGGTTAACAACTCCTTGTGGCAGGTTGACGCTTGAATAGACATCGTTGCAAACTACCACAATGCTTTGCAGTGAAACGAACACATTGTGGACTGGATCGGAGCTTTTGGTAAAATGGTTTTGTAGCTTGACCAAATAGTTTAGAGCCAGCTTGATTTTGGCAAGGATGTCGTGGAATTCGCTTTCAATTGGTGGACGCGAGCGTAGCACCAAGAGACCCTCCCCATGGGGATTGTGCTCCTCCTTGCGGGACTCCAGCTCAGTAAGAGCAGCGGCAGCATAGTGAAGCCTGGCTATAAAGCGCTCTATGTCCTCGAAACAGTGATTGAGCACCTGCACGTCACGCTCGGTTTGCTCACTGTTCTGGGCATTCTTCTCGGCAGGAATTCCAGCAACCGCTGCCGCAATTCCATACTGATCTTTTGCTTGCTGATGAGCGGCTCGATCGGGCTTGGGCAAGCGAATAGGGGTTTTATTCCGGTCTGTCGTAACAGGTGTACCCGTACTAAGCTTTCTGAGATCCTCTACCAGATGCACCGAACTCACATCGGACACCTGAGTTAAATTGCAGAAAGATTACCAGAAGTGATTGACTAAAGATCAATTCTACATTCACCGAGCTTACCTGGAAGATATGCATTTCAGTATTGCCCAAAGTTGTGCCAGGAACGGAAAATACCAGAATATTGTTGTATGTCTCTTTCGGATCTTCGCTTACGAACGCCGTCGGCTCCGTAACCAACGTCCCGGGAAAGTTTTCAATCTCTTTCATTTCGTTGTCAAGCATTACCAGCCATTGTCCATTAAAGCTCATATACATCTTATTCGGCCAAATACCGCCAGTTTTGTCCAGTTCAATGAGCAGTTTCATTTTCTCCTTTGGTTGCTTGACTTCAGCTTCATTTTTCAATTTGAATGTGGCTAAATGTTCCAAGGCATAAGTCGGCTTAATTTCATCGTAGCCTCCGTTTGTCCGGACACTGGAGCTACCTCCACTCTCATAGCCATTTCGAGGCATCCTGTGGATTGAGCAAATTGAGAAATTGGATACTGTTAACATATAAATGAAAAAATCATTGGATAATTATTATTTATTATCATAAATCCTAAACTCGGAGTATCCGAATGGAAAAATTTGGCATTATAAAATAAGATTCTTTTTCGCTAATTGATTATTGATTTTTATTTTATTGCTCAATGGAGAATGATTTATTGTTGAGTAGTCAATTAAAATCAAAAATGATCATAAATTTTTTTAAAAATCTGGAATTTATTTTATTTGTTTTTGCAAATTTGAAATTGGTTCAATTGAGCTTTGTTATGTTTGTCCTTGTGTCTGTTTCTACGTCTCTCAGTTCTAGAGCTTTTTGGCTGAGTTTTGGCACAGTTTACTACACGCCGCTATTTTGCTTTTAAACGGAATTACAAATTTTGGTTTAAGTTTGATAACTATATCTTATGGCTGCAAGAGAAACATTCGGTCGGAAAATAGGGATTAGTAAGTAAAACATTCTCATTTGTCTGTAATAGTGTACCTAAATTGTGTCTTAATTAATATAATATGCTTTTTAATGGATTTGGCAAATGTTGTTCAAAATGAAATGACTATATTTTATAGCTGTCATAGGAATCGGTCGTTCAAAAGAAGACTCTTAGTGTGTAAAACATTTGTGTTTTCAATGTTGCATGCTTATACAATTTAAGGCACAGGCAAAGTTAGTTTAGCCTTCTCCTTTTATTTTGTGAAATTTACTTATCAGTACTGCAAACCGGGTTTGAGACGAACCTTCTTGAACCCTCGACTTCTTTTAAACTGTAGTTCACACCTTAAGACCATTCAAGTGTGGGAAATTTTTTAGATCCTGAATCTGTTGCGAACATTACTGATAGACTTGCTGAAATGTATGCAGAGGAAAAAGTCGTGTTCAGAAATTAAGATTTTTTTATCTTAAAATATTTTTGAGAACAAAAGTTCCGAAAGAAAATTAACTAAGGCAGGTGGGGTGTACAAGCGATGTCTCTTAGGGCCTGGAATTCTGCATGGAATTGGATTTGGAATTTGACTTGCAATTGGACCTACTGTTTAATTTAAAATTTTTTTATAAACGGAACATAATAACTCACATTAAGATTTTGTGTTCTAAATAAAAATGTATTGAAGTGAAAAAATCCGTTCAGCATTTTTTTTCTGAATAATTAGGTCTGTTGAGGTCTAGAATTTGGAGCCAGGGCATCTCGGACCGGTTCCGTTCCTTTTCAAACTTAAGGTTTATAAGTCTGATGCTTGAATCTTAGATAGTTCTTGGTAAAAAATTAAGAATATTTTGGATAGAAAGATATATATAATAATACCCGAATGGAACTCATTCATTATAGATATCATTCAGGATATCTCTAACGCGGCTTATAAAAGAACCTGGCCTTAAAAATATAAAGCTGTTCCTAATTTTTCAGTTTTTTTAAATGGATTTGGTTTTCCTTTATCCAACTTGAGCTTATGGTAAATTTTTGTTTCTAAGTCGTAATATTCCAAAATGGATATGATTTTGATATAATAAATCTCCGACTTAGCGCTCTAAAATTATTAATATCCGTTCATATATTGCTCCGATTGAGCCCGAACTGATCCGACTCTTCTAGGATCGATTCAGAACCGGTTTGTAGCTTTGCAAAACATAGAACACTTATTTATTATACCAAAAGATTTGTATTATATATATATTATATATTGTTTATATTTATAACATAAACCGATGTTCAAGCTAATACATGAAATTACATTGAGGAAGCGCGTTGAGGTTGAAAAGAAACCATCATATTTTTAACACAATTTTGAAAGAAATATTTAGATGTAACTCACATCATGATATCAATTGAAACTCAATTTAGTATGTACACTTCTAATTTGAGTTTACTTTCAAAGTTCAGAATCTTTTAATAAATAGCATTTGAAAAGCTAGACAAACATCACCAAATAAATCTATACATATATATAAAATTGAAAGTATGTTTGTATGTTTGTATATTTGTTCCTTATGGGCGTCTAAACCGCTGATCCGATCTTCACAAATTTTTCACAGTATGTTCATGTCGATGAGGAAATTGTCATAGGCTATGTCTCATGTCTGTGACTTGGTCCAAAAACCGCGAAAATTGAAAAATTCAACCGTTCATCCGATTGCGAAGAAACTTTGGAGAATGGTTAAGTGCTTGTCCGGGAAGGCCTCTAAGTTGAAGAAGAGGGCGGAAAATGGGATTGGTTAAACGCTTGCCGGTTAAGGTTTTTAAGTTGACGTAATAGGGGGGAAATGGACCAACAACCGCGAAATTTGCAAAAAATTATACCGATCATCCGATTGCGATGAAGTTTTACGGAATGGTTGGACGCTTGCAAGCGAAAATTTCAAAGGTCCAAAAATCCGCGAAATTTCTAAAATAATCATATGTATATCTATGAAAGCGCTTAAAGCTTAGATTAAAATCCAGCCGTGGGTAAATGGACGATGCAGATTGAACGGCTGAATTTTGATATTTTTAATTTGAGCTTATATTATTATGAAGATATCATAGACGGCAATTGTAGATTGGTTAATAGGAGGTGTATACCAAACTGTCAAAAAAGCCGCGAAATTAGCAAAGTTACAGTTAAAACTTTCATTTTCTCACAATGCTAAGGACCCGTGCGACGCCGGGTATTCAGCTAGTATATAAATAAATTGACAGTATTACAAACATAATTCGAGTCATCAAATGAATTTATTGAGAATCTACTTCATCAAAAATTATGGAGGTTTTGAAATTTTTTTAGAGTAAGCAGCTTAAAGCATCACCGACACCATATAAGGCAGGCAGGAGCTGTTGTTTTGATATCTTCGCTACAAATCGTCTGATCTTTTTGAAAGTTTGACAGATCGCAGAAAGGGCTGCCACATACAAGTATAAAGTTAGGGCTTGATTTTTGGAAAATTGTACGAGTTACTTAACATTTTTTATAGCGGGGCCTGGAAAAGCCAACTGAAGCTCTGTACAGGCAATAAGAAATGCCATTCGAATGTCGTTAATCTGTGTGGTATGTGCCCCAGCTTAACACATCTTTAAAGGAATAACTTGAAACAATCATTCGCCTCAAACTCCAACAGCGCCAAAAAGGTTTGGCTTCAACAATTTTTTTAATTATATTGGGAGAGTTATTAAATGTTATTAGGTACCCTGACCAATTGTTTTTATTAAAACTCATTTATCGAGTAGTTAACAGACTTACACAATGGGACAGATACGGAAAAGCATTGATTTTTTTCTTTGTTTTGCCCATGACGCAACAAAACAGGTGGGGCGGCGTCAGTGTGATGCGTACTTATGCCAAAAGCTTACGCTTCAAAATTACGCGCAGCACTGAACGTGAAGGTACTTTGCAGGGAACTCACACTGACGCCACCTTACCTCTCTGGTTGTATCATGGTTTTGCCTTAATAGCTGCTCTGCTTATTGAAATCTTTGGTTGTTTAATTGATCTAATCCGATTCAATATCGATGTTGGCTTGACAGCAGTTAGTTAATATTGGGTTGTCAGTTCAGCATTAATGAACGACAAAACTACCACAATATTTTTAGAGTGAAAACTCGTATTTCGTTAGAAACAAATCTAAATTCTGTTTTAAAACCAATGCAAGTAGAATCACTCACTCCCAACTAAACCTCACAATCACTCAAGAATCATTTTTATAAAGTTCTTTCCAAAGAAGATGCTATGTTTTACAACCACTATATTATCTTACTCGAATCTAATAACCGTAGAATTCTGAGAGATTTATGTTGTTTGTATAAACGGTATCGTTTTTATATGTTGTTTATGTAAATACGCCAACATTCCAATAAACACATTTTTAAGCCGTCAGAGCTGTTTTGGAGATTACCTATGTATAACCGAGATATGTCGGAAATATTTTAAGGTTCTGTAGCCTTCCCTAACCATTCTGCGCGGCTTTCAACCCAACAGCATAAAAGAGTCTTAGTGTCGCGCGACAAAATACGAAATCAAAGCAAATACCGAAGAATCTATCTTAAATAAGAACTTCATTCTGGTGTGTGGCTACTACACTTTATAGACACCGGCAAAAGAGTACTCGCTCTTATTTACATTGCATACCAACAATTTATGCATACACACGCAAGAATTCACCTGTGTGGTCGTGATTCTATAGTAGCTGCCTGGCGCTGATTAGATAAACGAAATTAAGTACTTCTTTTGCCATTTGGCCCTCACTGCCAGTGCCTATGTATTGCCAGTATCACATTTTGGCCAGCAAATTCTTTTCACATGAAGCAATCATTAATGAAGGCACATTACATAAATACCAGCGGCCTGGGTAAATAGCCATATTTTGAGCCCATGATTATATTTCAATTATTTCATTGCGCTATTTATTGAAGATTAGTTAATAACATGACATCACTTAAAGACGATACCAGCACATCATAACATATGTTGCTGCTGTAATCTTTGTTTTATCTCCTGCGGATCTTGATTTACGAGTCTTTGTTGACGTGCGTCAGCAATATGGGGCAAATCGCTACTGCTAGCAGTTAGTTACCTTAGACTTCACTCGATTCCCTAGTCTGGTAACACGCAACGAAATTAGTTCTGACCCGCCGCGAATCAAAATCGAACTATAACTGGCAATGACAGAGAACAACCGAATGATATCAGCTGGTTCCTCGCACACCGACTGCATAAATTGATTGCCTGAAATTGTTTCAGTTGAATTTTATCAGTATAGTACTTCGAAAGAGTCCAAATACAAAAGCAAAAGTTGGTTTTATCTCTGTGTTTGCTTTGCTTGCCAGTATTGTTGGCAATCTTATCAACCAGAGCTCGCTGTAAAATAGAAGAAATACTATACTATATATTTACTTCCATACATGTGTGTGCAAGTTTTAGCTGAATGGAGTCTTGCAAGAAATATCTGTGCAATATGGACTTTAGTATTAATTGGAAATAACGCTCAGCCATAAACACAAATTCTACGGTCAGTTAATAGAGATACCTTGGGCAGCTGATAAATAGTAAGGCGGGCGTAATGAAAATGCTACTACACTTGAGTTCAATTAAAAGCATTCAAGTCAGTAGAGTGAGAAACTGGGCTTGATTCTTTCAGCTATTAAAGTCATATTTAATCCACCGTCGAGTAAGTCATAGCTGACTACGTTGATCTTAATGTGGTGATCGGGGCAGGGCGGGGTTGTTGGACAAATTATTACCACTTACCGTTCTAAAGAATAACAAGTTTAAATTGATTACTCAGAAATAATCAAAGTGTTTTTGGTACTTGAATAAAGTACAAACGGTTTCAGTAGTACGATAAATACGAAAGTTCTTGATTCAAGTACAATGTTCTTATTTCAAGCACGATTCTTTTTTAGTCCCGAAGTACTTGATTTTAGACTGTCTCGGAATATATTAAGTATATCTCGAGCTATTACAAAACATTTTTGATCATACTTTCAAGCATTAATAGCCATAAGTCTAGCCCGACTAACTCTCAAAATTAGTACAAAATATTATTTTTTAATGTCCAATAATTTCTAATGTTAACCCAAAACTATTCTAGAAAGAAAATCATAAATAATTTCACTTGAAATAGGTAGAAAATATTCTTGGTTTGAGCCCATAAAACTCTCGGCCAATTCCCAATTTGTTATAAAACCAGGTCTCTGTATTGAGCCAAAGAGCTCTGCAAATATCCGAGGGCCCTGAATTAGCCAAGGACAAAGAATTACTGTAGGTCAGAAACATACCATCAGTCCATAACCAAAGTGTTAGAGCCAGTCGGGAATTTTAAGAACAGACTGGCTAAAAAATAATTCCCATTTTCTGATCCGTACTTTTTGGAGCTAGCTTTATATGTCTATCTGTTCTCAATCTAACATATTTTGTTCTTGAACAAGAGCTCAATTTTCTAGAATTTTCATTTTACTCTAAGTACAAAATGTTCTTGATTCTAGAACGCTTGTTCTCATTTCAAAAAGATTAACTGTCGTTTCTCGGTTCTAGCATGTTTCTTACTCAATGTAATGTCGAACAATTACCTCCAAAAGTTTGTATTTACCACTCAAAGTGTTAAGCTTAAGTGCTGCCCGTAGCTGTACCAACCGGTCCTACCCATCATAAGTGATTGTTTTCCATACAACTTGACTATCGGATATCTGATCTTCATCATTCCTTCGGCGGATCAAGAAATAATGCTGATTGTAGGTTTATGTAAAATATAGCTTTTTGTAGTTGATTAGAAAACGCCCCTCAATACTTCAGAAACCAAAATGTAACTGGTTCTTTTGTTTCGGTACAGGTTAACGAAATTAAATGTCCTTTCGGTTTTGGTTACGGAGACTGTAATACATAAAACGAGAAAGCTAAGCTAACTTCGTCTGTGCCGAAGTTTTTATACCCTTGCAAGTGCTCGCTTTAATATTTTCAAAAAATACTCTTATTCACATTTTCCGACCGATCATTTGTATGGGAGCTATATGATATAGTCATTCGATTTGGCCAAATGTTTGTAAAATTATGTGAAAGCACGTGAAACAAACAAATACAAAATTGCAGGATGCTACCATTAAAAACATAAAAGTTTTTCTAACTAAGACTGTTTTTCATACCTATCTTTTGAATGGCAGCTATACCATATAGTTGTCCGATTTTAATAAAACTTGGCAGAATTATAAAAAAAAACATAAAAAACCTACGATTACAAAGTTTGGAGACGTTTGCATTGAAAAGAAAAAAGTTTTTCATGCTAAAACTAGTTTTCCGACCGATTGTTCCTATGGGAGCTATGAGATATGGTCATCCGATCCGGTCGGTTGCGACATATTAGTAGTGTGCAGCAAAAAGAAGGCTCTGTGCAAAATTTCAGCTCGATAGCTTTAAAATTGAGGGACAAGTTTGCATAAAAAGAGACTGACAGACGGACGGACAAAGCTCAATCGACTCAGCTCGTCACCCTGATCAAGAATATATATAGTTTATGGGGTCGGAAATGAATATTTCTATGCGTTGCAATCTTCTGGGCAAAATTATAATACCCTTTGCAAGGGTATAAAAATGTGTTCCGGCTACAGATATAATTGTGAAGTTCCACCTTACTGTACCCACATAAACTTATTTTCCTTTGTTTCTGCAGCGGCAATTTATTTTTCCTTTTTTCCAACTAAGCAAACTTGATTTGAAAACATTTGTCAACTTTCAGCTTGCTATTCACAAATAAGTTTCATAAGTAGTAATTTCTGCCGCGACTTGGCTATTTGCAAATAACAAATTAACTCTGCGATTACTCTCAAAAATTTGTCATTCAAAAATTCGAGTGTTTAGATTAAAACGGGCGTATAAACGAAGTACATGTGCATATCAATTTAGAATAAAATATGAGCCATTCATATTCAAATCGATTATAGTCGATAACTATTGGACACACAGATAGTAGTATGCGAAAAGTTTTATTTATTAAATTATTTAATGAATAAGTGAATGTGTGTTTGTTTGTATGTTGGTTCTAAGTTGTATGTCTTTTGGAAATACTCACAATACATTCTTGCGATCAGGAAAAAGTTATAGGCCATGTGTCATAAATGTGAACCAGCTCGAAGGCGATTAAAAATGATTCCAAAGTGGTTCAAAGCAGGATTGCAAGCCGGTTTTAAACGGAACTGGTTCGAACCCGGAGTTCTGAGTTTTGTTTTTCTGTGAACCGAACCTCTTTAGAACTACAAGCTGAACCCGAACCTGTTCCGAACCAGCAAAGATGGACAGGAAATAATAAAACTAGAGTACAAATCAGAGTTTCTTATAAAGTTCCCACTCATAATAGCTTCTATTTTTAAAGATCCTCAAGCCCAAAGCTTTTTCAATGATTCACAGGTTCAAAAAGAAGAAGGTTCAGAAGTTTAGAAGCCAACAATTCGATGTCTGGTATATAGTCTAGTACTATGAATGTAGACATTTTCTCGGCCCCGAACTATCAGGCTGAGCCTCTTCTAAAGAGGTCTGGTCCACTCTTTTCGATTGGAAAAGATGTCTAATGGTTTATTATGTTAATGTTAGACTATTTCCAAATTTCAGAATTTATTTAAGCTATGAACTGGAAGTTTGGTACATATGTTGGAATATATTCTAACAGGTATGAACGAGATCAAATGTTAATATCGTTTTTTTAGCCAGTAGAATATTAATGCTTTCGTAAGAGTTATATTCTCATAGTGCAAAGGCCCCGTGCGACGCCGGGTATGCTGCTCGTCTTAAGCAAAATTAACCAGTCGTTGGTCTGAAGTCGTCAGCTGCTTGTCAATTAATTTATTAATTGAATGTGACTAGCTTAAAGCTATTAATTAAGAGTAAGGAGAGGAGAGAGTGGCTGCTGAATTAATTTAGCAAGTATTTATAAATTATGAAAATAACTTTAAGTAAATTCTTTTGCAAATAGTCTTTAGATACAAATGGGAATATATTTACTGACAAATTGTTAGCCTTTATTTCCTAAAGTGATAGTTCTTGGCAACTTGAACCTCTTCCAAAAATTTACCTATTGGTAAAAGAACGTTTTCTACTATCCCAGGGTCATGAATAATCAATTAGAGCAATGTTGGAGGCTTTTAACTTTTCGAGCTGCGTGAAAAGTCAAATATCTCTGCTGTCGTTGGTAGGGACATAACTGGATATTCAAATCGCTCATATACTTCAACACTGTCATAATTGAAAAACGAGTAAATAATGCGGAACTATTCACAATATCGTGTTCAATACTGTGTAAAATTTTCATATTGCTATCTTTTCTAGCCCCCTAGTGAGAACGTCAGTATATCATTTTACAGGCTCATTTCCAGCAAAAGCGTCATGAAAAGATCCTTCGTATTATAAAAAGGTCCTTCGATTTTTTATTAAGACATCACATTTCGAATTTCTTTAATGAGCATCCCAAAAATATTTTACTGGGTTGACTGAAAACTAAGTAAACTATTCTCGTTGAGTAAAATCCTTTGAGAATTTTTGGTGCGATCTTGACAGTGTTGAAGTAAGGCAGCCATAAAAAAAACAGTTAGTAAGAGAAACTTTATCACAGTTGTGCATGGCTTTAACAGTTTTGAAGCTACGTTTTGTTGTAGATGCGCCAGCGTTGCTTCTCCGAGTAGTGGTGGAACTTTGTTCGATTTTAGTCGATTCTCAAAATATATACCGATGTTTCTCATTAAGTGAAAATATCGATACAACATTTCGAGAATCGATTTATTTGCCAGCTTTACCCTGTTCCCATTTAAACTGGACCCACCCAACATTTGGAAATAAATTTAAACTAAAGTAATCTTTATATGCTTTTTTCGGGTCCTTCGATGATTAGGTTAGATTGGGATAGGTTGTAATTGCTGAGAGCAACAAGTCACTCTCACACTTAGGATTTCCCGATAAGTCCTATTAGACCCTAGGGTGATCTTCAATACTGAACCATTTGGGACAGAATTAACTTATTTAGAACTGGGATGTCTAGTTCGGATGTCTCCGAGAGGTTGAGTAGAATGGGTTGACCAAGTGACCTAAATTTCCTCCTACTCAAAGCTCAATAGTGACACAGAATGTGCTGCACCGTATCCTCTGTTCATGTCTGCTTCATAACTTCTACAGAATTCATGATGTGGACCTGAAAGTGTCCCTTAAAGAAGCGATAAGTCGACCCTTCTGTTACGTAAATTTCGTCTGTACGTTTAAGGTAGAATGCTGGCCATGTTTCACGTAAGTCTCGCTACCACACAGGAGGAAAGGCATTTTTTCCTCAAAATATTCATAAATAATTCTTAATAACTCACTATACTAAATTTTCGCGATGTTTTGGACCGCTTAATCTTAGTGTCCCATTTTCCCGTTTCATAATAACCTTAACTCGTACAGAACGAACTCATACGGAACTGTCCTCAATTGCCGTCCATCAGATCTACAGAGATAATTACAAATTTCAATATCAAATTGATCGGCCTGGGTACTTTTATATTTTTGAAAATTTTGTCTTTCTCGTATTATTTCGAATTTTTAAGACTTCATTTTGACTACACAGCATGTCAGATGGTGGAGTACGATAAGACGCCATTCCATTCGTCTAAAGCAGAGATGGGCATGCACACATATCGTCACACTTTTCACACGCATACAAGCATGCATACAAGCAATGCTTATAGCGTACGTGTGATTTTGTGCAGTCGGCCGCGGCAGAGCCCTATGCACACGAGGCAGCGTGTGCATAGGGACGTCGCGACGCGCCCATCTCTGGTCTAAAGTGAAAGAGGTCCTGAGCTCGATATTCAGACAAGAAGAGGAAAAGTAAATAAAATTAAACAATAATAGCAAGTAAGGGCGCTGCAGTCGAGTTTCCTGACCACAAAATACCCTGTTTATTTGTTTTAATTTTTTTGTTTTTGAATTTTCGAAGATGAATGTAACCGGTAAATTTTCATTCTAAATGTAGGCAACACTTTTTTCTAGTCCTGACCAACAACTGGGGGGGTGCTCTTATCAGCTCAACTCTTTCGCTTATAACTCCAGTGTTTTTTGTCCGATCTGATTGTACTTTTCAGAATAGATAGATATTGGGCCTAGCTTGATGTATACTAAACCACGAGGCTCTAACTTGAAAATTGTGGATCTGACGTTTGTTTAGGTCTAGGATGTCTAGATGAGGTCTTGGTTTTTTTTTGGGATAATAGGGGGACGGGGTGGAATTTTTCAAATCTAAAACAAACTTGATCTACGTACAGTATAAATCTACCTTCATGCGAAAATTTGTGGCTCTATCTCTTATAGTCTCTGAGATCGACGCGTTCATACAGACAGACAGACGGACATGGCTATATCGACTCGGATGTGCATGCTGATCAAGAATATATATACTTTATGGTGTCGGAAATGTTTCCTTCTCCCTGTTACATACATTCACACAACTTCATGATCCCCCTTTTCCCATTTTCAATGGGAACAGAGTATAAAAACGGGCTGCAAGGGTATTCAAACTTCGGCCGAGTCGAAGTTAACTTTCCTCTATTTTTTCTGTGTGTAGAAGATTAAAAAACATTTTAAGTTTTCATTTTAAAGTCTTTAATGAGCTACCCCAGGGTTGGGCCTAGTTTTGGTATGTTTTGTTTGGATTTAGGAACTCAATCTTAAATTTTTATAATATTTAAATTGGTGTATTATCCAATTAAGGGCCTCTCCAATTATACAACATCGTCACAGTTCACCAAGCGGTTTCTGAAAATAATAAAAATAAAGAAACTTTTAGATATAATTGTAACGTCATGTGTTCGAATGAGTCATTGCATATTTGTGTGATATCTAGCATTCGTAGGCAGAAGTGGTCGCTGGAGATTTATCTTGACTGATAGCATTAACACAATAATTTTTCTTCTGATATCTGAAATAGAAGAGAGAACAGTAGGGCCGGTCAATTTTTTTCGCCACAGCGTCCACCAGAATCGGATATTGGTGGACGCTTACCACGTTTTTTTGACTCGAACAAATTGACCTGCCCTAGTGAACAGGGAAGAGGCGGAAATGCACAGTAAATGCATGTAAGGTGGGGAGTCAACCATTCGCGAAAAAAGTGGCGACTTCTGTTTACAAGGGAATGAAGAAATTTAGATGTTGGCACCGCACTCAAGATAACAAGCGATTTGCATTCGTTTAACGAATTTTTCTTAAGTGTATCTCGAATCACTTAAACTAAAGGGTATAATCAAGATGATCAAGCAAAGTTTCGTGCGTTTGGGGCTCCCTCAAATATCAGGTGCTTATCTCAAAAATACCTAAGTTAATATTAAAAGTAAATCAGCTCGTATACTGTGCCATGACTCAGAAACACTCTCACGGGGCGTTGAAAGCAGACGCCCCTGCTGACAGGTGAGTTATTATTATTAGGTTTTGTTTGTATGTGTGTGTACAGCCGTGTGACTCCTGATTATTATTAAATTTGCAAGCTCGTTGATCATAGCAGTCTACTAACCTTGTGGATAGCAACTGGAAGACATTTTGCGGCACTTTTTCTAGTTCCGAGTTCAGGCACAAAAGTTGGGTTCCATTTATGCCTCGGTATGTCCTCAATATTGAGTCATTTAGAGCCGACTGCTCTTGCTGATGTCGCTGGTGGACTTTGGAAAATTGCTCACCTAAAAAATAATATCATTAGTTATTATGCATTTATGAAAAAAGTATAAGTTGAATAGTTTTTACTTAGTATGCAGCTGAAAGTGGGACCAACAGTTCCGTTTGTGGTGTACTCTGAAATTCCACCAACTATTAGATCCACATCAGTCCAGCTTTGGTAGACGGTTTTCAGCTTATCCAAAATCTTGAAAGAACAATAAGAGGAGAAAGTACTTTAGTAAAATTTTCGATTTGAAATTAAAAAATTATGAATCGCTTCACATTTAATGTCAGGTTATTTAATTCAAACATTTTTCTCTATCAAGTATATTTTGTAACCTAATCATACTGAGAAAGAGGAAGTACAATACAAGATGAGCACAAACGTTACCAAAAACAGTGTGAGGATTGGTTTTTCATATTTGTGGCACAAAATTTTCACTTCAAGACCAATACTATAAGAACGCTAAAACTGGTTTTGTGTTAATAGGACATTTTTATCACAACTGAGTACAGTACATGGCGTTTGAATAGGGGATATATCTTATTTGATCGGGAGTCAATATTATTTATTTATTCTCTGCTCAACAACTTTAGCGACGCTCACTTTAGTTTACTGTTAGATCTCACAAGCTAAATGTAGAAAACAAGCGAGGCATTTATAAAAGTAAAATGCAACGAGGACAAAGGCAGAGGGTACACGACACGAGAAATTCAGCTTATTTCTAAATAACTTTTGCTGTTTTCATTCTGAAATCTGAATACTCAGAAAATTCATTCAAAGTTAATATTCTAAGCGAAAATTGTAGCTCAAAAAAAACAAAACACTGTTCTTCACGTTCTAAGCGTTGAGGATTTCAATTGCTGAATGCATATACAAAATCAAAACGAAACGTGTTGCTGATTCGCTAATCGTCGCTTGTCGCTTAAATTTGTTACTGTACTTACTGCAATGTCGCGCGAGTGCTTGATAGTCGTATGGGCTAAGATGTGCTTGTGTTAATACTCCCGAGACAAAGTAAGTGAGTGTGAGTTCCAGTTCCAGACAAGGTAAGTGAAATAAATCATACGAAAAGAACGCCCATCGCCGGGCGGCACTTCACGGTTTCTTGGGCAATCTTCTTAGAATTCATCGTAGATTACGATTTTGACAACCGCTAGTCCATAAAAATTGACCCACTCTACTAACCATGCTTCCTACAAACTCTAAATATTGTTCAAGAAAAAACTACCCTGGCTAAGTCTCGATTAAAGTGAACCAGTACTACAGAATAGCAACTTCAAATAAAAACGAGAGCGTAAGTTAAAGTCGGCCCTGCCCGACTTCGAAATACCCGTTACTCAGCTCAGCTCGGATAAGTATGCAACATTTTTTTAACTCGGCCATTTATTATCCGATCCTTTTGAAAATTTGTGAGATTGTAGATATTGGCCACATAAACTACACTGCAAAATCTGAGCTCGATATCTTAAAAATTGTGGGAGTTATTCAATATTTTTTATTGCGGAGGGGGGAGGGGGCGTGGCCAAAATTTGAAACAAACTTGATCTGCCTAGAGACAATACTAGCTTACGTATAAAATTTGGTTGCTCTAGCTCTTCTAGTCTCTGAGATCTAGGTGTTCATACAGACGGACGGACGGACGGACGGACGGACGGACGGACGGACGGACGGACGGACGGACGGACGGACGGACGGACAGACGGACATGGCTATATCGACTCGGCTGTTGATGCTGATGAAGAATATATATACTTTCTGATATCGGAGATGCTTCCTTCTGCCTGTTACATACATTTGCACGACTTTAGTATACCCTTTTTACTCTACGAGCAACGGGTATAAAAATAGAATGCAGTCCGTTAAAAGACATATTAAGAGTTCGAACAGCAATTGTACGGGATCACATGTTGTAAAATTCTCGACAAGGCATCTTTAAAGGCTTCATCAATCTGGCAACGCTAGTGATCAATTCGGTCTATCAGTGTGCACTCTCTTGTAGAAGGTGGGAACTTTTCAAATTGCAGAATAGATGCACCCAGAAAAAATCCAAACGAATAACTTAAGTGTGAACGCTGCCCTCATGGAGAGCGAGATAGATAAGAAATAAAATATACCCCAGCTCTTAATCTAATTTTTTGTGTTTATAGTTTGGAGAAGATAGAACTTTGTCAGTGGCTTCCAAAGTTAACGATTGTAATTCGGAACCCGATTGGTTCTCAATAAGGTAATTATTTAATGGATATTAATGCATCTGAAATCATCATATAATACATATTTTATTTCCACACAGGTGAGAGAGTTTGAAAGCCATTTTCGGACATATGTTGTTGGTTGTGGTACTGGAAAACCTGCTGTAAAACTATTAATCGAATTTGAGAGTCAGCCCCTACATTTGTACCCATTAAAGAACGGAAAATTTGGTAAACGTTAATTTGTTGTTGTATTAGTTTGAGAATTTTCGATTTTGATTTTAAAAAGATCTTGATTCAAGAGCGAGCGGGTCCAGGTATTTCCATGTGGAGCTCTTGATTGAAGAATGAGCAATCTCGGATTTGAGATCGTTTAGCAAGTAACTCAAAAATTTGATTTGAGAATGATTCGTATTTGGATTAAGTATTGAAGCTCTTGGATCAAGAAAAGACGGATCAAATATGAATATTTAAATCAAGAACTTCGCTTATGTATCAAGAATTTTCATTCGTTTCGAACATCTGACATCGAACATTCTTGTATGAAATTCTCAATATTTTCTCTAGGTGTGGGACCATCATGATCTACAGGTGAGCGATTTAAGTCTAAAAAATCTTCAGTGAGCTGACCAGAATTCAACCGTTATGCATTAGGTTTTTGGGTTCGGTTCAGAATACTTTAAGGAAGCTGGTTCGGTCGCGGTTCTGGAACCTAAGCAATTCTAAGGATTGCGGTCCGGTTACAGTTCGGTTTAGAACCGGCTTGTGTCCCTCGATAATATCAAAATTAACTTATACTTACATCTTTTGGAATGACAGCCTCGAAACTTTGCCAGCTATTAACTTTAAGAATATTGCTGCAAGCTTCCAAGTACTTGTAGTATGGCTGCAGACCATGATCTCGTCCTCTTTGAATATCGAAGGCCAATGTGTCGGCATGTGTAGGCTTGCTGTTATCGGGCCAGACAATCTGCAAAAATAGAAAACGCCAGAGCAGTGACTTAATATAGGGGAGGAGAAAACTTAAACAATGACTTACACCACCCACATATGAGGCATCCATTTTCATTGCCCGCTGATTGAGCAAACTGTGCAGGATCTCGTCCAGTTTCTTAGCTGTATATTGCAGTCGCGGTTTGTATATTTCATCCTTGAGTACGAACAGGTCTGTGAGCGGCAAGACTCGGCTGTAGGTATAAGAGCTAGAGAAGTGCGATTTGGATTCAGCACACCACCTACTTGGTATTCGTCTCCTCATCGATCTCGGAGGTATGATCGTGCAGTACATTTGGTAGCATCGAGAAGTAAAAACGAATGGCAGCAACACCGAACTCATTGGAGACTTCAGAAGGAAGCTGCCCAGGCGCTAGTGGCGTTGCGGCCTTTACCTCTGCAGCCAGGCGAGTACCCAGCACTGCGGGCAGCCACTCGTCCATGACCACACGCCGATAAATGTCCACATTGATGAACTTGGCCGTTTGGAATAGCTGCTCATCGCTCCAGCTTCTATTTCGCCGCTGCAGCTCAGCTGCGACTCGGTTATGGTTTCTCATGAAGATTGTGTAGATCGTTATGGAGTAGGGATTGCTGTTAACACGAGAGTCTCCGGCCGCAAAACAGGTTGCATTCGCATTGGAACCCCAGGCGCAAAACGTGTGCTTGTGCCCTTCATCCTCCACATCCGTTGTCATGGGCAACAGATCATTGAGATGTGAACCCTTGGAAGTAGACTTCAGAGTGCCATGCCTTAAAGTGCGCATCCTTCTCTCGGCGGCAGCCGTAAATCCATACAACTGGGACAAATCCAAATAGCCCGTGGCTTGGTTCAGCTGTTAACACAAAGAAGAATCAGCATCATGCACAACTCTTAATCAATTTGATACACCTTTACCTGCTCAGCTGCGCCAAAATTGCAGCTACCCACAGCCAGGGCGCTTCTGACATAGTTAAGACAGTTCGTCCTACCGTACTTGCCGTTAAGTTTGGACAAAATCGGGGCACAGACAGGATGGTGGTATCTAGGCTGAAGAGAGTTTTGATCACGGTTGCAGCACTCTATCGGAGATCCATTGGCTGCAATCCAAAATGAAACATGATATATCCAAGAGTTCATAATATGCCACTTGTTTTTTTTTTTTATCGTGAAAGAATATTTTGTTATTGTGGAATATTTATACACTGCTTAAAAAAGTTTACAACTCAACTAATTAATAGAGCATTAACATTAACATTATGTAAGCAATACCAGAAATATGAAAAAAGGTTGGTTTTAAAGGAAGCGCCAAAAAATTGGCTACGATTTTTTATTATCCGATCCATAAGTGATCGGAGGTAATTGGTTGTGTTCTACAAACCTCTGGCAACCGAAAGCAATTTTCGGTGTTCCTAAAAACTCTTTTGTTGGTTTTGATATGTAACAATTTTGTGGGGACATTTGGTTTTGAGTCAAATAAAATAATGACTATCATAGTTGAATGCCTAACTCATCGAATTGCATTATTATTATTCAAGATTTTATGAGCTTGAAGTAATAAAAATAAGTTTAAAAATAAATTAAACCAAAACAACGTAAAAGTCAGCGTGCAGCAGAAAGCAACGTTTTGCAAGCCTGCCAACTAATTCCAAATTTGGCTACAAACTGCTCGGAGTTTTAATTTTCTTTTTTAAATTTATAGTTTATACGCTTAAATAAAGTACATGTAAAATAAAACAGGATTATGCGGATAAATAAGCAGTTTAATAAAATGTGATTTAAGGCGGTAATTCAATGAAGTATCAAAAAAACCAATCGATATGTTTTCAGTTGTGGGAACGTCAACCTAAGCAACTTCCAAAGCAATCAATATATTGTATATTAAACTAATAAAAACTAGCAGTTATAACTTCCACAGGCATGTATACAAAAAGCGTTGTCCATGCAATTTCATTTTTTCGCCATTCGCCTTATGCAACTCCGAACTTAACTCCGATAAATGAAATCTCCGAGATTTCAGAAACACCAACATTTGGCTTGGTTGGCTTTAAAAACAACTGACCCTAAAATCTCTATAGAGTTCTGGAAGATATCAGAATGTGGTAATAAATATCTGAAATATTTGTGTGTGTTATACAACAATTTCTATTGCGGGGCTGGGTTACTCTAGGTCTTCTAGTCTCTGAAATAATGGTGTTTATATAGACGGACGAACAGGCGAATGGAAAAAAGTTATTCAGCTGATGGGGCTACTATCTTTGGAGCAGTGCTAGTGGTTGCTAACCTACGAAAAATCATCCGTGTCGGACTTTAATGTCATTCTTAAATCATTCGCCAAAACATGCAACCCATACAAAATTTCAAAATAATTGGATCAATTCTCGCTCTCAGTTTTGGTTGCTATGAAGCTGTTCTGCAGCACGCAGCATCGACGTCAGTCTAATCATTTACATTAAACAAGAAAGAAAGACGATCAAGCCCGACAATAACATACTGTGTTCCAACGAAATTATACGCTCAGCATACATTTTGATGAAAGCAGCGCTGCTACTGCGCTGCAGCAGCGAACAGCCTTTTGATTATAACTCGACAACTGTTCATTCGATCTTCACCATTCTTTTGGCGGATCGATAAATCCTGATTACTAAATAAGTCTAGAAGGAACGAACCAACTATCTTTAAAACTGTGGGAGATATGACGTTTTTCCAAATTGCGGGGGCAGGGTTTTTCCAAAATTGAAAATAAACTTGATCTGCCTGCAGACATAAGAAGCATATGTCCCATACATGCCAGACCTCTACCTCTATCTCTTACCATGAGATCTGTGCGTTCTCATACGGACAGACAGACCGACAGACGGTCAGGCGGACTGTTGATGCTGATCAAGAATATATATAGATTATGGGGTCGGAGATGCTTCCTTCTGGCTGTTACATACTTTAGCAAAAAGTTATAATACTCTATGTACCTACGGTACATTCTTGATGCAGAATGAAGAATATATATAGTTTATAGGGTCGAAGATGCTTCCTTCTTCCTGTTACATACATTTGCAAGACCTTAGTATACCCTTTTTACTCTACCAGTAGCGGGTATAAAAACAAAGCACTTAAAACAGATGCTACTACGATCACTTGACACTTCTACGAGTACGACCTTCTCGTTCTAGAGTGGTAAGAGTGTCCCAGTTTTGCTTCAGTTCTTCAAAGAGTTGGGCACAATTCCCAGTTGTAATAAGTACAAAATTAAATTGTTAAATGATATTTAAATATTAGTCAAAGTCTAGCAAAAAGGAGTGTGGTGTGGGATTTGACGTTAGGCATTCAACTAAGATTAAAGGTCTAAGCAACTAGATCTCGATATGAAGCAGAGTAGATTTTTTCCCGGAGTGTGGAATATTTAACTCCAGCCAGAACACAGTAAAAATCAGTAGTATAAACTTACCCATTGACTGTGAAACGGGCTTGCTTAAATCGTGTTCGACAAACTGTGCCCACTGAACAAGGCCCAAGTTGAGATTTCCATTGCCACCAATTTGCACCTGGCCCGCCTTCTTTGTAGTATCGGGTTCATATAGCACCATACTGATGGGCCATGGTTCAGGCAAGTCATCGCCGTCAAACATCTAATAAAAAAAAATACATTAGTTGGTTTTCAGTCAAATCTAGACTAAAACTCTATTTATAGCTCACTTCATGAAAGCCATTTTTGTAATGACGATCGAGCAACCTTCTGAAAGCGTGATGACCGCTGCGTTGTCCTTTGAGTAATTTTTGGCAATCAGCTCTAAGGCTGCTTCCCTCGGGCAGAGGCTTGGTCTCCAAATAAATGCGACAATCATCACCGCCAATGCCGTGGGGAACACACTGAGTGTTGTACACGAAAAGACTGGATTTCAGGATCTTCAATGCAATATCGCAGTCTTCTTTCGATTCTCGGTTGGGCAGCGTATCCAGTAATTGGGCATGGGAGACGCTGCCATTTTGTACAGTAATATCGGACTGTAAGAGATTTTCCTCTAGCCTGAAATGATTGACAAATTGTTTAAGTGTACAAATATTAGGTAAGCAAAATACAGCAAGATCTAAAAGAACATATTATTATTATCAATGTTGTTGTTCGTCTGTTCAGCGATATTAGGTATTATAAATAGGTTCTGTGTAATTGAAAATGGTCAGGGTAGCAAACCGTTTTAGAGACATTGATTTTGTGATTGGGAAAAAACATATCTGAGAATATAAATTTTTTTAAACTTTTGTAGTAAGGTAGTTATCTAGCAAGCGTAATTCCCTTTCATTAATAAAGACACATAAATGTTATGCAATATTAAGTGTAATGTATCCCAGATCTATCCCAAACCAAAGGTTTAGTACTTTTAAACCAATCACTCACATGAAATTGCCATTCTAAACTTCGTGAAACTGTGGACCCCTATCTCTTGTGCGAATATTTTAGGCAGACAAACCAAGTCAATTACTAATTAAGTCAAGTCAAACCAACTAATTACTTATTTAAGCCATGAGATTGAGAGAAGCTCGGCTTAAAACACATAACTAGAATATATCCTGAAAAATAGAGGAAAGCTAACTTCGCCTCGGCCGAAGTTTGTTATCCTTTTGCAGCACGTTTTCTAACTAATTTAAAGAACAAATCCACTGAAAACAAACAAGATTTTCCCAATAAGACAACTTTTCTGACTCTAATTTTGTATGACAGCTATACTATATAGATGTCCAATTTCAACCAAAATTGGCAGAATTATGGAGAAGCATTAAAAACTAGTAAATACGGAGTTTGGAGACGATTGCATAAAAAACAAAAATGTTTTTCTCACTAGAACTAGTTTTTCGACCGCTCTTTCCTATGGCAGGTTCTGATAAATGTGCAGCGTATCTGTACCAGAAGACTTCGTGCAAAGTTTGGTGGCGATAGCTTTAAAACTGACGGAGGAGATATCATAGAAACAGACGGACAGACGGACATGGCTATATCGACTCCGCTCGTCATGCTGATTCAAAGAATATATGTACTTTATGTGTTCGGAAATGCTTCCTTCTATGCGTTATAAAAATCTGGACAATTTCAATATACCCTCTGCAAGGGTATAAAAACAATATGGCCAGGCTTCGATATTTTATGGGCTAAAATTGGAAGTATCGACCTAAGACAGGTATTACTATGTTGGAGGACGATTTCTGCTGCTTTGTACACAGAGTTCTGTGTTCCTTTCTTACTTAAATTTAAGGCTGTTTTAAGTTACAGGACACAAATGTCTGTGTACTACTGCGATTTTTTCAATTGTCGGAGAGCTATCAAGAAGTTTTAGAGCTTGGTAAAAAAGCGAGTTTCTCTGAAAAAGGATACTGTTTTCACATTTTAAATTCAAATAAGGGTACTTTAAGTACTGGAAGCAAAGTATGGATTTATTTTTTAGTGATCGGCATTCAATTAGTTTAAGTGTAAACAAAATTTGCTTAATTATGTTAGTTAATTACCTAAAAAGGTGAACAAATCTCGTTCAACACACATCAACACACAGAAAAAAAAGTCGAATCAACATTTTTCATCTTTGACCAAAAATTGTTGAAATTACCTGTTACTATACCGGTACCTCGTGGAGTAAAAATGTGAAAAAGTCGTGAATTTTTCCAACAATTTTAAAATATCAAGCTCTTATAGTTTGCAGTATAGTGTATGTGCCCAATATCTACCATCTCTGAAATTTACTTTAATGTTGAACAATAAATCGCAGAGTTACACATGTTATAAAAAACGCTGTATACTTTTCTCAGACGCATGCGTTGTTGGCTAACATAGTGCTGAAAAGTTCACATTAATGTTAATGCTCTGTTAATTAAAATAAAGTGAGGCTATAAAACATTAATTCTTCTGAGTCGGGCAGGTCCGGCTTTATCTTACACTCTAGTTATTTTAATAATTTAAACGTATGTTCAAAACTAAAATCATTTTAATACAGCTTCTTTTATCTATGATTTTTAATATCGCTTTTCAAACACTTTGTTTTGAATTCAGCGCCCGAAAATGCACATAGGACGTTTGTTCTCTTCTCTGATGCCAACCTTTGGCCTATATTTGTAAACCTGTGTTATTTATAACTCTAAATAGATATTAAAATATATTATTGGCTTCACACAGCCTCAACAAAGGGCTCCAAGCTCCTCTAAATCTCTTGGCTTGTTTCTAATTTTCGCATAATAGAAAGGGGCCTACATTTTATGGCCAGTTACTTTAAAGCTGGCGCCAATAGCCTGTGAAGGTAAGCGGGTGTGTATTTTCTTAAAGAATATATTTTGCATCACATGTTCCGAGGCGGGGTCAGACCTCTGAATATAATTATTTATCCTTTAGATGGCACAATTCGTTATTTAAGTATTTTAAACATACCTTTTTTGTCTATTAATTGAGTCTAGTCCAGAGTTGACAAATCCTTCCCATTGTGCAACCGAAAGTCCATTTAAGTGTCTGTTTACATCTTGGTTTACAATATGGCTGGCTAAAAATTAAGAGCGTTATCAAATTTAAAGTATAAAGTAAAATATATTCTTATAAAAAAATTTTTTTAACCAACCACTTATAGTTTCTTCCAACCGAACTCTGCTACTCTAAACCTTCTCAAATTTAAATTAAATTTTTTTTTCTATACATTTTTTTATAACCTGTTTGTTTGTTAATCTTTTTCAGTTAATGTTCAATGATCAAATTTAGTTTAATTGTTTATAAAAGGCCTTTTAAGATCGCTATAACACGCAAAATGCAACTCTGCTTTGTCACAAAATCTATTACAGTTGAACAACTTTTGCATAATGAAATGCATTGAAATGTAATCAGTGAAACCCACCAACAAAAATTAGGTTCGTTGTTTTCATATAGAGAGAGAGAGAGAGAGTGAATAAAACGTTTCGCTTTGATTTGTGATAACTACAAACCGGGTGATTATTGTATTGAAATATCGAGCTCGTGCTGAAACACTTCCTTTAAAATCCACACCATCGATCGATGCGTTAAGTCGTCAGCCGCGACGGTGGAAAATCCCACGCTTTTGGTACCTCTTACTATCTCTGAGATCTGTTTGTTTATGCGTAGTTCGAATTAAGTATACACGGACGGCCGAACGGACATAGCGATATCGACTCGACTGTTGATGCGTATTGTATGTGCCAAGAAAATACAACTTAACGTAGCGTCATGACTTCAAGCTTAAGCTTTATATAATTGGAATTGGCTTGCCATTTACATTCATTACAAGTTCCATTATTTCTGGCACTATCCTCGGTAGTTGAATGACACCCTTTAAACAGTAACATGATAGATCAACCTGTATGTACTTACCTCGAGGAACTTGAAACTCCGCCAACGTTTTCACTAGGAGAGCAAAGAGACAAACACAGGAGATTTGCCACATTTTAAAGTTCTTTGTTTCACAATATTGATTCCTCAGAAATGTAAATATGTGATTCACAAGACACGACTGCAGAAGCAAGTGTTAGCATATAAATGGAAATTTAAGTCACGTCGCAGCCAGCTGATAAGGAAATGAACTGCCGCTCAATAGACGCTAAGCCGCGGATTCAATTTGTACAGCGTTGACGATTGGGCGGCTCACAGACTACTGAGATACATGGAAAACACAACACAAATCGGGCCATCAATCTCCGCTTCTCTGCCATTATCAAGCACAATGAGCATCAACAAACTGGGTGCGTATTCTCGCGAGAGTCGAATTAGCGTATTCTCATATCAGCGCCAACAAACAAAAGCAAGAGATGCTCCTTTTGTATGAAGCAGGTAAGCTGAGTCAATTCGAATTTATGTAAGTAAGCTCGCTTGTATGTGTTACAAGTTTGTTTATGCATACAGCGTCCAATTAATAGGATTTACTTCTAATAAATATATAGTATATACGAATATAACTTATTTCTATTTAGGCTTGGCAGGGGAAAGGCAGCGTAGGTAATCAATTTTTCAAAGACGATTTAAAACAACCACCGATTAGTGTTTGATATCGATAGCTCTGTATCGAAAGATGTCAGGGCTGCACAATCATAGCCCGACAATTCGCATCGCGCTCCCAAGCGGACTGGTTCAGTTTGACCGTGCTCTTCAAATAAAATCACTTTAAAATTCGAAATAGTCTAATTTGGAAAGTAATCAACAGTGTAAACTTGGTTTTTTGTTTTCGTTTGCTTTTTACTCCTTTTTTCAAGGCATTACAGGTAAGTCTTGGACGCTTGCAAAGGTGATCAGGACGGCAGCCAAGATGGCGGACGCAGACGCGTCTTGCCAAAAGAGGCAGTGCATAGAAGTAGAAGAGGAAAATGAAACCGTTTTGTCTGATATGGAATTTGACGACACAACGGAAAATAAAAGAGAAGTGAATCATATAAATCGTGAGAAATTCGATGTTAACAAGATTGCTAAAAACATTCAGAAATCTAACAAAAAATCAGGCCTAGCCAAAAATATTCGTGCCGATAGGGGTACACTATCGAACAAAATCAGTCACATTAAAGACATGTTGTCGGATGGAAAGGCTGAAGTGTGCGTTTCATTGGAAAGCCAGGTTGCTTCCAGTAGCAAAGATAAGGCAAAGCAAAATTCGCTTACAGGAAAAAACGAGCAGACTAGTGTTGTTGCTTCTAACCTCGAAAACAGGGTGTCTACAAATGAGAAAGAAAAGACGGACTTTTTCTATGATGGCAATCATATTGGTGAGGCAAGTGTGCTGTTTGATACAAGCAAGGTTGACAACATGGAAAACATAAACATTAAAAACGGTCTTTTTTTCTACGAAAAAATTAAAAATCTTAAGCTAAAGGGTCTCAGCAGCATTGTTGCTCTGGGAGTGTCTCTTTATAAAATATACTTTAAGAACGGAGTTTATGCCAATGAGGCAGTTAAAAATGATAGTGTTAAGAATATGAATATAAATGCCTTTATTCCCAGAAATTTTGTTGAGACTTATGGTGTCATTAGAAACATCCCAGAACACATATCCGATGATGAGATCATGGAATTTATTCAGTCAGACGTTGAAGTGAAATCAGTCTCTCGTATAATGCGCAGAGTCAAAACCAATACAAGTGGGGAATCCGACCTCGCATATGAACCTACCTTGGCAGTAAAAATAGGATTTTCAAATAATGAGATACCCCAAACTGTTGTTCTAAATTATTGCCTTCTCAAGGTTTCGCACTTTTTACCCACTGTCCGTCAATGTTTCAATTGTGGACGTCTGGGTCATTCATCTAATCGATGCAAGTCTAAACGGCGCTGTCTACGCTGTGGATTTGAAAACTGCAATGATTCTCAATGTGGTATCTTGAAATGCATTCTATGTAATGCCAATGATCATTCCTCTCGTGACAGACTGACCTGTCCTAAGTGGAAAAGAGAAGCGGACTTTATGAAAATTATGACAGTGAAAAAACTGGCCAGAAAAGAGGTGCTGTCCGCCTACTCTCTCAACAATTCTTTCGACATCCTTCTTGAAAATGAAGATGCCTTTCCCAGTCTTAAATCTAACAGACCAAACACAATCAACAATGACATAGTTGTTAATAATACCATTAACAGATCCCGTTACAGCAAAATTGTGGAGCGGAAGACAATGCCTCCTCCACAAAAACCACATTTCAAACTACCGCCATATACAAATGACACAAGCGATTGGAACTATCAGTTCCCCAACAAAGAGCTTTCTGAGTTCACAGAGATCAAGGATATCTGTGCTCAGCTCTTTGGTTTAATTAAGCCATTCATTGATATGGATGAGACCTTGTGCTCATCCTTTCAAGATCTTAAGGATAAATTCATCAACACTAATAGAAAGAATAGACTTAACACAACCTCAAAAAAACCGTTTGATATAAACATCAATCAAAGAAACACAAATGTTGATTAAAGTTCTCCAACACAATATTCAATCTTTGAAATCTCACAAAAACGACCTTGAATTTATGCTAAACACTGAAAATTATGACCTTGCTTGTTTGTCGGAGATTTTCTCTCATGGAGATGATCCGACTTTCAGAAACATCGTCAATTATAAAGCAATAGAAAAGCTTCGGACCGATAACTATGGTGGTGTTTCACTATTAGTTAAAAATTCGATCAATTTAAAAAAAATTCATTTCAAATCAAACGCCGATATCATCGTCGCCCAAACTATAAATTTATCAACAAATCTAACTTTTGCTTCGGTCTATTGTGATCCCAGATGTCACACTGAAAACTTTAAAAAAGATATGAAAAGTTTGTTTGACCTACTAGAAAATATGGATGATGTGTTCATTTGTGGAGATTTTAATTCCAGAAATGCCCAGTTTGGTGATACCATAAGCACAGCAAGGGGTCGCTTCCTTGAAGACGCGGCAACAAATGCTGGTTTTAGGTGCATTAACAACGGCAGCATAACTTTTAAACAGTTTCTTGATACAGACTCAGGTTCAGTTTTGGATCTCACTTTCACAAATTCAAATTTATCTGTAGACTGGAGTGTCAAGCCTTGTAGGATTGGTGGGAGTCATCATTTTCCCATATGTTTCACTATTGACAATGTCAAAGTCAAGCCACAATTTTTCCTTTCCAAGAAGAAGCTTCTCACAAATTTATCCAATATCGTGGACTTCAGTGATGTTCAAGACTTAACGAGCAAGATCAAGAATGAAATCAAGTCATCTACGTATGAACTAAGTGGTAGAACTCCAAAATTCTGGTGGAATGAAGATCTGAAGCGTCTAAATCGGATTTTCAGAGCCTCTCAATCCAAGGCAATCAAATTTCCATTTATTGAAAATTTTGAACAAGCCATTAAGGATCGGGAGCTCTGGAACAAGGCTGTTAAAAAGGCTAAGCGGGAATCATATCATAACAAAATTGAAGAAATCAATGAGCAACCGTCTTCAAAGAAAGCATGGCGCTTTCTTTCTAACCTCAAAGGTTTGGGCAAGTCCCAAAAATCAGAGTGGGCTGTGTCAATGAGTAGGGACTATCTTGACTTTCTTAAAAGTCAAGTTCCAGTCTCGTCTCTGACACTTCCATCTCTTTATAATAACAACTGTCTCCTTTATAAGGAGCCCGATTTCACTATTAATGAGATGGCGATAGTCATCAAAAACAAAAAGTCAACAGCTGGAGGTCTTGACGGTGTTACGTACGAGATGATTGCTGCGCTAAACCAAGATGTTGCAGAAAAGCTTTTGGCATGCTTGAACGAATTGTTTTCGAAATGTGAGGTACCTGAACAATGGAGGACAATTAAAATCTGCCCCATTCCCAAACGTGGAAAAGATCTTGAAGATATCAAGAATTTCAGACCTATTTCGCTAATATCTGTTCTTGCCAAAACCTTGAACGGTATGGTAAAGAATCGACTTACTACTTTTTTGGAAGATCAGAAAATTTTGCCAGACAGATGCTATGCATATAGGAAAAGGAAGAGTGCAGCGATGTGCATAAATGACTTAATCTCATCAGTGAGACATTTGAAATCAAGATCTGCTAAAGTGGTAGTTGCTTGTATGGACATAGAGAATGCGTATAACTGTGTCAATCTGGCTCTTTTGTATCGAATCTTGTTAGCTGAAAAAGTCCCGCAACCTTTTGTTTTTTGGATTATTAACTTCCTGTCCACCAGATATCTAAAGCTAGGTCGTGAAATCGAGAAGGTGAGAGATGGCTTACCGCAGGGCAGCTGTCTCTCTCCTGTTCTTTTCAACATTTATACGAAGAGACTACATCAGATTGAGGATCCCAATACGAAGATTTTTCAATATGCGGATGATTTTATTATAATGTCGAGCAAGCAAACTTTCAAACTTGCGGAAGAAAATCTTCAAGCGAAGTTGGATGACTTTAACCTTCTCTGTAAGGACATTGGACTAAGTTTTAATGCTTCCAAATCCTCTGTAATGCCTTTCACACCTTATAGAAGGACCTGTATTAAACTCAAAATTGAAAATCAGGACATAGACATGGTTAGAGAAGTAAAATTTCTTGGTAGAATTATCTCGTCAAACATGTCTGATAAAAAACAAGTGGATAAAATCAGAACTGAGTCCAAAGCCGGGTTTAAGCTCTTACAAATGGCCACAAATATAAAAAGTGGTCTAAGACCACATATTGCCACTAACATCTACCGTTCGTACATCAGGTCTAAATCAGAATATGCTATCACCACCATGGCTAATTTCAACACTGGAAATCATAAAAGACTGGCTGCGAAGCAGTCTACAGCACTTCGGCGGTGTGTTGGGCTCCCCCCAGACACGCCGCAGCACATAGTTTTTGTACTAGCCGGTGAGATGCCCCCCAAATATAGGGCGATGTATCTCACCGTCAAGGAATTGCTCAAGATTAAATGTATAAATCAAGAATTGTATCTGAAATACACAGGTTCCAATGTTAATTCCTCCTACGCCTTTGTAGCCAATCAGTTCAAAAGCATCTTAGATAACATCAAAGCACCAAGCAAATACATCTTCAATAACCGCATTAAGATTCATCAGAGCCCTTTCAAAAACAACAAATCAAACATCTCAAAAGAAGAAATATCATCAACATATAATGAAATAGTGCATAAGCTCCGTTCTGAACAGTATTACATGTTTGCATCAGATGCATCAGTATCTATCTGCGATAATATGATTGGTATTGGTATCTGTGATATCATAAGAAATAAAACCTTTAAGTACAAACAAATCTAGTATTAAAATGTCGTCAACAATAGCTGAACTAGTAGCCATAAACCTAACTTGTCACTTAGCCAAAAGACTGAATATTAGAAGGCTGGCCATCCTAACGGACAGCCTGGGTGCCCTGCTCTCACTAAATTCTCCCAAATCGGAGTCTTATATGGTTGCCGACATTCATAATTTGCTAACATGGCCGGACCTTGTTGCTGTTGATCTCTTTTGGGTGCCTGGACATACAGGCATTAGTATTAATGAACAAGCTGATACTGCTGCCAAATCTGCCATTACAAATGGTACATATGTTAAGTTAAAATACTCAATCGGAGAGGGACTTAGAGAGATTAAAAAAGAAATATATAGTTTATGGAACAATCATTACAAGGAGGCTTCCACAATATCTGGAAGTTTCTTTTTTGAATTGTTTCCAAATGTACCAACTTCTCCGTGGCATAAGAATATTAAATGGAACGCTGAAGATATTAAAATAATTAACAGACTTATGGCGAATCACACTTATGACAATGTCTTCCTTCGAAAATGTAATCTTATTGACTCTGCAAACTGCCTAACATGTAACATTACTGAATCCGCTGATCACCTTTTATTTAAGTGTCCAAGACTTAGCTCTTTAAGAACTAAACATTCAATCTTTAAGCATTTTTCTTCAACAAAAGAGTTACTTTTATCAGGAGTTCTCCAAAATATGAGAGAACTAGCTGATTTTGTTCATGAAGCCAAGTTGACCTTTTGATTTTTTTTTCTCTTTTCTTTAATAACCCGTTGTAAAACACGTCATATGAAACCGTGTTCAATACGTTACCAGACTGTCTTCATAGTTACTCACGATCTCATCATCTCATTTTTAAACATCATATATCAATCGATTTTGTCGCGCACATTATCGATATCCGTACCTGGTCACTGTCCAATCGACCAACCCCCATCGCTAGCGCAGCGATAAAGTCAAAAAAAAAAAAATCATAGCCCGAAACCAGTGCTGCCAAGTCACTACCGATGTTTAGTCCGTTAAGTTGCCTCCGCATCAAATTTAAATTTTTAATCGTTTTCAGAATTGTAGTGTTCGCCCCTGTTCCGAATAACGATTCGGGTTTCATGTAAAAGTTGGCTTTCTAATTTAAAACTTACAAAATGATTTGGAAGGTGAGAAGAACATTGTCTGATATTTCAGGTCATATCTGTCAATATTCTTCTCACCTTTAAAATAATTTGCCCAGACAGACTAAATTTGGCAGCAAAAAGCTGTGCCACCATAAATAAAAAATCACTAATACTTTGCATATTTGTATCATATTTCAACCTTTAATATTTTACTTAACTGCCAATGTTCAAAAGACTTCAATGAAAAAAAGCGCAATTTGATTGTTTTGTACTATATGATATGAAAATCTGAGAATAAATAAATTGTAAACCAATTTATTCTTGGTAGTAATGGCACGTTATATCTTCTCTGAAAAGTGATCAATTTGACGCAAAGTTTCAGATATTAAACTCATTAGCTGTGTGTACCAATGATTGCGGCACTTTACAAATTAACAAAAAAAAAAATAAAAATTTGGACACAGCATTTTACAGATAATACCCATTTAAATTCTTCGCTGAGTCGGAATCAGGTGTCTGATTGTAAGAAAATAGAACGGTTTTCGAGGTATGGTTAGACATGGCTATCGAGATAAGTTCTGGATCAACTTTTGTCAAATATTTCTTTTGACTTACCGTTTCAGTGTTAAACTAAGCAAACTATCCAGATATTTTTTTTTGACACGACAGACTGTTTAATTACGAATATATTTTGCTCTTAAGCGTTAAAATTGGGTAAAAATGGCGACGCTTTACAGGATTGTGCAAGCACACCTTATTTTTATATTTCATAAAAACTAACAAAGTCCTCGGTTCAATTGTCTCGTGATTACCAAAAATAACTTAATACTGTTTTCCGACTGCGCCTTTTATGCGAATGTTTCACGTGTCAGAAGCCAGTAAGATATCTTTAAAATTGTTGGAGTTATTCAACGTTTTTTATTGAGGAGGTGGTTCTGGGCGAGGCACAAATTTGAAACAACATTCAAATTCATTGGAGTGAGTGTCAAAAATCATTCAATTCATTTTGAGCATGAAGGCTTCATAAGTTTGAGTGCAATCATGCTGTCCTATATCAAAATTATGAGAATTTGGCATAAATCCCTAACCGATCTCGACACGAAACTTAGAATTCATTCTCGTCATAAAATTTCTAATTGAAAAATGGATTCGAGGTGTTTCAGAATTGTTGAAAATATTTTCATGTAAGATTCGAGGAAACTTTAACTATTTCGCGAAGATATTTTGGTGTTTTTATACTCTGTACCGTAGGTACACAGAGTATTATAAGTTTGTGCAAAAGTATGTAACATCGAGAAGGAATCATCTCCGACCCTATAAAGTTATGGGAGACGGCGCGGCTCATGTGGTATGACGACCAGGCTATCTCCTATATATTTAAGTTGCTTTATGTCAATTGAAACAACTGCGTTAAATCTTATCGCTTAAACTTTATTGAATGTTAAATAATGATGGCGCGTCGTTCGCGTGGTATGTACAGCTTCACTCTATACGGCTTAGTGTTACCGTTCTTGATTAAGTTGGAAAAGTTACAGAGTGTAGGCCATTTTAGCGCTGCCAGAAGCTTGTAGCAAGGTTGCCACAAAGTATATATATTCTTGATCAGTATCAACAGCCGAGTCATGTCCGTCTGTCCGTCTGTCTGTCCGTATGAACGCACAGATCTCAGAGATGGTAAAAGAAAGAAAGTCGGTCAAGCCCGACTATAACATACTCTGTACCAAGAAAATTATACGCTCAGCATAAATTTTGATGCTGCAGTAGCAGCGAACAGTCTTTTGATCATAACTCGAAAACCGTTCATCCGATCTTCTCCATTCCTATGACGGATCGATTAGTTATCCTGCTAACTAAATATGTCCAATAGGAATAAGCCATCTATCTTCAAAACTGTGGGAGATATGACGTTTTTTCTAAATTGCGGGGGCGGGAGGGGGCGTGGCCAAAATTGAAAATAAACTTGATCTGCCTGCAGACATAAGAAGCATATGTCCCATCCCATACATGTCAAACCTCTATCTCTTACCATCTCTGAGATCTGTGCGATCATACGGACAGACAGACGGACAGACGGACGGACGGACAGACGGACATGACGGACATGACTCGGCTGTTGATGCTGATCAAGAATATATATACTTTATAGGGTCGGAGATGATTCCTTCTCGATGTTACATACTTTTGCACAAACTTTTAATACTCTGTGTAGTACCTACGGTACAGAGTATAAAAATGTTTAACATAAGCAAAATGATAAAAATCTTCTTTTATAACTATCGTAATAACGTTTTTGTTCAACTGCCCTATAGTACGGCTGGAGTCAGTAGCTGTATTTTCGTCAACCCAGAGTTGATGTTTGTCGAGCTTCTGTCATGTCGTTTTTTTGCATGGCAATGCGTCGACCTAGCGTGCATTGAGAGCCGTTACCGTATTGAGCGGACATCACAAAATCGTCGACGGAAGGTTGATACAGTTTCGATTGGCCGTACTAGAGGGTGGTTGTTATGAAAGCTCTACAAACTACATTTGCATTTATTATATGTAAGAATATATATCATTTTTGTAAAAAATATATTTTACGGACTTCTTATAACCTCCGTGTTTATATTAAAGCCAGAAAAGTTGTAGTGCTTGCTTTTTACCACTTGGACCACTCGCTGAAATAATGTAAAAATCTTCAAATTAGCCAATCAAAATCTTTGATCCCATACTCTTACCAGAACCAATTTGATAAGGAACACAGCAAAAGTGAGAAAATTAATGCTCATGATTGCCGCCTCCGGTGGAAATTCAAACTCCGAATCATCCAACAGGCCGCGACGCCGGCGTCTTTTCCGCTCCGTTGGTTCCCATAGCACTGAGAATTGTTGCTCTGTCACATTGTGGGGAGTGGTGAGGATTAGAGATTACTAACAGACTCTAAAATACGCACCAATAATTTTCATCAAGTTGTCACGCAGCGTTTTCAGCAATTTAATTTTATTCTCTATGCTCAGGGCAGACTTTTTGATCCAAGTGCTTTGCATGGATTTGAGAAATTTCAGAAATCCCTGCATGCTGGGCACCTGGATGTTCTGCTCCTCTCCACTTGTTGATTGTTCGCCCTCCGTTGACTCAGAGTCGTCGACTTCTGGAGTATACGATGAGTGGCGTCGCGAAGTGGTCTCCACTATGGGAGTAACGACATCCACACTAACCACCGGCGGCATAGTGGAGTTCTGTACCGTCAGTCTAGTTCGTGCATTAATTACTTGGACCTTGGCTGGCACCACAATTTGCGCACTTTTATTGAGTGCAGCCACATGACTGACCACCAGGGGATTGGTTTTCCGAACACCAAATCGTTCGCGCTGATATTCAATCCAAACAGCACTGGGCGTGGTGAAATCGTCGGATTGATAAGTCCGCCTGTTGGAATGACTGTCTGACTTAGTATTAGGCTGGGAGTGTGCTATCTCCACCCATTCGGTTACAGTGAGGCCAACGAGTGCCAGCAGTAGACACAGTTTGGCCAGCCAGTGTTGCATCTTGTTCTCTTGGTTGATGAGAAGCGACTGCTGGAAAAGTCACCCAAGTCTGTGGAGAAAGGGTGCCAGCGGTTGCAGGCCAACGATTTGAGGCAAGACAGAGACACACACACACACATTCAGGAACATAATTGTCAAGCATTGTTTATTTAGTTTTCAATTGGAGCTGAGCGTTGCATGAATGTAGATTGGAGCTAAGCGTGTTATTCATAAGAGTTGTCTTTAAAGCTATTAACAGTTTTGATTCCAAGGACAATGAAGCAAGCTATCAGGAAAAGCAGTTTAAAAACTTACATACATGACAGAAGGCACCTCAAGAAAAGGTGTGGCGTACATTTGAGAGTTAAGGACATATCTAGTTTATACAATGCAGTTTTGTTGTGATAATTTGTATATTTATCAGTAAAGTGAGTGTTTCAAATTAGTAGCTTATATGAACCATCGAGATTTTCAATAGATGTGGATTATCTAAAATATTTAAAATATATTAATGTGTTTTCAAAAGCTAAAGAAATTCTCAAATAGATTAGCCTGTCGAACCAAATAGGGCAGTGTAACAGTTCCCAAAATCTTTCAATATGACCCAGAGTCCGCTATAGTGCACGTCGATTATAGAAAGGCTTCATTTTCTGCGATGATTCGTTTGAGATGTTAAAACTATATGAATCAAAAAGAGGATACTTTTTCTGTATTCACACTGACCACATCTAAGACCCAAAATTTCTCATGTTTGTACATGATCCTATCAGATACTTACTAATTTGACTTAACAAACATTTTAAAACATTGTTAAGCATTTGAACACGATATGTAGATTGTTAGATTTTAGATGTGCTCAACGTGAATAGCCTATTGATACATTTGGATTGATTCTATTAGACAAAATTTATTTATGAATATAACCAACTATAATTTATATAATGGGGTAAAAAGAAGTTGTACAAATGTGTGAAACATTCAGAAGAAACATTTCTAACCCAATAAACACATATTTGCAAATACCTCTCCTACCGGCCGAGCAGTTTTACGGAATACTTACTTCAAGAATCTTTTCAAAACATTGCCATTCGAAACCGGAGATAAGCCGTTGGTTCCTTTCTCTTAGGCGAAAATTAGTAGCACACAAGCCTAGAAATTAAAAAGAGCTTTTGTACTGTGTAAAGCCAAGTAAAAGCGAGAGCGTAAGTTAAATGCGGCCCTGTCCGACAACGATAGACCCGTTACTCAGGGGAATTAGTGTTTAATAACCTTCCTAATGTTAATTAACAGAGCAATAACATTAATTTGAATATTTCCACATTATTTCCACATTTAGTTGCTCTAGTCTCTGATATCTAGGTGTTCATACGGACATGTGTTGATGCTGATCAAGAATATATATGGGTCGGAGGTGCTTACTTCTGCCTGTTACATACATTTGCCCGACTTTAATATACCCTTTTTACTCTACGACTAACGGGTATAAAAATGTTAGATACTTCGTATTAAATCAGTCCCAGTTTTTCTCATTCCAAGTACAAGCAGGATTGACTGGATCTCGGGTTTTTTTAGTCCCCACCTCTAATTGATCTATTAGTATGGTCAAAACAAGAATGCCCGATATTGGCTTTAGCTCGAAATTCGAACTTGATTTAATCCTGAAATCGGTTTTGCCCGAGATTAAATAGAACTCGATAATCATTATGAAAAGGGCGTGCTTCAGAAACAACCGAGATTGACTGTTTCCCTGTTTATACACAACAAAATAATCATGATAAATGCTCTTTAAATTATGCTATGCTTATTAATATAACTAATTTACGAAAACAATTCTCTTGTAGTTGGCTGACTACTAACTCATTTTAAATACCTTCAATTAGTCCGTCAATCTTAGTGAATGCAAACTGTGGAGTATGTATGACGTAGGCATAACTGACTCTCAATTACTTATTTAAATGGAGAATTATTTAAGGAAATGAAAATGGCATACTTTTAGGAGCACTTATCATGATAATCTCATTGTGTAACGGGGTATATATCTGTTATTTGAAACTTTATGTTCCCCCAGGAGCAACATGCGACATATCCAAAAATTCTTTGTTTTCAAACCAGTAAAATCTTGCCAGCTTGAGGTCATTAGTTGATTGCGTAACCCCGGCTCAAAATTTAGTAGCTTTAACTTCCTCCTCATGGGTTTGGGAATTGCAAGGTGGCAAACAACGACACATAAAATGAATTACTTTGAGCATGTGTGGGTATACTTATTAAGCCTCATAGTATTGGTGAGAGAGATATTCTTGCTCTCAGTTTCTTTAGCTCTTTCGTTTTGATATAGGACATCCGTACTCACTTCAATCTCGAGTCATTATTATTTTACTTTTAAGTACGGATTCGAGATTGACCGTAGCCTTTTCGGATTGATCCACGCATTTCAGTGTTCTTTCAAGTCTTTTGAGCTTGTATCAAGCTCGAGCTGAAAATTTCAATCCGATGGTGGAGATCATATTAATCTTTTTGAGCTTGATTATACCTCGCCACTTTTTTTCTGTTTTCATATGCTTTGTATACCTGCGGCGTAAATGTTTCTTGTTCTAAGATAAATAAAGAAGTTTTTGCTTCAGTTTGAGATCATAAACTCATTAATTTAAGTTTAAGGGCAGATTCCTCATCTTCTACATAGCTGCTGTGTTTCAGATAAACTTAGACTTTGTAGTAGATGAGAAATCGGCTCCTAAAGGTCCTATTTAAAAAAATTAATCCTAAAGTAAGAAAAATCGAATGAAATAGATTGATCTGATTGGTTGCACATTAAGGAAAGTGTTCGTTAAACAAGTTTTAAAATCAATACGTTTTAACATTTCCCGGACATACCAACAACGCAGAAAAGCTACGACATGCTCCCTAAAGCTCTTTCCAGGTCATTTTAAAAACTTGTTCCACTTTGGTGAAATTTGCAGCGCTGTGTAATTCATTCACTTGATAAATTCTGACATGATATTGTATAAGCCTGGTAATGGAGAACTTGATTAAGTGGACTAGGCTATTTGATGTGCCGACATAAATGGAAACGCACCCACTTCAATGCCTTGTCGCCCATGGCCTCCACTTTTGGCGAGTTTTCGGACAGACGATGACAGTCTGCACAATTTGGGTAGCTAATGTTTGGAGCACTCTCGTTGGTCTTGACCTGGTCTGGTCCACAGCCAGATCCAGGTCACATATCACCCGCACTGTCCCAGCGCAGGTCATCAGCCTCATGGGTTAGATAGCGTCCTCCGCCCACCTGAGTCTCCAGGTTGCGCAAGTCCCGATACGTTTGTTTATCCTGCAGCCAGTAGTGCTGTAGGCTCTTGTCCACCGTGAAGCGCTTCCGCTGTTTAACCTGCAGCAAGTTGTTGATTAGGTCGATGGCTGGAAAAAAAAGAGAAATGTGTTTAGCCCAGCAAATTGAGTGCATCTCATGTGCGCTCACCATTCGAGGATATTTCCTTCCAGGGGTTCGGTGGGTACATGAAAGCGGCATTTTGAATCTGATCGTTGATGTCCTCCTCTTCGTTGAAGGGAAAAGTGCCGCTCAGGCTCACATAGATGATGACGCCCACACTCCACATGTCGAGCGATCGATTGTAGCCCTTGTTGCGCAGCACCTCGGGTGCCAGATAGGCCGGTGTTCCCACCACCGAACGCCGAAATGACTTCTCGCCTATGATGCGGGCATAGCCGAAATCGCACAGCTTGACCTGGGGAAACTCGGCATCGGATGAGAGCAGCACGTTCTCAGGTTTCAAGTCGCAATGGACAATATTTTGCGAGTGGAGGTACTTAAGGGCCACCAGGATTTGGGTGATTAGAAACTTGGTCACCCGCTCGCTGAGTCGGCCGCGGGTATGGGATAGAATCATCTCAAGCATGTCTCCCTTGAGCTTCTCCATTACCACAAATATGCGCTCCGGCGTCTCAAACATGCGCTCCAGGTTGACCACGCCGCAGTGTGAGATATTCTGCAGTATGGCCACCTCGTTCTTCAGCTGTGCCTCCTGTTTGGTGGGAAAACGGAGCTTATCAATAACCTTGATGGCCACCTCGCGCTTGGTTTTCTTGTGAACTCCGCCGTAGACAACGCCGAACTGTCCGGAGCCCAGCACTTCGTCGGGAAAGATTTGATAAAGTTGGCCCATGTCCTGGACTTGCTCCTCCGACTCACAGCACTCTGTGGAATTTGAGATGTTAGATGAGGTGAGGTTTTTGGAATATATCCTTACTACTCACGTGTATTGGTAACATGCACGAACTCCTGTCGAATGCTTGTCTCCCAGCTCTTGGCTATGTCACTGCCAATGCCACTGTCCGGCGGGGGCAGGCGCACAGCCTGCTCCTCCTTCACCCCCGACAGTGGATCTTGGCCCACAAAGTAGGTAACATTGGGCATGCAGAGCTCAAAGCAGTAATTGTTGTCCGGGAGCGGGTCACGCTGCGTCGTTATCGAAATGAGCTCCGCCAGCGGCAGCTCCTTGTGGTATTTGCTGCCCTGTTCCGAAATGAACAAGGTAATGGTTTTTGAGTCCAGGCGCCAATAGTAGCGCTTCACAGCCTTGTCCAGGGAGGTGTAGTGCACCATCCAACCCTCCTTCAGGGCCTGACCCCCGCGCTTCTTAGTGTGCTTCACGGATTGCACAATCCGCATCAGCGGTATATTGGCACTGGGTGAGGACGAGGATGAGGACTGCGATTGCTCGGACTGGCCGTCGGTTGATTTCGTCTCCCCGCTGACACTGCCATCTTTCAAGCCGCCATTGACCAGCTCCGGCGGAGAGTTTTGTGCATTCGTCAAGGCCTTGGGTGCCTCGCGGGGACGACCGGCCACCAGATTGGTGCCACTCGATGTTTTGTATTTGCCAAAGTCCGCGTCCTCAAAATCGCTGTCATCAAATTCCTCACGGAAGAAATTGTCGCGATCCTTGCGCGGTGGTGTACCATCAGCAATCTCCTTCTGCAGCTGGCTGAGCTGCGTCTCGCCCGTGCAGTCCAGCGGCACCTTGTCCATGCATTTCTTATGCGTGTTGTATTGGCAGTCACGGCACTGCAATCCCTGTTTGAAGAGTCCCTTTAGCAGCTTCTTGCACAGCTGGCAAACCGTCGGAATGCCATAGGTGTGGACCATAAATGTGTGTGGTATGCGGAGGATGGTAAGTCCGTTGCGACTTCCAGCGGAGTGAGTGCGTTGATGACGAGCAGTAATGCCCGGAACGTTCTGTGGGTGGAGATCAAATGGGAGGAATTAAGGATAATCAAATCGGATTTCCTTCAGACCTTTAAAACCAATTTATTTTTTACATACAATGGGCCAATACTGCTGAAACGTTAGGTGGGAAAGACTGACCTACTATTGCGAACCGTCTCCTACTGGACAAAAACAGAGGTAATACTCTTCATTAACAGAACAACAGCTTCTACAAGAATTATCCTCGCAAGCCTCGACAGTGTCTTGGGAGGCATTCTGCCTGTCTCGACGAGGGTATCTCTATTTATTTTTATACTCTGCAACGTAGGTACATAGAGTATTGTAAGTTTGTGCAAAAGTATGTAACAGCCAGAAGATAGCATCTCCGATATATATTCTTGATTAGCATCAATAGCCGATTCGAAATAGACATGTTCGTTTGTCTGGCAGTATGAACGCACAGATCTCAGAGATGGTAAGAGATAGAGGTTTGATGTGTATTGGATATTTTGTTATATCTGCAGGCAGATCAAGTTTATTATAAATTTTGGCCACGCCCACTCCCGCCCCCGCAATATAGAAAAAACCTCATATCTTACACAGTATTCAAGATAGATGGTTCATTCCTTCTAGACATATTTAGGTATCAGGATATCTTGTTGATTCAAAGGAATGGGGAAGATCGGATGAACGGTTGTCGAGTTATGATCAAAAGACTGTTCGCTGCTGCATCGCAGTAGCAGCGCTGCTTTCAGCTGATACTGCATCATCAATATTTGAGCTGAGTCGGGCTTGACCGACTTACTTTCTTGTTTATTTCTACATTGATCCAGAACTGGCTTAACTTTTTGTATTTTTTAAGTCTTATTATAAAAGCCTATTTAATTCTCCGTTGAACAATTGTCTCCAAATGAAATTGACAGAGCTATTCGTATATTTCTGAGTACAAATCGACAATCTACATAGTATTTTTATTTGCCTGTAATTTGACATAAATGACATAAATAGTTGTCCAGCTTAAGAGCGTTCCAAAGGGTAGTTAAAAGAGGCTCGTATAATCTGATAGTGTGTCAGAGTTGGCAAACAAATCAAAAGTACCGAACACAGTACGGGTTGTAAGCAGGCAAGTAACGGATTTGTAAGGTTTAGTCCGAAAAACGTTCGTACAGAATATGTGTCTTAATCTTAGACCGGAAAGATTTGTGTTCAGCGACCGTAATAAGGACGAAAAGTTCAACACGATTTTTGTTACTTGCCCTGTGGTAGGTGAGTTTTAGTTTTATTCAAACCACTCGAAAATGGTTCGGTTCCATAGATCACACTGTTTCTGAACCGCCGATTCGATTTATTACATGGTTTTTGGAGCTGGTTCGGTTCAGCACCAAGAGATCTGCAGATGTTTTACTGTTTCAAAACTGGATCCAACCATTTCAAAGGTGGTTCAGACTTACATCTCAGAAGTTATTGCACTCTGTAATACTCTGTTACACTCAGTAAATTTTTAAAAGATTTGACTTTTAGCTTTGTTTTGGCAACTTTTTTTTATTGTAACTATTTTTAATAATTTTATTTTATCTATGGGAAACAGTATTCGGAGAACGTTAATCTTACTTCAAATCTTCGAAGACAAACGTTAATACATAGTGACTTTTTGAATATTTAAAAAAGACTATTCGAATTTGCCAAATCTTAATGCATACTTAAATGATTTCTTATTTAAAAACAAGAAAGAAAGTCGGTCAAGCCCGACTATAACATACTCTGTACCAAGAAAATATGTCTTTTGATCATAACTCGAAAACCGTTCATCCGATCTTCTTCATTCCTTTGGCGGATCGATAAGTTATCCTAATAACTAAATATGTCCAGAAACAAGCCATCTATCTTCAAAACTGTGGGAGATATGACGTTTTTTCCAAATTGCGGGGGCGGGAGGGGGCGTGGCCAAAATTGAAAATAAACTTGATCTGCCTGCAGACATAAGAAGCATATGTCCCATACATGTCAAACCTCTATCTCTTACCATCTCTGAAATCTGTGCGTTCATACGGACAGACAGACAGACAGACGGACAGACGGACAGACGGACAGACGGACGGACGGACGGACGGACAGACGGACAGACGGACATGGCAATATCGACTCGGCTGTTGATGCTGATCAAGAATATATATACTTTATGGGGTCGGAGATGCTTCCTTCTGCCTGTTACATACTTTTGCACAAACTTATAATACTCTGTGTACCTACGGTACAGAGTATAAAAATACTAGTTTATCGATATGTACTCACAAACACGTGAATAACTTCGTCAAAGGGTAACCAAATTCATTTGGATTTGTTCGATCAGCGGAGAATTAAATAGGCTTTTAAAGTAATATTTTTGAAATAACGCATAAAATAAAATAGTTAAGCCAATGGTTATCGAAGTATAAATTTAACAACAAAATTTTAAGTGCCAGATCTGTAGACATCAGTTAAATTTATCAAACCATTGATAATAATATTTCAGATTGTCAGTGTTATCCTACGGCTAATCGATTAATAATCCTAGTATGTCCAGTGGGTATGAACCTTCTGTCTAACAAACTGACGTTTTTTACGAAAGTGCGGAGGAAATTTATGCCTTACGAAGATGTTGTCCCATACTTGTCAAACTTCTATCTCTTGTCATATCTGAGTTACATATATGAAGAATATTTAGTTAATAGGGTCGGAGATGCATAACTTACTACCCTCTGTGTACCTTTGGTACAGAGTTTAAGAGGGAGTATGTATCACAATTGATTTCGCTTAATGTGAAAACCAGAACAGGCCTTAAAACGAGTCTTTTTACTCCGTCTAGAAACAAAATCTCAATAAATCTCAATAATCTTAAAAATTGTGAGCTAATTTGAGAAGAAACTGCCAACCTTTTTTTTATGTTCCAAGGCAACTAAAGCCCCACTACGAGTATTTAAAACGTCTTTGTCAAGATAATCCAGTCAAAGGTAAAAGTTAAATTAAAATTTATTCAAAAGAGCATACAATAAATGACATAACAATTTAAAGTTTTAACGAGTTAAGTACAAGTTTTAAATACTCGTAGGAAGCCAAATTGTTTCTTGACCCGTCACCCTTACTCTCTAAGCTATGTGTCCCACAGTCGTCCCCTTTGTCAATTCTTAATAATATCATTCATAAGCTCCGACATGCGCTTTACCAGTGAACTGCTCGAGTCATTTCGACCTGTCGACTCCTCGTTGGATACAAGTGACTGCTGTGAGCTTCCCGATGGACTGCGGGGCGGCTGAAGTGTAAAGGAACGTCGAGATGTGGCATCACTCGAGCGGTTGCAGTTGTTGGGTATTTTCACAACGCAGCGTTTGTGATAGTTCTGACCGCAGCCTGTTAAGGTCGTGGTTGGAGGGAGAAGAGGAGGATTAGTTAGGCAATAGAATGAGTTGGGGTTTCTTTAAGTGTGCCTGTGTGTGTGCATCTCATACATACCGTCGCATTTGAGTCCTTGACGCACCAGACCAAACAGCATTTCACCGCAAAAATCACAGAATGTGGGCGCCTTGTAGGAATGCACGTTGAGGCTGTGCGGCTTCAGTGTTGGCATTTCCGATGTGGGATATAATATGGCTGTTGACGAGAAGCATTGATGTCGACATTTGTTAGTTAAAGCGTTTTGAGGATTGTGGCTATCGGATTATACTTACGGCTTGCCGTCAATACAATTTCCACCAAAGTCTCGTCCACCACTTCCGCTGCGGAATTGATTATGTGCAGCACATTGGGTGTGCTGTAGTCGTGAACGAAGAGCAGTATACGCTCCGACAGATACGTGAGCCCACTATCTGGTATCTGGAAAGTAGAAAAATGACGACAATAACAATTTCAGTTGGTGTCCCTTTTGACGTTTTGCTTGATTTAACGCTCTTTTTTTGCATATGGCTTCCTATCATTTCAAATACGTTTTCATATCTTAATTGATTGTGCGATAAGACCCAACAAGAATGAACCAAATGTTATATTCATTTCCATTGATGACAGAACAAAAAAAATCAGCTTCTAATGAGTTACCCAATGTGGCGCCAACATTAAAATACTCTTTTGAAATAAGGGATGACAAATTGTATGGAGAATACTCGGGAAAATTAAATCTCGCTGGAGTAAAGGGTGTGACATTAGTTTTTGCGTAGCAAGGGACTATACCATATCTAATTTTCTAAATCCATTTGACTTAATGAACAAAGATCACAAGTAAAATGTATTTACATAAACACTTCCATTTATGAACACCCAGAAACAAGATCAAGAGCTAACTGCTTCGATTCCAAGTACATTATTCTTATTTCAAGCCCGAAAAACTAGGTTATAGACTGAATCTAAATACAATAGGGTGTAGTCTTAAGTTAGTCCCGATTAACTCTCACAAGAAGAATTTGCATCCTGAAAATACAAACAAGCTTTTCATTGTTGATTCTTATAAATTTTTAAGTCGGCCCAAATTCATTATACCATTGCAAAGGTCATTTCCGATCCCATAAGCTATATATATCCTTGATAGGTGTGAAGAGCTGAGACGATTGAGCTTTGACCGTTCGTCTGTCTGTCTGTGCGCGAACTAGTCTATTGAGCTGAAATTTTGCACAGAGACATATTTTTGCTGCACGCTACTAATATGTCGGTACCGACCGGATTGGATGACTATATCTCATAGCTCCCATAGGAACAATCTATCGGAAAACTAGTTTTACTGATAAAAACTTCTTTCTTTTTAATGAAAACGTCTTCAAACTTTGTATTAATAGGTTTTCTATGTTTTTTTATAATTCTACCAAGTTTTGTTAAAATCGGACCACTATATGGTATAGCTGCCATACAAAAGGTAGGTCTGAAAAATAGTCTTAGTTTGAAAAACTTTTTTGTTTGTTATGGTAGCATCTTGAAATTTTGAATTGTGTCACACTTTTACCTAATTCTACACGAATTTTTGTCCAAATCGAATGACTAATCATATAGCTCCCATACGAACGATCGGTCGAAAAATGGGTCGTTGTGGGAAAAGATTATTTTTGAAAATATTTAAGCGAGCACTTGGAAGGGTATAAAAACCTCGGCACGGACGAAGTTAGCTTAGCTATCTCATTTTAGAATCCAATTAGTTATTCAAAGACCAAAAAAGTTTTCACACCATATGCATGGTGTTAGTGTTACAACCAGATAAGAATTTCAAATTGTCCGTCTGCTTGGTACTTAATCCGAACTTTGTTCGGGAATCGGCACAGAAAAGGTTATACATTTTTGATTCATTATTGTTTTTTCTAATTAGAATCAATAATTATGGTTTTTTATACTCTGTACCGTAGGTACACAGAGTATTATAAGTTTGTGCAAAAGTATGTAACAGGCAGAAGGAAGCATCTCCGACCCCATAAAGTATATATATTCTTGATCAGCATCAACAGCCGAGTCGATATAGCCATGTCCGTCTGTCCGTCCGTCCGTCTGTCCGTCTGTCTGTCTGTCTGTCCGTATGAACGCACAGATCTCAGAGATGGTAAGAGATAGAGGTTTGACATGTATGGGACATATGCTTCTTATGTCTGCAGGCAGATCAAGTTTATTTTCAATTTTGGCCACGTCCCCTCCCGCCCCCGCAATTTAGAAAAAACGTCATATCTCCCACAGTTTTGAAGATAGATGGCTTGTTCCTTCTGGACATATTTAGTTATTAGGATAACTTATCGATCCGCCATAAAGAAGATCGGATGAACGGTTTTCGAGTTATGATCAAAAGACTAATTTTCTTGGTACAGAGTATGTTATAGTCGGGCTTGACCGACTTTCTTTCTTGTTTGGATTAATAAATGTTTCGTATCGTACTGAAGGACAGCGAAGAACATAGCATACTTAATATTTTAGGTATAAACTGTTATAAATTCCACCCCGACATTCTGAGTGTACCGAGCTTTAAGCTTAGACAAAAATTTCCAAAACCTCACGTACGGCAGATCAAACTTATTTCCACAAATAAAATCTTTTGCAATAAATCAACAAACATCATTGTTTGAATGCATTTCTGAATTCAAAACATTTTCCCGTTGTGCTAGTAACAAAATGCCAACTGCAGCAGAGTACGAGGGGTACTGGAAAAAACTCAAACATAACTTATGGGTCCTTGATACGGCCATGACTGGTAACTGTAAAGTATATTTTCTTTTTTAAATTAAGAAAGCAACAATGTAAACAAAACAAAGTAAAATTCGTTTTCAAAATCTAATCAAAAAATGACATTACTACGTGTGAGTATTAACCAGAGCGTAAGTTAGAAATACCCGTTACTCAGTTCAATTAGTGTTTAATAACCTCATGCGGCTCGGATAAGTATGCAACATTTATTTAACTCGGCCATTTATTATCCGATCCTTTTGAAAATTTGTGAGATTGTAGATATTGGCCACTTAGACTACACTGAGCTCGATATCTTAAAAAGACAAATTTATAATATGTTCCGACTAACTATCCTCTCTTAAAGCCATAAAAAACATAGAAAACCACAGCTATTACCCAAGTACCATCCGCACATTACTAACAAGACATCAAAATAAAATCAAACTTATGTGGATTCCAAGCCACATCAACATAAAAGGAAACGACTTTGCCGATTTGAACGCTAAATCTGCAAACCAATTCCCACTCACCACCACTATCAATTTTAACACAACAGACATCAATAGATACTTTAAAAACCAACAAACAAACACAATGGAACAACACTACCAATCATGCTCAGACTGGTACAAAAACATAAATCCAAATAAGATAAACATCTCACACTTCATGAAATTTACGAACCAAGAAGAAATTACTAGACTAGACCGAATAAAAATACTAAGATTACGACTTGGGCATACAAGAATCACAAACCAACAATACATAGATAAAAACCATTCCAAATATTGCCCACTTTGCCAAAACAATACCAATATAGACATCAAACACATCTTAACAGAATGTCCATCTTTAACGCCAGCCCGAATACTAAACCCCCAAAACAAAAACTCAATAGACCTCCAAATGAACCCATCAATTGATAACCTTAAGCACATACTAAAATTCCTCAAAAACTTGAACCTGTACCACAAAATATTAAAAAAAATTATAAAAAAGTTATTAAATCAAATCCAAAATCACGTATATTCCATAACAAACTTCAAACTCAATCTCACTCACACTTTGTACATAAATATATCTTACATACTTATATAAAAAATGTAAATATTACTAAACAGTTAGCTGAAGGCCGCAGCAGCCATGCTACCCCCTACTAGCTTCTAAGTTTATAACTTTAAGCTAGTCACATAAAATAAAAATTAAATAAAATAAAAGTACACTGCTAAATCTGAGCTCGATGTCTTAAAAATTGTGGGAATTATTCAACATTTTTTATTGCGGGGGCAGGAGGGGGCGTGGCCAAAATTTGAAACAAACTTGATCTGCCTACAGACAATACTAGCTTACATCTAAAATTTGGTTGCTCTAGCTCTTGTAGTCTCTGAGATCTAGGTGTTCATACAGACGGACGGTACGGACAGACGGACTTGCCTATATCGACTCGGCTGTTGATGCTGATGAAGAATATATATACTTTATGATATCGGAGATGCTTCCTTCTGCCTGTTACATACATTTGCACGACTTTAGCATACCCTTTTTACTCTACGAGTAACGGGTATAAAAATACATTTTGGAGATTGCTTAAACAACAACTTTTTTCTTTCTTCTTTTCTTTCTTCTATACAAAAAAAAAAGAGACAGCGGGCCGACCAGGAAGATTCTAGTACATACAGGGTTGTCCATATTCGACGGACCCATCTGGCAACGCCATAACTTTTGACAGAGATGTCAGATCGCTTAATGACATACCGCGTTTGAAGCGTCAGTTCAAGCAGATTTTTACCATGGAACAATACACGCCACGCGAGCGCTCTGAAATAGTTGAAATTTACATTCAACAGAACAAGTCAATTGTGAAAACTCAACGTGCTTTTAAAAAATTAAAATTTCACATTCGAATGGGACCGTAAATAAGCAAAATTGCCGTATTTACGCCACTGAAAATCCTCAGGAGATTCAGAAGTGCCTCTTCATGACGAAAAAGTCACAGTTTGGTGGTGCGGCGTTAGTGCGAAAACGGTCATTGGTCCGTTTTTCTTCCAAAATGAAAATGGCCATGCTGTTACCATCAACCAGGAGCGTTATCGCGACATGATGACCAATTTTGTGATGCCAATTATTCGTCGAAAGCGTATGAGGCAGTTCTGGTTTCAACAAGACGGCGCTCCACCGCACACAAGTCGCATAACAATCGATTTTCTGAAGAAATTGTTTCCGGGCCGTTTGATGTCGAAAAGTGGTGATTTGGACTGGCCACCGCGTTCGCCCGATTTGACGCCGCCTGACTTCTTCTTGTGGGGATATTTGAAGTCAAAGGTTTACGTTAACAAGCCAAGGACCGTAGAAGAGCTCAAGGACAACATTCGTGAAGAAATAGCCGCTATTCCGGCCGAAATGTTGGCGAAAACGATGGAAAATGCTGCAAAAAGGGCACAATACGCCATCAACGCCAGAGGCGGCCATTTGAGAGATATCATATTCAAAAATTGATGTAAACAAATCTACTTGGAACAAATTAAATGATTAAGATTGCCAACCGCCAAATTTTTATTTTTTTCTTTGATTTTTTTAAAAAAAACATGGGTCCATCGAATATGGGCAACCCTGTATATGATCCATTAAAATATATAACTGTAATCAATAAATAGATAGGTCATTACAAGATATAACATTATGTTATTCCATTTCATTTGGAAAAGTCGTAGTAAATTGAAATTGAAATGGAAACCTACCAACCACTAAGAACAATAAACAGTCTGACAATTCTAACAAAAGGTTTTGAGCAAGATTGAATCTCAGTAGGGCGTGGTCAATCTTAAAGAGGCTTCCGGCATTGGTTATTTATGATCTGGGAAACTGTGCTGACATCAATGTTAATACTCTGTTAATTTTGATAAGCGAAGGCTGTAAAATAAATAAATAAGTATTGGGTGTACTGAAGTCGGATAGAGCTAACTTTGAATGACTTTCTTGTTGCTGAATGGAATTGATACTCTTCAACGTGTGAGTCTCTAATTTCGAAAATGCAAAATCCGATATTTTCTGGTAACAAAGTGCAAATCGGTAGATTTCTTAACTATTCATAATTCATGTTATGCTTCAAATCAATCTTAAGGTGTTTTATTTAGCCACTATCCCATAAATCGATTATTTTCTGTGGCTATGGCCTTTGGTGCACTTCTTCAACAGGTCCGAGCCGAATACAAACCTAATCATGTACTCTATGCAACCTTAATTTCTTAGTGTGCGATTTCGGCATTCGCAAAGTGCTTGCCACCCGCCCAATTTGAACGAGTAGGCGCTTAACCAGCTGTCACTGCAGGATTAGTAAATTAAATTGGTCATGGATAACTGCCCAGAACGGAAATGTGGCTATGTGTGTAGCGTAGCATTGCCTTACTTAATGAAATTAAGCAATTATTGTGGACACATAAATTTATTACTCAATCACTCTACGCATGCTAGAGGTGCCCCCACTTGGAAAACTCGGACCAACATCGACTACGGACAGCTGCGGCACTTTTGTCGACTTGGCCGCATTACGCTTGCAAGGATAGCAACAAAAATATTGACGCGCCCTGGCGTCCCTTCTGCATAATTAACCAAATGCCTATAAGTCAACAGATGGTGACCGCTTTTAACTATCCCACAGCTCCAATCTTACCTTGGTGTTGATGAAATCACAAGCCAAGTCCTTGAGGGACTTGAGCGTTAGAGCCGTAACGGGCACGCTAACTGCATCGCGTATGCTGCCAAATTGAAACAGAAAGGTCACCTCGGGCCCCTCCATGATGACGCTGCCGCAGCCAGTGCTGCTGCCGCTGCCGTTGGAGGTGCTGTATTGGTGCTGATGTCGCTGGGCCACGATTGCGCCTTGGGGTGTCCGGATGCTGGAGCAGCAGGAGCAATGGCAGGAGGGCTGCTGTTCAATATAAATGTTGCTTTCTGCTGTAGTTGGCACTTTCTTACGCTGCAGCAGCTGGCCGACCTCCCTCTCCCTCCTGCGCTCTTCTCCGGCCCTCTACGTGTAGTAGCAAATGCCAAGGACGAAATAACTTTTGTACTGGTTGCGGTTTTTCGACCGTTATTGTTATTGCTCTTCATCAACTGGTTGGACGTGTTTAATGCCAGTTTGCGGTTGGATTCGGACTATTTCTTCTCCGGCGGATTGTGGTTTAATGATTTCTGCTACGACGCAGTCAGTCACAGGCTTTAAGTTTTATTAGCTAAAATTAAGATTTTTCTAGCCAGCCGTTTGCGGGTTGTAAACAAAACTGAAATTGCAGAAGAAAAACATTTCGAGTTTAGTTTTAATGCGGGTTTTCAGCGCCCGACAAAAGCCACTTTGCTTTATGGACAGTCATAAATGGAATTATTCAAATCAAATTTAATTAGTTCGTATATAAAAAATGTGCATACAAGGCCCAATGGATTGGGTGAGTAGGGAAATTTGATTAGCAAAGCTTTAACAATTTGTCAAGAGTTTAAGGGTTCAGCATGAAATATATTCTAGGCAATTGTGGTCCTGAAATGGATTCGAGTTGTCAATTTCAGATAATAAGTTGTGTCAATTTCTTACTTAGTTTGCAACTGTTCAAAATATTTTCATTCATATTTTCAATTTCGCTTCTAATCAACATTAAATCAGAACTAGTGCGGAAACCTATGAATCAAGCAAACATCTATCGAACGACACAATCGATTTCCAGTTAATTGATACAATGCCTCAGAGATTTGACTCAGCCAAGAAAATAAATAACTCCATATTACCCACCTATTCAAGAAATGTTTGGTTCAAAGTTCAAATATTTTCTGAGAATAAAGAACAAACCAGACATGGCTTACGTGCGTTGAACTTCATTCTATTCTTAACCATATCGATTTTGCCAATTGTGTAATTTATCCCACTTAACGTATCTAATTTGGTCCCGTGGAGACCGGAAAAATTAGATTCTCATATGCGATTGCAACTAATTGGTGCTGTCAATGAACCCTGGGTCTGAAATGAGGACATTCTCGCAAAATATTGCAGCATATACTGAAAGAAATCGTTTTCCTGTTGCAACTTTATGAAATGGAAATGGGATTTTCAACCTAATGGAAGTGCTCCCGCTGTACCTATGAAAGGGAGACAGAATGACTACTTGATTGTTGAGACTGTCAGAATTTTTGGTGTCCCTTAAGAGACACATCTCTTCTTACAGTTCCATAATATATTCAAATAGGAATAAAAACAAAGCGAACAATGTCGTTTCCTTACACAACAATTGATTATTGAATTAACACAAAGCCTTACAGCTTGTTAAAGTGATGCTGTTCAGCTATAAAGTGTTTCAAAAGATTGTGTTATTTACTGACTTTGGGACTAATTTAGCGCGACTGTTGAGAGGGGAATAGAGTGAGGCTATGCCGCCTGGGACTGAGGTCTGAGGTTTTACACTGTAAGTTTCAAGATGAAGTTTACTTTTAGTATAAAGTTCATATATTCTTGATCTTGATTTGATTGATCATGTCCTTTCGAATGAACAAACAGATGCATCTCATACCTGCGGGCAGACCAAGCGTATTTTAAATTTATTCCACGCCCCCTGCCTTCCTCGCATTTTGGCAAACGTCATATTTTCCACAGCTTTGTAGATTCTACGCATATTAAGTATATTTATCGTAAAATAGTAGAGATCAGCTGATCGTCAGTCAATTTCCCTTCCACAAAAATATATCGAAAGTGAAGTTGATTCGTGTTCTGGGGAAAGTTAGACAAACGAATTATGCGGTTTTAAACGTTCTGCCTTATGGCTGGTGAAATGAAAAGTAGAGAAAATAAAGGATCATTCTTTGGACAACTTAAGATGTTTGATATCTTGAAACGTTAGTGGGTAATGTAAAGCTATTAAACAATAATCAATTTGTTGAACACCTTCGATTTCTTTGCGGCTAGCAAAATCGACAAGAAAACTGTGAAAAATTCATGTACTGAATTGCATCCGACCGATTCGATAGGCATTTATCAATCGATAGTAGTGTATCGTTGGATAAAGGGTTGGCAAAACAGTGGATAAGTAAAAATTTCGTACAGAATCGTGTTTATATCTGTAACCGTAACTGTATATATGTGATGGCAACTTGGAATTGATTTTACTCAACTGTATTGCACAATATACTCAGAATTTAATTATAGTAGGTGCTGGTGCATACTTCAACAATCTGCAAAGTCTCTGGTATAAGTATGCCGGTTCACTAAACTGGATCCCAGCTGAGAATTAATTCGATCCTCTCCAATTTTCAGCTGTCAATTATTGTAGCTCCTTGTATTGTGTTAAATTTAATATTGTAGAAAAAAATCAATTTTGCCACTTTCATTCGATAAGCGGCACTGAAACCACTGAAAGTACTTCCGAGGGATTGAGAACAAGTTCTTATTTTCGGAACTACTTTTGATTTTTATTCTTCGCCTTGGGGTTTCAACGGATGCCAAGGTCTGCAGACCTATCTATTGCAAGGCTGTTTTTTCCGACCGCTTTTCCAACAATGTCATCAGAAAAACTTGCACTTTGAATATATGCAGCAACTTTTGAGCTCATTTTCCTTCCTTCGCTTTCTTCACATCTAACATCCAACATCCAACAATTATGAATCATTCAAATTTACCCGGACAAAAATTTAACATGTTTGCAGCGCATTTCTATAAGCCACTGATCCGCTTAATAATTTGACAAAACAAAAATATTTAAATGTTGGCCTAGCCAATAGTTATTAAGCATTTTAACTCAGGATGCGGGATGTTAGATGTGCTCAGTGTGAATAGGCTATTAGTCTTAAATGACAGGTCATGCTGATCTCATTATTTATCACATTTTAATTGATGTCGCTTAGTCTTTTAAAGTCTGGAATAAATTCTATTGAGCAGATGCAGAGCTGAGGGATTTTGATCTCTGAAATATCCGTCGCAGAGTGTAAGATTTTGGCAGTCTTTAGACTTTAGGGACATTAAAAAAAATTCAATTCAATGGACTTCTTGTATATGATAGAAAAAACAAAACAAAACTCTAAACTTAGTGTCTGTTACTCTTGAGTGGTTGAGAAATTCTGTTTTCAATACCTAAAAGTTAAGAAATATTGGAAAAAATCTTGTTGCTTTTATCCCTGCAAACATTTTGTCGTGTTACTTACCTCCCTCGACAAAGCGAGAGTTTAGCGATAGCTTGAGAAGAGAGTTTGAAGATAGTTTGGAGATTTACACAAACAATGTACCTTAGATATCGCTTTTATATTATAAAAGGGATTGATTGGCTATATTTGTTAACGCATTTTTTCCGTTCATTCGCTAAATTGGCGATATATCCCTCAAAAATCGCCTTGAGGGCAAGAATGCGATACTTTATTATTGGACTCTCTTTTTCATCGTCCCATCTTAAAATTGGCGTTACTCGCTTAACACTCCCTAAGAAGACCCGCATACGATTCTCTTGAAGTGAGTTGAAGGACTTCTTACAATATTACCTTAGGTGCGAAATCGTACTGTTAAATAACAAAGTTTGAAACACCTTTTATTCGTATGGCTTATCTTCGGTGGAAAAATCGCATTCCTGCCTCTAGGATGAATCATATTCTTGTCTTCAGGAAGAATCGCTTTCCTATCGCTCAGAAGAGACTTTTTCCTATATCCCAGAAGTATCGCTTTCTTATCTCCCAGAAGGGAGATGAGAATGCGATATCGCTAGAGTAAGGCGATACCTACTGGCGGATCGCATTCTTTATCTTTCGCCATACAAAATGTTTGCTGGGATTGATCCTACATTTGTGTATTCTATGTTCACACCACACAGGGGATCAACTGATGGATTCCCAAAACATGTTTACAAACAAAGCTATTTAAATATTTTTTGGCTTTTTTGAGTTTTACATTTTATTCAACCAAATTTACAAATACATATACCGGCCTGTTCCAGTTTTAGATTTCGATCAGATCAAGTTAATCGGGTTCGAAACTTTGCCCTGGAGTCAGTAGAAAGTAAATGGAAATTTTCTTGGCAATGGTTATTATTTTCTTCTTTCTGGCGTATCTGCTGCAATTGATTAAAGCCCCCCTAGACTGGCAAAATCTTACACTGTGCGTCGGTGTCACTGAATTTTGGGAGATTTTACTATCTTATTTGGAAAGACTTGTTTCTCAGATCCATTTTATCAAACAGGGTTGCAATCATATGAGGTTCAATTAAAAGTCTGGTTATTTAGGAATTGTTTTGATTCATGTTAAAATTCAAATTTAAATTTTGGTTATGCTCTCTAAAAATATATTGCAAAACAATTTCTGTTTGACGACCTTTCTGATTTTAGATAGAAAATAGATAAAAAAAACAATTATTAAAAAAAAAAAACAGAAGCATATTTGTATTTCTGCAAACTTGACCGACTAACATCCATCTATATTGCAAATATAAAAAATATTTCCGTGCCAACTATGAAGTACTGCTTGGCAACCCTAAGCCTGTTTTGGTGAATCTGGCAGCCTTCGATTCGTTTTGTGAATGATTAAACAACACAACAAAAATTAAAGTTTTAACATTATATTGAATATCCATTGTTCGAGACGACGGTTTATAAGGAAGTTATGATATTGCTCTTTCAAATAAACTATTCCAAATAATTTCGCTATTTTTATATATACCATTTTAAGTACAAGTGTTTAGAATTATAAAATTTTCTACTAGTGATTTGTACTGAATCCTTTTGAAAGTGTTCAACAAAACCCACTGCATATCTATGGGCGGTACAAAATTTGGCCATTTAAAATGGTTTACACTAGACGGTATAAGTATTTTGACAAAAATATATGCATAAATAAATCATTATATCTTTTAAACAGAAAATCCTACACTTTTAAAAAATGTATCGAATACTGGTATAATACTAAGCTTTCAATAAAACAAAAGAAGCGTACAATCAGATGCTTGGGCTATAAAATATCAATCAAATTGTCTAAATGGAGGTTGGCATATGTATTTTGACAAGATTTTATAATTGATTTATTATCAGCACAGGGCCTCAAATGCTAAAAGAATGATCGATTCTAGAGAAGCTTTTCATGCTGCACCTGAGTCGGCCTTTAGAATTTACATATCTCTAATGGATTATCTGTAATATAGACAAAAGAATGCTGAAAATAGCTCATCTAGGCCTATTTCCAAGGACAAAATATGCAAGAAAAAATATAATTTTTACAAATTGGATTTGTTCATGGTTTAGGACTTACTTTAATCACTTAAATGTTATTTAAGTCATTATTATTTCGTATGACATAAGTTCGTGATCGATCTGCAAACTATATCCGATTTGTATTAAAATATACATTTTTTTGTATTTTACATGTGAGCCAGGTTTTTACATTTTAATTTATTATTCATTTTGCAGAAAATTAATGTGGTTCACATATCTTAATTTAATTTTTATTATTAAAACTGCTTGAGTGGTGAATTTAGATTAATTTCATAATTTGAAACGAATAAGATTTCTATGAAACCGAGAGCATTTGTTAATCGAAGCAAATCAATCACCACAAATCTCTTATGTAGAGTGCGTTTGACAACTAGGAATATTATCATTTGCTTGACTTCATTTCAACCTCTGCCAACTCGAAACAAGGAATAATTTTTAAAAGAAACTTTGGACAAATGTCAATTGAAATCGTATTTATATGATTAATTTTGAGGCTTGGCTTTCTATCAATAGAGAAATGGTTGAGTTCTGTATTTGTTGAAATGCAAATTTCATCATTAAAACTAATAAAATATTTAATTTATTCGGTGCGGTTTTTCTTTTTGTTTTTATAGTCACTCTTACATTTATTATTTCAAAGTTCTTTAGGCGGCGTAATTAGCGGAGAATTAGTTTTTGTTTTGGAATTTGGAGAATCTTTAAAAATGTATCAACTACCATACCCGAAACTTTGAACAGCTGGCCCAAAGCATTTCGACAACTTAGTAAGTTAGGTCATGGAACGTGTAGCTCAAACAATGGGAATAGAACTGAGTAATGCGCTCATCAATTCAACAGCCAGTTTTATTACGAGAAACGTCCAATTAAACATGTGAATAACTATTTTTATAAATTTATGTATTGTGATTTTGAAAAACTGGTTGCTAATTGCTTTCTACGTTGCATCGAGATGATGATTAGACTGACGGTTGCAGCCAAACCAACTCAAGTGCCCTTAAAGACGTTGTGACCTATTTAGGCAAGAATGCGTGAAACATGCCAGACATTAAACATAATTAAAAAGCAAGCCAAAAAATATGCGTCGGACATGAAAAGAATGCCAAGGGAGACACAGCCGCTTAACAAAACAACAAACCAAACGAAATGAAAGCCAGGCCAAGTCAGAGACTGGCGAGCGGCAGCCAAGCAACTTTCTAAAAAAAATGTAAGTAGGTGGATCAGTCTAAGGTTGTGCACCGTTGTTGCTTCCACAGGGCTGAGAGCGTAATGTGTTTGGATTTCCAATTGAAGAATCGAGGAGGCTGGCAGCTGGAAGTGGAGGCTGTTAAAGACTTCAAGTGGCTGACAGTAATTGGAGCACCAAGTGACGCAGCGCAGAGCCTAAAGTCAAGGCTGACGCACGCACACAGCACACAGATTTGGTATCCATGAGATACTTTTGACATTTACATAACAATGAGCAACAGCTGCCGCTGGCCACACTCCGTAAATCTTTTTTCGCCAGATTAATACACAAATACGCACTTTGGAACGCTTTTTTTGAGAGTCCTGCATCCAATGGACGGCACTTGGGCATGCTGGCTGTGCCGTTCAATTGTTGTTGTCTAATCTTCTATGCGCTGCAATTCGATGTCACTGCCATCAACGCCGCAGCACGTTCTCAGTTCGTTAAGCCAAAAGAGCAACTGACTTGGCCAACTGCCTGCCAAAGCCGTTGACGATGCCAGCGCCAGTGCCACTGCCAGGGCAGCCATGGCAAACTCAAAACCCGTTTTACTACACGCGCACACACACAGACACGTACGTGAAAATTGAGACAACGAGAAACACCCAGCCACAGCCATGTGCACGAGTGTTTGTGCCATGAACCAAAGCACTCGACCCGGCACTCTCCCCTTTTCTCCTCGTTGGCCAAGCCGCGACCACTTTGGCTTGGCCCGTTCGTTCGCCCGCTCGTTGTTGGCCCGTTTGTTTGTTTCCTTTGTTTGACTGTTGTAACGGCCGCAGCTACCCCCACTTTGCCCATTTCCCTGGCATCAACTGACATTGTTGTTGTTGCCATTGGCGCTTCAATTTTGCACTCTTTCCCTTTGTTGTCGCAGGCCCCACCACAGTGCTCCCATTTTGCGCCCGTTTTCTTTAGCTGTCATTGTCAAGGCTGAGCGAAGAACGAAGAACTACCTGTGGTAAGTTGCACGGTGGTTAGATAAGTCATTTTCAACGATAGCTGTGTACCCGAAATGGGTTAAATTGCTGGCAGAAACTAGAATTCTTACGTTTGATAAAATTAAGTCACTCTTCTTTTCTCTAAGGTCTCCAAAATTGTGATATTGTAGCGACTTTTTTCCACTCCTTCTATTCTATACACCCAACGCGTTGCTTGGGATGAAGGAAAGTCCCACGAGACGCGAAAAAACTACGGCATCGGGATAGTGCTTTCTTTATCACGGCGCTTAGATATTATGCATAGGTATTTGCAACCTTTTCTTTAATGGGTAATGTGTCCTCTTTTGATTTTGATCATAAAGCTTTGAGTCGGAGTTAGGGTAATAATGGCAATAATATGAAAACTTTTCTTAGTCACCCCAGAAAGGTGATGAGTTCAGTACAAGTGTGGGCATTACCACACTTGTCATTTTGAAGAAGTGAATTCTAAATGGTATATCTTCGCTTCAGGCCCGCTCTCTAGCAATAATCTTAAGACAAATCCTTGGTCTCTGCTCAGTTGCAGGGCTCATGTCCTTATACTATATCAGATGTCGGATATATTCAGGATAACAGCACATTTCAACTTTCTGCATCTTGCAGCCCGATTACATTTCCTTTGTTCACAGATCATTTTAGTACGCGTTCGCTCTCGAAATATCAGTCTCAAGTGAATTTTGTGTGCACATTTAGATGTGATGGCATACAACACCATAACGAGCTATTATAATATAGCTACACATTCTATACATGGTCTCAATTGTGAAAGCACCTTTAGACCACAGGTTTGGTAATGCGAGTCATCAAAACAGTTTGATGAGATCAGGCCAGCACCGTTCTTCGCTGAAGACGACGTTGGATTAGCCGTAAAAGACAATGGCGTTATATAACTTTTGGTTTGGAAACCCCGCCCAATTTCAAAAATTGGTCGCCCAGCTTTACCTCTCCTCTTGAAAAACTTACACAACCGATCATCTTCACTAGCTGTTAGCGGTAGCTGTGACGGTAACTATCCATGATAAAACTTCTCTTTCCGTTCTTTTTTTCTTTTTGTCATTCAAATCAGTAATTCTATATTCAGTTAAATTAGAAGGGGTATTCCTGCAAGTGACTTTGATTCTGATTTTGATATTAATTTCGGTGTGACCAGATAAACTGCAGAACCTTTGGAAAGCTGCGAAAACTCCAAAGTAAATTACTCCGCGAGTAAGCAATTTTTGATTGTTTGAAACAAAGCTGCCTTACCACTTTTCTTTGGCATTTTGCGGGAATTAGATGAAATCAATTTTTTCTTATATTTGTATTCAGCCAAGCTGACAATAGTCAACATGTATTTTAGGTCGTTCCTGCAAAGTGATTTGATTTTGTTTTGATTGACAGTTGTTTCGGCATTTTCCGAATTTATCTGGTCACACCGAAATTAAAATCAAAATCACTTGCAGGAATACCCCTAGTGTATAGTTTAATTCAATATATTTTTGTTTTGTCTTCTCAAATCGATGTCAAACTGTGATTAGTGCCATAAACATAAGTGTCCATGTACTTGTAGAACTAAGATAACAAATAAAAAAAAAACAACAAAATTTGCAGTTTGCATTTAAGAAACGAGAGAGTAAGTAAAAGTCGGCCCTGCCCGACTTCGATATACCCGTTACTCAGGGGTATTAATGTTTAACGGCCTTTCCTTTTGCTAATTAACAAAGCATTAACATTAATGTAAACATTTCAACATTACGTTAGCAAACGGAGCATGTGGCTCAGAAAAGTATGCAACGTTTCTTACAACCTTTATGAAAGTTTTATAGATTGTAGATATTGGGCACATTGCAAAAATTGCGGGAGTTGTTAACAACATTTTTGATTGCGGTGGCTGGAGGGGGCATTGCACAAATTTCAAACAAACTTGATATTTATACTTAACAACTTAATATTTGGATGCTCTAGCTCTTCTAGTTTCTGAGATCTAGGTGTTCAATCAAACAGACGGACATGAATCAAGATCAAGAATACATACATATACAGGGTTGTCCATATTCGACGGACCCATCTGGCAACGCCATAACTTTTGACAGAGATGTCAGATCGCTTAATGACATACCGCGTTTGAAGCGTCAGTCCAAGCAAATTTTTACCATGGAACAATACACGCCACGCGAGCGCTCTGAAATAGTTGAAATTTACATTCAACAGAACAAGTCAATTGTGAAAACTCAACGTGCTTTTAAAAAATTAAAATTTCACATTGAATGGGACCGTAAATAAGCAAAATTGCCGTATTTACGCCACTGAAAATCCTCAGGAGATTCAAGAAGTGCCTCTTCATGACGAAAAAGTCACAGTTTGGTGCGGCGTTAGTGCGAAAACGGTCATTGGGCCGTTTTTCTTCCAAAGTGAAAATGGCCATGCTGTTACCATCAACCAGGAGCGTTATCGCGACATGATGACCAATTTTGTGATGCCAATTATTCGTCGAAAGCGTATGAGGCAGTTCTGGTTTCAACAAGACGGCGCTCCACCGCACACAAGTCGCATAACAATCGATTTTCTGAAGAAATTGTTTCCGGGCCGTTTGATGTCGAAAAGTGGTGATTTGGACTGGCCACCGCGTTCGCCCGATTTGACGCCGCCTGACTTCTTCTTGTGGGGATATTTGAAGTCAAAGGTTTACGTTAACAAGCCAAGGACCGTAGAAGAGCTCAAGGACAACATTCGTGAAGAAATAGCCGCTATTCCGGCCGAAATGTTGGCGAAAACGATGGAAAATGCTGCAAAAAGGGCACAATACGCCATCAACGCCATAGGCGGCCATTTGAGAGATATCATATTCAAAAATTGATGTAAACGAATCTACTTGGAACAAATTAAATGATTGAGATTGCCAACCGCCAAATTTTTATTTTTTTCTTTGACTTTTTTAAAAAAAAAACATGGGTCCGTCGAATATGGGCAACCCTGTACTTTATGTGGTCGGAGATGCTTCCTTCTGGCTGTTATATACTTTTGCACAAACTTAATATACTCCGTGTACCTATAGTATAGAGTGTAAAAAGGATATTAAAAACTGTCCACTATAACTATTTAGACAATCTGAATGAATGTACAAACTTTAATATACTCTGTGAACCTTTGGTAGCGGTGTTCCTGTTTTCGCAACTCGATTGATTTACTCGACTTGAATTCACATTGCTTGGAGCTGGTGAAATCAATCAGAGGCGTCAAGATAATGGCTTAAAGTTCTATTTTCAAATGTTTTTAGATACTTCTTAGCTGTTTTACATTCTTTTAAAAATAATATTTTAAACAAAAATAAATTTATTTTATGAACAGCTTCAATTTTGCAACGCGCCAACCAAATCAAATTCACATTTTATCCTACCTGTTCTGGTCACAGAAATGAAGTCTGCCTGAAAAGTTCGTTGCTCATGTCTAATATATATTTTTATGAAACCAAAGCAAGTCAACCAAAGCAAGTAACCATTTTTAAAAATACCAAGCAAATAAAATAAAAATATTACTACTACGTTTTTACTATATGCGCTTTAAAGTATGCCAACTTTATTTCTTTTAGCAATTATCTATTATAATGATATAATTGATTGGAACTGTCAAAGCTAGTCGACAAGCAGCCAGAAAATGCATATGCACCCAAAGAGGTATAAGGTTCGTACCTTCTTAACATATTTTGTTATCAGGATTACCTATGCAGCATCCAAGTTCTTATGGTGCATACACATTCGTTTTTACTGAGTATATACCGCCGTGCAGGTCCGATTTTCTTACACTCCTATGAAATCCGTCCTAAGGCGATTCACCCTAAAATCAAGAAAAATATTTTCTCATTTGTGGAAAATCTGGTCTATTTCAAAGTGTTCCTATGTACCTGGTCAAGTGAGTCTTAAAATTGTCTGTCTTAAGCTATTGGGAAAGATATAAATAGAGCTATATATCCGATCTTCTGGTCAGCTTCGACTCATTTTCGAGACACTTGTGAGTTTTTTTTCGAGTCGTGCTTCAACCACATTTTAAGCATTTGCATGAGTCATTTTCGAACACAAAGAATATTAGGTTTGTGAAAAGTGTACATTTTTGATCAGCCTCAACAGCCGAGTGGATATAGCCATGTGGTTCGAGCCCACGTTTGCAGCCCTGAAAATCAACATCTGTATTCTGGGAGAGTCAAGCTCAATCGCATTATAAGAAAATAAATCAATAAAATTGGAAGTACCAAATATTGATGGAAGGAAGAAAAAGTCCACATAGAAAAATTGGCACCCCCTTTACGGAAGGCAGGCTACGCCATTGGCTTTAGCAGTGCCGAAGCTGGCTCACTATTTTTCTTTCTACTATCAATTGTGTGGTAGCGTTAACAATACCAAATATTATTTGATTTTCATTTCTTTTTAAACAAGCAGCAACTAATATGCAAATAAAAGACGGAAAAAAGTCGCGCGCTGTCGCTGATAAGGCGAGAGAGCAACGGGCATGGCATCGATAGATAATTAGCAAGGTGATAATGGGAGATGCTGTGGCTGCCCCAGGCTCTACTCCGGCAAGTTCAAATTCCAATGTGGGTGGAGTCAAAACCAAGAACCGGAGACAGAAGCAATTGCCAGCTACATACATCCATTTGAGGATGAGACCATGAAAGCATATCAAGTATACGACAGGCTGACGCACGGGCACCAGGCCATAAATACCAAGGACAAGGAATAACTTGAACGTGTTTTTGTTTATTTGTTTGTTTTGCTAACTGGAGTCTAGGGGCGCACTCGGGGCCAAAGGAGAACAAAATTATGAACAGGCGCGGGGGCAGACAAACATTTGCATAAGATTGACAACTGGAGGGAGGCAAACGCTCCCAGATCCCAAAAATACCCATGTAATTAAAATTAGTCCCTCTACTGTCTGTTATGAGCTTCTTAATTCGATTCGGTGTCATGCAAGATCTTGAGACAAGGGAACATCAAAACAACTTTATTAAGAAAACTGTTTTTATTTGAAAAACAACTTTGTCATTGATGGCTTTTCCATTACTCTTAGCACTTTGCCAGCATTTATATATAGACTGGCGCAAAATTTCGTGCAATTAATTTGAATAATTAATATGCACACAAACACACACACACACTCACACACAAATACACTGACACACCTTCAGTCATGCCCCATTTGGCTTGACGCTTTTCTTTAAAATTTTCAATATTTTCTTTTTTCGTTTTTTTTGTGCTACTGACAAGTTTCCCGTTGTGGCAGCATCGTCTTTCGCGACGCTTTCCACATCCACGTTGCGGCGGTCTTGGCCCAAAATTCCGCACGTTTGCACTTTGTCTCGTTCACGACGCGACTGAAACAAGCAGCAAAAGCAAATCCACAAAAAACCCCGAGCAGAACCCAAGCATCGTGTCAGCTGAACTCGAAATCAACTCGGGAATGGGAATAGCAAACAAGTTTCGCTGGCTCAGTCTCAGTGAGTGCTCCCAGCAGAGCCAGCGAGAAAAGAGCGCCATGAGCGGTGTGCTCTTGACGCGTTTCCCTAATTGTATTTTGGGTTTTCTTCTGTTTATTTATTTATTTATTGTTTAATGATTTCGATTGCAGCACTTCAGGCATTCTGTGTTGTTTATATCAGCCGCAAAGAAAAGCGGCTCCAAGAGCTTTCTCACAGGTGTTTAAAGCTTTAAAGTTGTAATAAAGAGAGGTATGGAAAGCTTATTTAAGAGTAAGCGCTTTCAGGGTTGCCAACTAGCTTTTATATATTATGATTGGAGGTCGTGAAATAGCACTCAACGTAAATATTAGCTCATACGGGTGTCCACTATTTCGATTCTCGAATTGATGTATGTATTTTGTAACTGCTTGAGAATCATCGAAATAGTTTTAGAGAATCGATTAAAGTTAAAAAAAAGTTTCACCACCACTTGAAGAAGCTTTTTTTCTGCGAATCTCGTGCTAAGGGTAAGAGAAATATTGTACAAATTTCGAAAAACGAGTCAAGTTACGGTTACTATTTCTGTGTACTGAAACCTGAGTAGTTAGTTCAAGAGCAGACCACTCTCTAGCAAAATGAAAACTTTGCTTCACAAGTCGCTTATATCAAAGTATTATATTATATAGTAATACGGCGCAGAAAGTGTCGGAGTGTTTAAAAGAAAAATCCTTCGGAGGATTTACGTGACGGTTAATTTCGCACCCGAATGAACTACGAACTGTATGAACTCTTTGGTGACACTGATATAGTCAAGCGCATAAAACAACAGAATGTTACTCTTATGCATAAAGAAGCTTCAGCTAAAAAAGTGAACAAGCGCAGGGCGAATGAATTTCAGAAAAGAGCCAAGAAGGAACTACCAAAACTATGATGGTGCAGGAAGATATTGAGGCACATGAGGCGATCAACTGGTGCCACCTCACTCAAGGAAAAGGCGAGCAGTGGGTATTAATTGCAGCGGCCGAGACCGTCAAGCGGCTGTGATTAAAATATGGTGCCAACTAAGAAGAAGAAGTTGAGAAGCACACAAAGCTCCGTCAATACAGGAAATAACCTCTCCGAGCCACTTAATACCAAAAGAGGTTTTAGGCAGGCTGACACCTTGTCTTGTGACTTCTTTATTCTGCTTATGGAGTACAAACTGCGCCAGATATTTTTCATAGAAATAATGTTGCTTGCATTTGCCGATGATAATGATACCCTTCTAGTTCTTCTAGTGAGTTTTGCAGGTGTCCCGATGCATCACTGAGCGCTGATCCGTCGGTAACGACTGGAAATGCATCACAGCTCTAATCAAATACATTTTCACCCATCACCTCACTAGCGACTGGTACTGCATTGTCGTCCCGATCGGTACACAAATTCCTATTAGAACCATTCAGCATGTGCGGTTGGATATTATTGAATTGTACCAGGAGTATGTTCATTTAAAAAAGAATGTTCATAAAACGAAAGAGCTATTCAAAGGGAGGGAAAAATCTTGGAGGGTTGCCTAAGCGAAATATTTGATGTTACTCTTGCAAGCGCTAAGGGCGATTTTATCAATATGACAGAGTTTGAAAACCTGATTGCGACTGTGAGCCGGAAGAGCAAACTAAGAAATCAAAAAGAAAACGAAAACTTGAATTTATTACTCCGAAATTGATTGCTGTTTTAGATAGGTGCCAAGTTAGCTCAAGAAATGCAGTAGTTAACTTGCAAGATACGGCAGAGGTCCTGGGCTTTGATACCAATTCCCAAATGGTTATGATTCCGGTCTGTTTTTTCCGTTCACAAAAAATGAACGGTGGTTCTTGAAAATATTCAAATTTTAATATTTTATTATTTTCAATGCATTTTTTATTTAAGTGATTCCTAGAATTATAGGAAACTGGTTTTTATGACCTAATATTTATTTTTTAACGGAATAATGGCCTTTAAAATATAGACAATCTTAAAAAAATAAAAATAAAAATGTTCAACGTTGCCTCTACGGGGATTCGAACCTCCGACCTCGGCGTTTTACAGTAACGTGAGACATCCACTTGGCTACTGGCGCTGTGTCTCGTTTCATGTTTAAATGCCAATTGCTTTCACTTCAACTTAAATTTCGAGTTAATCAATGCTTTGGCTAGAAACGCTGTGGCGGTATCGGCTGAGATGTCGGTGTCAGTGAGTGCTCTACCACAATCCTTCGTCGAGGTCCTGAGTTCAAGTCCCAGTTGAGGTAAGTTGATAAATAAATAAAAATCGTTAATTGTTATTTCGAAATAAGAGTCCCCCCACCACCCCCACACCGCTACCAGTAATGAGAGTGCTGTCTGTCGGGTTGGTTTGGTTCTGTGTGTGTGTGTGTGTGTGGTGTGGTGTGCTATAGACGCCCGCGCGCGCCTCCATCAATATTTTTATTTTATTTTAAACAAGCCCGAACGGTTCATGAAGCGAAATCAAAAATGTTCTTAAAAACAAGCCCAAATCGATCATGAGGGAGAACAAAATTTTCATGGCATATCGGTATCAAATGTTCATGAATTTCGAAAAAGCGAGCTTAGCTGACTATCATGACCAAAATGTCATGATTTTGGTACATTTAGAACGGATTTTTTTCTCTGCGTACTTAAAGGTGAACAGCAAGAAAACTTAAGTTAAGCTTAATGGAAAATATTCCGAAGGTATTTACCCTTCATTAGGACGGTAAGCTTCTTCCCTCTAACATTATCTTTTCCCTTTACAATTAGATGCAAATGAAGGATCAACTGAAAGGTTGCCAATTGTAGTTACTAGAAACGGAGCAGAAGAATTATTACATTTTCCAGGAATACCGAACTCAACAGGCCATAGACATATATAGTACGATAAGTGAATGGAATGTTGAACTGGCAGTATATAGGGGCTTGAGTAATTTTGGAGCGGTTGCTAAAAAGATAGAGAGAACTATTTCCCTTGTCGTCACCACATATTTGAGCTGGTGTTAAGAGCAGTTGTTGAAGCTAAGCTTCAGATGCAGATCTGCCAATTTTAAAAACATTTAAAAAAGTATGGATTAAGTCAACAAAGGACAAGTAGGAATGCAGTATGTATTTTCCAAGGTGTAAGAAGCATTTAAATCCTCTTAAGTCAGAAAGCGAGCTCCTCATTGTACAAATCGGAACGACTATTGTGAATTAATAGAGCGTTCTCTATTATTTTTAAATGGAAAAGTTGTGAGTAATAACCATATCAGGTATCGGGCTTCTGGAGGCATTCATCACGCATGTGGATGTGTAGAGCAATATATTGCTTGAATATATATATGAGAGTTTGGTTTCAATGTAAAATTGGCAGTAAGGCGCCATATCTTGATTTAACTTTCATAAAGACGACGAAAAACTATTAGGAAATTCTATTAGAAATTCTGAATCATTTATGATACCCAACAGAGGAAGAAGCCGTTCTTTAGCCTTTCTATAGCAGGGTGAACAAATGTTAATGGTTTCAGCCTTAAGCCTTAATTATTTTAATAATTTTGCTATAAAATCGAATGGATTATTGCATTTCCAAAAATAGTCTAAAATTTTTTAATCGAATAGAGATTTCATCCGAATTTGTTAAAAAAGATCCACGGTCGTGGATAGAAGGCAAGGACTATTTGGATGGGCAGAATATAATATCTTCCGAACGAGTTCTAAAATTTTTTGAGGATTATAGCAGCAAGATCATATATAAAAAGGATCAAGAACCATCGGTGTTGCTGTGCAAGTCCAAGTCCAATTTCTGGTCCAATTCCAGGTCTGGGTCCGATTCCAGCTCCAAATCCGCAGAGACATCGCGCCTTGAACAACACCCCACCTGCCTTAGTTAATTAAATTAAGAAAGAAAAATTGTTCGGACTTACTGGGAGTAGAGCCCAAGACGCCCCGCGCGCAACGACGCGACGGCGGACGAGTTAGCTCGTTAGGCTATTGCCCACTTTTGCAGCCGCACGTCTACATGGCTACTTATTCTTTTCGGTGCTGAGCTGAATTGTGCTCATTTCAAGAACATTCGGAACATTGGTTCTCACAAATTTGAGAGAACATTCTGTGTTTCTTTTGAGATGAAAAAATCTTATTTTCTGAACACGGTTTTTCCCTCTGTGCAGCTGAAAGCAGCGCGGCTACTGCGCTGCAGCAGCGAACAGTCTTTTGATCATAACTCGACAACCGATCATCCGATCTTACCGGATCAATAAGTTATCCTGATTACTAAATTTCAATCCGAATGTCGAGATAAAATCATGTTTTTTTGGGATTGACTTTATCTCCCCATTTTTTTTTCTGTGTATCTTCAAAACTGTGGGAGATATGACTTTTTCCAAAATTGCGTGGGCGGGAGGGGCGTGGCAAAAATTGAAAATAAACTTGATCTGCCTGCAGACATAAGAAGTATATTTTTGAGATCTGTTCGTTCAACGGACGGACAGACGCTCAGACGGACAGACGGACATGGCTATATCGACTCGGCTGTTGATGCTGATCAAGAATATATATACTTTATAGGGTCGGAAATGCATTCTTCTGGCTGTTACATACTTTTGCACAATCTTATAATACTCTATGCACCTACGGTACAGAGTATAAAAACGAACTGTAGGTAAATTCTCAAGCAATTTTATACCTTTCATGAGTAATTTAAAAGAGAATTGATAAATGAACCAAATTGTCTGGTTGGGTCATTGAAATCGGCAATGGACTTGCAATTCCAGGGTTTCTCTATTAATTTTAGGGGGACAGGAAGAGGAATTTTGTACCTCCTGGTCAAAAGTTCTAGTGCGCAAGCCGCGGCGTCTTAGGAAAAACTCCACAGTTAAAAATGACAAGGGTCAAGGGAATGGTCTTATACATGGTTTGACTCAGGTGTAGACGTACAATTAAGTCTCTCAAGAGTTTTGAGTAGAAGCGCGGATAGGCTGACTGACCAATAATCGTTTGGTTTCATATGTGAAGATGAAGGGATGTATATAAAGGGATGCTTATAAAGATTGTGTAAGGCCAGGTTATTGTGTACCCAATAGTTTGTTGCAGTTGGGTTGAAAATCTGGGCCTGGCGACTTAAATGGTTCGAGGGAATCGATAGCCCACTTAATTCTGGCCGCTGTGAAAGGACGGTTGGCCTAGATTGAGTAATTGAGTTAAGGAGCACTCGGGAATGTTTAGCTTTAGCTGACAGACTTAGAGATTATTTGCTTGACTCGCAACGAAAATTAACAAATTAACTAGAATGTTTCGGTTCAAATCTTGGTTCAGTACATGCTTTTTACAATAATAATAATTTGTGTGTTCTATGGTTTCAAAAATCGCACTCGATCTAAAAACTACAAAAATCCTCTGGGAATGGCGTGGTTTTTGTGTCGAAATCGGTAAGTACCATTCATGTGAATATTCACTGTTAAGTTATATTTCATTTCGTAGTTTTTGTAGAAAAAGGTATGTTGGACTCTTGCTTTTGAGAATTATTTAAGTCCTCTAGAATTTTGAAAAAATCGTTTTTTTTTTTAGCAAGCTCACGAAGATTAGTTAAGAATATATCTATAAGTATCACAATTATTTTCGGAGTTAAGGCTATTCTAGTGACGCGCCAAGTGTGGAAAAGAAGGCGACTCAAGCTCTCACACTACACTTTAAACGCGTTTTCTCGAAACTACTTTTGCCAGCACGTTTGACACCATTTCTCAAGTTCTAATGGGCCGGTTAACTTGAAATTTTAGTCTGGGCCTTCCTTATACATCCCTTTATGGCCGAAATCAAGATTATGTACATATTTGGAGTTTTGATATTTTAAAAAAATCAAAAACTTTGAAGAGAATGGAAAATATGTTTATTTTATTCAAAATGTCCTAGTTCCGGTTATGATGACACCTTTGCACCTATTTTGATTATTTGTTTCTGCTGCCACCAAATTTTAAATGAAGACTAGTATTGTTTGAGCCACATGAGCTGTTTGCTTACATAATATTGAAATATTCGAATTAATGTTAATGCTCTGCTAATTAACATAAGGACGGTTATTAAACACTAATTCCCCTAAGTAACGTTATATATTCTTGATCAGCATGACGAGCGGAGTCGATATAGCCATGTCCGTCTGTCCGTCCGTTTCTATGCTATCTCCTCCGTCAGTTTTAAAGCTATCACGACCAAACTTTGCACGAAGTCTTCTGGTACAAATACGCTGCACATTTGTCGGAACCGGCCGGAGAAAAACTTTTTTGTTTTGAATGTAAACCTATTTAAAATTTACATATATTTATCTTATAAGCTTTTACCCAATTCTTTAAAGTTTTTTCAAAATCCGATGTCTATGGGTTATAGCTGCCTTAGGAATGATCGGCTCTATTGAGAACAACTTATTTGTTTTAAAGGAATTCACTCCAATATTATTATATCATCGTTTGTTAGGCTCTTGCTCTTGATTCCACAAAGTTTGGTCGAAATCGGACATCTATATAGTACATCTCACATTGAAAAGTAAGGACCCAAAAGTAGTCTTAGTTAGAAAAACGTGCTGCAAAAGTATACAAACTTCTCTTTCCCCCTTAAAAAGCATTAAAGTCGAGGAGCTTAAAAAACCGAGGCTATTATGGGTGGGTTTTATAAGTAATTCCAAACTCTTTTTGCAATTCTTATTTCACTGTCCAGGCCATTTTAGGAGTCCGTTTCACTAATCCAACTATATAACAGATGTTGTCGCTTGGCATAAGGTTAAATTGGTCTATCAATGTCCATCAATTTAGTTGAACCGAACCGAAATTTTAGGTTCTGACCATGTTCAAGCTTAGCTTTTATTTCTAAGAAGGTTTGGTTTACAGTGAAATAAAAGTCGGTAAAATTAATAAATTAAAATAAAAGCCGGTTCGGCTCAAAACCGGTTTGCAGTTCTGGTTTTTATAACTCACAAGCGGTTGTTTGATCGATTTACTTGACTGGGCTGAATGCATGTCTGGAATCTTTTCGGAGCTTATCAAGCTTTGCAGACCACCAAAGTAACTTAAATTAATCTAGGTGGGCAGGCTCTATTAAATGAGTCCTTATCAACATGATCATCTATCCGTTTTCCCGTATCTTGTTTATATGGTGGGGACGTTTCAAGTTTTTTAAACAGAAGTTTATTGTGTACTTCCCTGTTTTTTTGGGTCCTGGATCTTCTTGGGTGAAGGACAATTGTTTGTTAGGAAGACCTCTATGTATCGATGATCCGAAAAGGATTGCACTGACAGCACCTTCCTTGAGATCAACTGATCACAGAAGTCTTTGGAGTTAAGGGTAATATCTTAAACCTCTCTTCTGTTTTTAATAACTAAGGTAGGGTCGTTCCCTTTACTGGTAAAATGCCGATGTGTCTGTAATAGGTAGTTATGCAGTGACTCCTTGCACTCCTTGATATCTGTGCTGCCCCATTGTGTGTGGTGTGCATTTGCATCGCCTTCTAAAATGAGGCTTATGCTGTTTCCACATAGGTGCCGGAACAAAGTTAATGCACCCTTAATGTGTAAGGAATTTTTCAATGTGAGTCCTTTGTTGCGACCAAAATGGAATATTTTTGAATGAATGAAAAATAAAAATTTAATTGAATGAATTAATAAATCCTCACAATTTACTTTACTTCTTGTCTTTGGTGATTTTCAGCAAGTAAATTATTTAAGAGCATTAACTTTTCAAGAGCTCGTTGAAAGAGAAATAAGCGACTGTGCTTTCATGTGGCTTTTGCTTTGGTGAATGTTACAAAAGCTTTCGTGTACACTTGCAAAAATTACGCATACGCCACGACATCGTTGTTTTTCTTGTACACGTCGTTCGTTTTCTTTAGGGCACTCGCACGAATATTTCGTTGCATGTGTTTGACATCCTCTTTGGTAAATTGAGGAGCGTAAACTGCATGTGTATTATGCTAGCACCTCACAGCGGAAAGGTAACCGGAAACATGAAGCTTTTGCCAAAATATCCACTCCTAAAGCTTTTCTTACAGCAACCTGAAGCCAAAAATACCAAAAATGCGAACTGGAACGAAGCAGCTTCAAAAAGGAAAGCATAAAAGTGTTCTAGCAACACATGGCGCTTAGCCTGAAACATGATGGCAAAGGAGTGGTGGGGGAGTGGGGTTGGACATGCTGCCTGGAGATTCAGTTCCGTCATCCGACAACAAAAGCGCCGCACGTAATATAATAAAGAGATTTTCCGCAGCATACAAAGCGGGGATTCGAATTCATACACAGTTGCATGTGTGCTTGTCCTGGTGCTGAACTGGCATTGACTGAGTGGGATCCACTGCCTTGTCCAGGGGCAAGCCACGCATTGTACACACTTTCTAATAGAAATCGTCTTTTGCTGAGCAAAAATATAATTGGTCTTGCATTTGATATTTGTTTGCTGCCATCCAGGACCTTGCAAGCATCCCTGTTCTCCGTTGGCCTGTGGCTGGTAATCAACAGTTTGTTGGCACGCGCTGTCTGTTGGCCAGAGAGGGGGAAGTGCGTGGGGCAATGTAACAGACAAAATGAAAGGCATTTTGCAATTAGCTGCCATTACGCATTTGTGTGTGGGAACATGCATACATTTGTTAGTACGGATGTTGCTGTATTAATGCTCTACGGTGGACTGTTTAATTATGACCTGATGCACCTTGTGCAATAACGGCATCACCTTGGCAGGGTGATTTATGGGACATCTAGTGTAATTATATACTAAACATATAACCACGAAAGCAAAACACATTGTTATAGAATCAGACAGATAATGTAGGTTTTAACTGCCTCAAGGGAAAGACACCTTTCTCTAGTTTGAAAATCAGTAGTCAAGTTTTAGCTTATGAAGTTTGTTACGACAATCTTCAAACAGTTTTAGACTAACAATATGTTTAACTAATTTTCAACCCACTCCAAATGACAAGATGTCCACAAATTAGAAACGCTCTGGGTTTGCGTTGATGAGTCAGTTCTTTATACTTATTAATGTATGATTTATATATTATAATTTATCAAGAGAACAAAGTTTAAAGCGGGCTTAACTAACTTTATCCTAAATTATAACATTAATACAATTTAATGCCCAATACCCTTGAAAGGAATAAATGGTCCGAGAAATACAGTAGGAAAGGGTTAAAATTATCTGAGAGATCACCTTGGTACATTAAAGATTGTCTTGCCTAACAAGAAAGGTCATTTAATACAACCGAAAATATGTTGGTTAATATTAGTGACGGAATATCTTCTTATTTTGAGAGCTGCAACATGGCACAGCTACTAATAAGTATATGGCAGCATAGGATCGGCATGGGACAAGTTGAGTGGTAGATGCGCAAATTTCAGAGATTTTTTCTGTAAATTTAGCACGAATCGGCAAGATTTAATTTAGAATTTTATCTGTTTGATTTTTTAAGACGAAGTCTGCTTAAATACAAGCGAATAAAAGTTCTCGACTTCGAGCTTAATGTGCAAGGGATGTGCGGGGAGCCACAACCGGTGAGCGCGAGCAAAAACCGAGAGCAACTCTATCTCAGCATTGTCAATGGCAATATTTTCGGCTTGTATCGAAGCATTTTCTTTCTTACGGTACTATTGACATGTGGTGTTACCGTAGCCGGGTGTGGTTAGTCTGTTTTCCTACTGTGCCAGAGGTCGTGGGTTCGATCCCGCCTCGAGACATCTAATGAAAAAGTTTTTTTTCTGTAAATAACTTATACACCCTGTGAATGTGTACCATGCAAAAGCTTCTCAAAGCTCAGCTGTTCGGATTCGGCGTTTAACTGTAGGTCACCTTCTCTTGTGTAAAAATTGAAAGCACACAAGAGATTGAGAAAAGCTCGACTCCGGTTGGTGTTTGGTTATTGTGTTGTACTATTGACATCTAAAATATTTGATTTAAAAGCACGATCTGCTTAGTTTTTTTTTTCTGAGTGTATTCTTTCGAGCTTTTTTTGCGATTTGCTCCAGAGGGATATCAAATAAATAAAGCATACTCCAACTTGGAACGCACAAATGCAGAATAAAGGCTCAACCTGTACGGGTCCTTAAATTGGCTGGCATTGCGCTTAACAAGCATGGAATAGGCAAAATATAGTTTAAGTGCTCCCTAAAAAGGAATTTTGTGTCGAATTTTACTCCCAAATCAATTGCCACATCCTGGAAATTGAATAAGTAGTCGTAGTACTGGAGAGGAATTTGCTATATTATTTGCGATTATTGCCCTTCAAAGCTCGCAAGCTTTATTTCCCTTAGTAATTATCTTTTAATCGAAGCCTATCCTGTCTTACCTTTGAGTTTTTTGACATGTGTAAGACAAAAAGCCTTAGTCATGAAAATAGGTATTATATAAGTAATTGGTGTAGTTAAAATCCTATTCTCAGATCAACTAAAAATTAATTTCGTCACAGAGCTTCATAGGAATAGAACACCACTGCACAGATGTGGAAGCTTAAATCTTTTGAACAACTGCCTTATTCAAATGAGGTGAAAGTTGTATAGGAAATCGCATTTAGGACATTTTATAGTCTTATCAACTATGCAAAGTTAATAAGGATTTACAAGTTGACAACAAAAAGTGTAAGAAAATAAAATAAAAATGTATTAATTTTGCTAGTTTATGTAACTTTTCCATGTTTTTCAAAAAGTGACTTCGACAGACAGAACATAGTGAAAATATTTAAGAATTTTGTTCACTTAAACTTCTAGTGTTCCGTAACATCCATTTTTAAACTGATTTAATAATAGCGTTAGCCATTTAACCAGGCAGAAAAAAAAAAGCCAAGTCGGCAGTGAGTCGCTAATGCGAACCTCGTTTTTTCCTCCCAATTCCTCCAATAAGGCACAAATTTGGCCAATTTTCGTGGCTCGCACATTAAAGTTACATTTATTTCTACGAATACGAAATATAAAAGAGGCAGTCTCCAGCTTTTGCTTCAGCTGCAGACCCATGAAAAGGAGGCGCTAAGTGGCCTGCTTTCCTTGACGTCCTGGGCTGGGCCTGGTTCTGAGTCCGGGCTGCCTAATGCGGCAATTGTTAAACCAAATGCAAATAGACGTTGCAGTTGCAGTCTCCGAAGTCGACAGGCCGCGTGCCAGGCATAAATCACTCCACTGGCTGCAGCTCCTTTGGCTCTGTCCCCAACCCCTTCTGCGCCTCTAACTCGGCCATGTACGCGTCCTTGTCGACTGTTAGTTTCGTAACGCTCTGGAGTGTTTTTATGGTTTGCATATACAGTTTCTTGGCCAATTCCTTGTCTTGGCCAGCCTCCGAAGTTGGAGCAATTTCGCAGTCACTGCAAGTACCAAAAAAAAAGCGGCAAAAAGTAAAAACGATTCACAAAGATGGCAAAAAGTGGCTCTAATGCGGAAACTCACTTGAAATACTCGCCCGTTACTTGCTTCAGCTGGGGATCCGTGGCGAGGCGTATGGCACACTGAGCACCCTCGTAAGCATTCTTCATGAACAGCCACATCCATGGATAGGTGATCACTTTGACGCAAATGGCCGACATCAGGGGCGAGCTGAAGAAGGAAATAAACCCAAAGTTACCTAATTGATTTTCCATTGTAATTAAAAACAAAAAAAAAACAAGCAACAAAGGACACGTGCCCGAACAGACGACGGATGCCGACAATGTCGGTACTTGTTTACAAAGTTGCCAAATTCGCCAGCTCATCACAAAAGGTCAAATTGTCAAGAATAAGAATGGCGATTAATGACGACTTTCTGCCACTTTTCACTGTTTAGCTTGAAGCACTTTTAGAATATTAAGCAAAGCTGAAAATCCAAGAAATTCTAAAAGATGTGCGTTTAGAAAAAAAAATCAAGAGCTTTGTACTCGAATAAGGGACAAACGGTGTCAAAAGTATGGTGAGGTCAAAAATACTTCGTTGAAATACAAAGTTCTTATTTCTAGTACGGTTTTTCAATTCCGAAACACTTGATTCTAGACTTTTCGGGATAAATTTAGGAAGTAACCAAGAGGTCCTTAATTTTATGACATAAAATTCCTAAAACTTCAAAACCTCTATTAAATATTTTAATGAAAACAAATTGTGGATCTAACAGTTTTTTAGGTATAGAATTTCTAGAGGAGGACTAGGTTTTTTGGTGATAAAAGGGGACGGGGTGGAATTTTCCAAATCTGAAACAAACTTGATCTGCGTACGGCATAAGTCTACCTTCATGCAAAAATTTGTGGCTCTATCTCTTATAGTCTCTGAGATCGACGCGTTCATACAGACAGACAGACGGACAGACGGACGGACGGACAGAGGGACATGGCTATATCGACTCGGCTGTTCATGCTGATCAAGAATATATATACTTTATGGGGTCGGAAATGTTTCATTCTCCCTGTTCATACATTCGCACAAATTCATGATTCATTTTCAATGGAAACAGGGTATAAAAAAAGAGGGCTTCAAACAAATACAAAATATTGTACATTTGAGCCCAGAAAATTTTTAAAGTATTCAAGAACGAGATCTCTGTTTTGAACCAAAGAAGGCTGGAAATATCCAAGGTCCACAAAATAACTAAAGAACAAGTTGGAATTACTGAAGTTTAGCAATAAACTATCTCTCCATTACATTGCTAGAACCAGTTGGAATTTTAAAATCAGACTCGTTTAATAATTCGCTTTTTCCGTTCAACACTTTTTTGAGCTAACATTAAAAGACTACTATATACTCAATCTAACATATTTTGTACTTGAACTTTGAGGGCGCTACTCTTGAATTTTCACCTCACTGTAAGTACAAAACTTTTTGATTAAGGAACGTGTGTTCTCATATCAATAATATTTGTAGTCAATTTTCGGTTTAAGATTTTTATGTTCTCATTTTAGGAACAACAACTTATCTGTGTACGGTCTTGGTATTAGATGAAAAAGTAGATTTCGAATACGAAGGAATTCGCATTTAGGTTAAAGTAAGCGAAAGGAAAGTCCTTTAATGCATTTCCAATTTTGATAAAGAAAACATTGGCTGAAAGCTTTCAAATGCATCCAGGAAATTAAGCGTGGGAACTACATGCGAAATGTTGAACTCTCATATTACAACGAAAAATGCTCTGAACCAGAACCGCGGCTTGGCATGCTCTTAATAAAAACTCTAAATAAGCAGCAGTGCTAAAAAAGAACTTCTTAACCTGATGGGTATTCTTTTTTCAATCAAAGTTTAAGTTTGTGGAATTGATAAAAATGAACAATGATAAATTCGAGCTTTGCCTTGTAAGTCCTATCAAGTTTTGTGGTGGACATAGTCCGAGAAAGTCAGCGAAAACTTATAAAACGTGCGATTTTTATACTTCCCCATCAAGATAAATTGAAAATGATACCACAAAATCCCACTAATTAAGCTTTCTAATATATTCAAAATAATATTAATGTGTCTTTCTTACATTTTTGAAACCACACAATGTGAGAAGACGATTGAAGTGCTCCCCATCGCCGTTGCGACTGTTGGGGCAGCACCAACATAATTGTTTGTATTCATTAGATTTTCACCAATCCTTTGGCGAATCGATGATTAAAGCGATAGATATACGTAGAAGGTACGAGCTATCTAAATATCTATCCTCATAACTGTGGGAGACACAACTCTTTTCCGAATTGCGTGGAGGCAGTACTTGCTTAGACATGGCTTCAGGCTCAATGTTAACCAACTTAAATAAGTTGTCAAAAATCAGAACAGAACTGGATACTCGTGGTAGAATTCGATAGCCTTGATAAATTTACTATCTTCGCACAATCGATCTTAAAGAGCGCCAAAAATTATTCTAAAACAATGATCGGGAAATGGCTCTCCAAAGTACGTGACGAAGACGTTCAGAAATTTCTACAAAACCGTCACCCGAATAAAAGCTTCAGTGCTTTTCACTTCTGGTTTAGCACGATTTCTCTTCCTGCCTATAATTCGTTTGTCTTTTGTGGTAGCAGAACATAAAGCCAACGGACATAAAGGCCAAATCAAACTATATCGTAGTGAGTTCTGAAATATTTCTTAAATTTGTTATGGACCATAAGACCGCTAAGAACTCAGTAATAATGTTCAGATTTGTTCGGACACAAGGGCTATGGAAATTTGAATTTAGTCTAGAAACACGGGTAAAAATTCAACAATAAAAGATGAAAAGAATCGTAAATAAGAAATTGCAAACTTTCAAAATGGGAAATGATGGTTTCTGAAAGAAGGAAGACGTCGAACATTCGTCCAAAAAGTGGATGGAAATGTTTTAAGTGACTATTCCATTCAGATCCATTTGGAATGGATATGTTACATATCCGTTGAAACCAACTTTTCAAATGTTTTTCATAATTTTAAGCTACTTTGGATGAACATCTAAAATAATTTTACAGTTTATTGTTTATTTTAATATCTAAAAAATAATATTAATTAATATCTCTTTCAAATAGATACCAGCAAATGCATCCATTGGATCATCAACAACAATAATTTTGTTCTCTAATCAATTGTAAATAGTTGACTCGGTGAAATATTCTTGATTTTTTTGTTCATTGATTTATCGTCTATCCGAAATAAGTCTTCTCTATATGGTTAAGTATCAGGAAAACCTTGATTAATGCTTTTCAGATAAAGTATTTGTGTTCGAGCTGCTTTCCTCATTTGGTTTCACTTGGGCAAAAATATACAAAATTCCTCAAAAGTAATTACACAAGATACAGAGAGGGAAAGAGCATCACAATCAAATAAGTATCTAAAACTACACCACTTGCTTAGTTTCGGAAAGAGACTTGTCTGGGGCAACTGCCCCCCTGGCTGCATTATTACAAAAAGCGTTCAATTACCTCGATATATGATTCTCTATAATAATACGTCAAAGTGGCCATACCTGTACCGTATTGATAATGTATTGACCAGGGAACAAGTTCTTCTGCTCAACGTTTCCGTGAATGACGGATATTTCGAAGTCGGGAGTGGACTTTAAGGACTTTAACTTACGCTCTCGTTTTCTCAGTGTGAATTTTTTTACAGACAACTGAAGTAATATCTGGTGTTCGACCAGAAGTAACAGTAATTCAATTGGAATATTTAGTTAATTTGCTTCTCTAAACAATGGAATGGTGTAAGAGAATTTCATTCGACTTTATACATCAATCAAAAGGCACCAATCTACAAAATAAAATAAGATTTTCTTAAAAAATATATTAAGTCTTAAGTCACACACTGTATCCAAATATTGTGGTCTACTTAACCTGAATAATATCTTATTAAATTGTGCTCACTGTCTTCGAAAATGACACTTATACAGCTAGCTGCATTGCAAACTTTCTTTAAAAAGCTTAAATTCTTCACTTGCCAAGCAACTTTAACAATTTGTTTTTGCATTATTGACATTTTAAATTGCGCCGGCTGCGAACAAAACAATAAAAGCCTGATTTCAAGCGCATTTAAATTTACTGGCCGTCTCTTGATCCCAAGCAACCCTTCCTCCTGTCCGCTTGGCTCAGTCCATGGCCAATTTCATCTACTGGGCCAAACGAATTATATAAAATTGCCGAGTTCAGAGGTGGGTGGCCTCCCGGTGCTGCTGCCGCCGCTGTTGTTGCCTTTGCAAAGTAGGATTACCAACTTGCGCTCGATTTGTTTAGCTGTCGCTGTTCTTATTTTTCCTGCTGCTGCTACCAGCATTCGGTTACAATGGCGGCCAACGACGAAACAGGTTCACCGACACTTGAACATGATAAAACGATAAATAAATAATTAATGCGTTTAACTTTTCCATTTACGCTTTTTCCGTGACTCGAGCATTAACGGCTTTTCATTTTCATTCATTTGAGACCATAAGTCCGCCCCACCACGACCACCCACGCCCAAACAAACACCTCTATCCGACGTACTAAGTATACGCAAGCAGCTATCTGCCTGACCCTGGCTGGTGTCTAGTTGAATCCTCTGTTTAGAGGGTTGTGGCTGGCCTTTTTTCCATTCATCGTTCTCCGCCAGCTCGCGCGCCCTTTCACACTCACAACTATTTCGTTGGCTGCACTTTTTAAAGAGCATGGCAAAGCTGCGGGGGCTGCATATGGCTTTAAGGAAAAACTAAACAGTTTTGGTTAAGGCGTCGACTAGAAAGTACGGTGCTTTTACTTTAAGGTCTAAATTGGGTTATTAAATCAGAAATGCCTTTTCGAAATTTTTTTCCTAAGAAAATTTGTATACGACACTTCGTTCGACCTGTTGTACACTTGGCGATGCCGGATGGATATAACCTTTAAAGATGACTTGATACAAATCCTGTAAGCCTTCTGCACTTGCCTTATGCATTCTTTTCTTGAAGGTAAATGACTGATTTGTCGTCCTATAGTGGACAATATTTTCAATTTTCTGTAGTAATTTTTTATTGTAATTCAATCTAAGTCAGGGCTGATAAACTGAACCGCAAACCGAATCGGCGGGCCTTCGAAAATGCTAAACAGAACCGGAAACTGAAAAATAAAAGGGTTCCAATAACCAATGGTTAAGGTTCTCAAATTTAAGTTTCGAGGTTTTTGAGAGAATGTCAAGCCTTGGTTCGATACCGGTTCGATTCCCGATAAAGTTCTGCAACATTACCTACCTACCTTTTAATATGCCTGTCATCATTTTGTACGCCTTACATTTTCTTTCCAGGACATTCATTTTATTATTCTGTAGTGCTCACCATAACCCAACATTAACACAGCTATCCAGGTGAACACATTATGGATTAATTCAGATTCGGTGGGATCTTTGAACAGTTTTTGACTTAGTATCGGATTTTCCACAACTTTTATAGTTCGAAACATGACATTCCGAGCAAATTTAAGCGTTTGTCACGAGATATGTATATTTAAGGTAGGGCTTCTGTAGTTGAAAAAGGTGAAATTGAGGGCAATCCAAGAAAAGAAATGAGTTTGAAAGATTGAAATAATACTTTCCCGCTCAAAAATAAGGAAATATCGGGAATCCGGCGAAAATATAGTAAATTGAGAGTGAACCACTGAACCGAACAGAAAACTGCGATTTTGTTGGTCTTAAAAATTATGTAAAGAACTGAACCTAAGATTTAAAAAACAGTAACTATCTCTTATATTCGGTTTGCATCCCTGGCTTAAGCTCTAAAATTGACTTTTCATATGGAGTCTAATCCTGCAGATACCAAGAATAGGCTTTCTTATTGATTGATGTGTTTTCGATTGTGAGTAATTTAATTATTATTATTTATTCAATTTTCAAATTAATTCTTCAACTTTCGCATTAAATAATAAACCCTACATTTTTTATTTAAGTGGTATCAAACGTGTTCTTGGCCCGATAAACCACTTCCGGGAGAAGTTCAAGCGTTAATCTGCCCCTCCTAATCGACAGCAACTGATTACATATTCTTGTTATACGCTTAGAACGATAGCGCTGTAAAAAATGTAAGCGGCATGGAGCTGGGTAAAGGAAATTTGTTTTTTTTAAGTGACTATTTCTATAAGTAAGCAGACAGAGACGATACTTAACACGCATCGGGCGTTTGTGTCAATTTGACATAATTTTCTTTTTAATTTCAAAACGCTGTTGCGGCTTTGGCAATTATCGAATACACATTGAGCCAGATTCCCTATTTTTGCATAAAGTCGTAGATTTTTATAAAATCTATTTTGAATTTAGCTTTATATTTTTATACTCTGTACCGTAGGTACATAGAGTATTATAAATTTGTGCAAAAGTATGTAACATCCAGAAGTAAGCATCTCCGACCCCATAAAGTATATATATTCTTGATCAGCATCAACAGCCGAGTCGATATAGCCATGTCCGTCTGTCCGTCTGTCCGTCCGTCCGTCTGTCCGTCTGTCTGTCTGTCCGTATGAACGCACAGATCTCAGAGATGGTAAGAGATAGAGGTTTGACATGTATGGGACATATGCTTCTTATGTCTGCAGGCAGATCAAGTTTATTTTCAATTTTGGCCACGCCCCCTCCCGCCCTCGCAATTTAGAAAAAACGTCATATCTCCCACAGTTTTGAAGATAGATGGCTTGTTCCTTCTGGACATATTTAGTTATTAGAATAACTTATCGATCCGCCAAAGGAATGAAGAAGATCGGATGAACGGTTTTCGAGTTATGATCAAAAGACAAAATTTCTTGGTACAGAGTATGTTATAGTCGGGCTTGACCGACTTTCTTTCTTGTTAAAGGTCTTAAAAGGTACATCGCATATAGTATATTGCTAAACTTGAATATGAGTTCAAAGTAGAGTTGGCATTATTCGAATGAAATAACATCTAGATAATTCAGTGAAATCAAATGTTATTGATGAAATTTTAATTGCAATTATTTTAAAATAAATAACGGTCACTTGAATGATTATAATTATCTAGATATAATTATTCGTTATTTAAATATTGAAATAAATAATTATTCCAATTCTGAAACAAACTTGAGGCTCTATCTCTTATAGTCTCTGAGATCGACGCTTTCATACAGACAGACGGACGGACAGACAGACGGACATGGCTTATATCGACTGGGCTGTTCTTGCTGATCAATAATTTACATTTATGGGGTCGGAAATGTTTCCTTCTCCCTATTCCATACTTTCACACAACTTCATGATCCCCTAGAGAATCCGGAAATTTTTTTATTGATCCAGTGGAAGATCGCAGAAAGGAGACACTGGAATAACTATAATGTCTGATTGTTGGAAGGCGCACAACTAAAGCGCACACACAGAACACCGAAAGACTTTAGAGAGACATGCGGTCACAGCTTCCAAAATTTGGAGGGGAAAAAACACTACATTGAATACCAGGCGATATTTCAGTTCTTCAAAAAACTGCCGGATCAGTCCCAGAGAATCCACCCATTAATTTTGCAAATTGGGATCCAAATAATTCTAACATTATTAATATTGTGGAATTTTCCGAGGCAAGACATTTTAATATGGAATCAATTTTTCGAAAAAAACACTTTAATAATTTTAGTCGAATAAAATAAACTTTTTGAAGAATTTTTGTTATCCGTATTCGAATATCAAAATGACAACTCTGGTTCGAAGTTGGTAAAAAGTGCCCTGAAATGTGCATGTGTAAATGTGTAAATGTATTCTTGAACAACTGAGTCAATATAGCCATGTCTGTAAATTCTTTACGTATTGAGTAATTAATATCGAATGAAAGATGGTCAAGTTATCAGCAAATGAATGTATACTGCTGCATATTTCAATGTATCCCATGGAAATTTGTCAAAATCTGTCTAAGAAATTACGACTAACTCCCCATGGGTTATTTAAAAACATTTAATTAACTTCTCATCCTTTACGCATTGCCTTTTCCTTCCTACTGTAATCCAAGTTGATAAGCGCAAAAACCGCAGCTCAATGCCACTATAAAGCCCAGCAGGTATCTTTCAATCAATTATATAACAGCAAACTGAATGACTGGCAGATACCACCCACTCAACGCCACCGCCTTGGCCAGCTGCCATGGGCAACGTCTGTGCAAAAGTGTAATGCATAGATGAGCCTGACAGCTGTTTCAGCAGATGCAAGATCCAGATCCATGCTTGACGGCCTTTCACATCCATCTCAGCCATTTGAAAAGGGTGAGTGAGTCTGTGAGAGAAGCAAAACAAAAGTTCAATTTGGCGCTACAAAGTCTGTTGAAAGAAAATCTATTTGTAGAAGCACAACATGTACAGACTTCGTTGCAAAGGACACAAATACCAACAAGAACTCGAGAACAACCGGCATGCAGACTGCCAATGGACAGGAAGTCAGTAGACTTACATAAGTGTGCATCAAGGAAGCAGCTCATGCCAATGGAAGTGTGGTGGCCTTTCTAGGCCATCACTCACACATACATAGGCCCACTTGATGTTGCTTCCGCTATTCATTTCCTATTTTATTGACCGCATCGCATTGGGTTCAACAATAAACTAGCAAAGGAATCTCACAGTCGATTTTCGAAAATACATAAAAGTTATATCCCATAAGTGATCGCGTAGTATATACGAACAGACGGACATGGCTGTACCGACTTGGCTCTTGATGCTGATCAATAGCATTTAACCTATAAAGAGTTCGGACTTCCTTCCTTTTGATTGTTAAATACATTTGCAAGAACATTTGGCCAGCGTCCCAGCGTCCTTACAAGCGCACGCCAGATATTATTTAAAAACTAAATTCAAAATGTCATAATGGACTATTTCAGGTTCCTTAAAAGTGGTACTCTTTAGCCAAAAACGTCGAAATGCAGTTATATTAGAAGTATCGCCCGCAAAACTACCCATATGGGCCATAGGCTAGACCAAACAAGAAAGAAGAACCCACAGAGAAAAAAGGATGTGAAAAAATATCAATTGGATGAATTCCCGTATCCATTTGGGAAGGATATTCCTTAAATATCCTTTTAATCATCCAAGCTGAAAATCATCGATAGTATTTGAACAGGAATCATCCTTTGGATGATTTTCCAGCTCCGTTGGATGATTAAAAATCAATTTTCAGACATATCTTCCCAACTGGATCAATGTACCAACGAAATTATACTTCTAGCATAACAGTCTTTTGATCATAACTCGACAACCGCTCATCCGATCTTTAACAAGCCTTCGGTGGATCAATAAATAATTCTGATTAAGGCTTAGGCGCGCCCTCAGTACTTAAAACGTTCACTGTTTCGCGTACTCTTGAAGCGTGAGGTTCTTTCCGGAGACCGTTTTCGCATATAGATGCATACATAAGATGCATACATGAGAGCCGTTCGCTGTAGTGCTCACTCTCTCTCACACTCTCTCGTGCTCTCGGCAAAAAAATGTGCGCCTTACATTGGTTTTTGTAGCGTCGACATGGCTACATCGACTCGGCTGTTGATGCTGATCAAGAATATATATACCTTTAGTGGTCGGAGATGCTTCCTTCTGGCTGTTACATACTTATTTAATATACTCTGTGTATCTCTGGTACAGGAAGAACTTCGTGTTAAGACTTACAAAGAAAGCATTGGCCTGCGGACTATGAGCATTTTTCTTCATGAGTACTTCAAAGATGGCGCCAATAGCTTGCGAAGGTGACCGGGCGTTTTAGCGATAAAAAAGAACTTATTCATTAGATGTCTAGAGGCGTGAACGAGCGCACCTCTTGCGCAGCACGCACACATAATACCCAGCCTGAAACCTGTAGCAACCTTATCTTTCAGCCATGAGCTATTTTTCCAAATTCGCCGTGGACTATTATATAAGTAATTTCTACTTCATTCTGTTTTTTGAGCGTGGTGGGATGGTACTTGCCCTGGGTTTCGCGCGAGCGAAATTATTTTCACTTCAGAAGACTATGTCACAAGTAACTCCGTACCTATCAAACGATACATTGCCGCTTCTCTAGCGAATAGATTTCTCTCCACTGTTTTGTTCTCGTTACTGCGCCTGGGGCACGTGCCAATGCCTATTGCCGGTTACTGTGTCCTTGCCGCCTCGTCTCACCAATCACCCAGTTTCCATCTCTGCCAGCGCCTGTAAAGGTGCTGCATTTTATGTCCGAATGATTTGTACGTTCGAACTGCCTTTTGATTTCTTTCTTTGTTTCGGCTTTGTTTCACTTTGCCAGCGGATTTTGGTTGTATTGTTATGGCATTTTGCAAATTGTAATGACGCATGTTAACAATGTTTCTGAAGGAGGCTGGAGCAGGAGCTACCCTCATGCGCACATATTTTGTGCCTATGATGGATTATGCTTTTGCGGGTTGTGACAGCCGAACTTTTGGCCAACTGGGAGGTCTAAATGAATCTCCCACGTTGTGGTTTCTCTATATCATTAAGTGTTATTGAATTGTGTAAGTTTTGGTACATTGTATGCTTATAGCACTGTACGATTGCAGTCATGTGTTTGTTTGCTGGTTAGGATTTGTTGAAATTAAAGCCCGGACAGACGCATTAAGTATTTACACACATTGCTTGTTGTCTGGGTGACGGTGGAGTGCACTAATTGATGTTGTAGTCTGGAGGTGGGTGACTAAAAAGTATCCCTTTAGAATCTCGTCTTGGATGCCACGAGAGTGCATTGCTTCTGACTGCCAAGTACAGGTACAAATTATTTGGATGAAAGTGCATATACGCATTAAGTTAGTTTTAGAGAACGGTAGACTCAGAATGGTATACTCATCCGATATTTACACTTTGATTTTAATATATTCATCATTTTTATTTTTATACCCGTTTGAGGGTTATAAATAGACAGCGGATTTTGCATATTTTGAACCGCTTGTCCGATTTAAGTTCTGATTGCACACATCTTATTTATATTGAAAATCGATCTCAGATCGCTAAAAACATTTTTGCATATTTGCATATAAAAATATGCATATTTTTTATGCAAACACGTATTTCAGATAAATTAATATCATAGTAGGCAAGGTTTAATGTGTTCCTTTTGTGATTCTGTGCAAACCATTTTCTGATTTTCTGCTTATCGCGGTTCAGGGCTGGTGCTTTTAAATTCTCTTTGATGGCAAAGTGTCACTGGCATTGGATACGGATGTACTAAAATGGAATCCGGACTCTGGCTCATATCATAGCCCTAATAAAATACTAAATACAAAAATTTATCTTATCCATAAACAACTCATGGGCATGGCTTAATCAGTGGCCAACTAACGCATGAGTTCGCAAATGTACAGTCTTGAAGGTTCCCTGAACGGTGTTCCGCAGACAAAGAACCCAAAGTCGAGCATTGTTGCGATACCTGTACGGAGGCTAAGTTTTGATTTTTTTCATCAGATGCGTGCTGGTTCCTGATAATTTTAATTATTAATTTGGTGTTGCTTGGAAGAAATGGACTAAAAAATCCCTATTTTCATCTTTTTAGGACTAGGAACAAAAAGCTTCGGCTACCTCCGGCCTAAGATTGTCATTTCTTAATACTTTGGACCCTTACGAAAGTCACTTTTTTTTTTTTTTTTTTTTTTTGTCGGACCCATGTTTTTTTTTAAAAAATCAAAGAAAAAAATAAAAATTTGGCGGTTGGCAATCTTAATCATTTAATTTGTTCCAAGTAGATTTGTTTACATCAATTTTTCAATATGATATCTCTCAAATGGCCGCCTCTGGCGTTGATGGCGTATTGTGCCCTTTTTGCAGCATTTTCCATCGTTTTCGCCAACATTTCGGCCGGAATAGCGGCTATTTCTTCACGAATGTTGTCCTTGAGCTCTTCTACGGTCCTTGGCTTGTTAACGTAAACCTTTGACTTTAAATATCCCCACAAGAAGAAGTCAGGCGGCGTCAAATCGGGCGAACGCGGTGGCCAGTCCAAATCACCACTTTTCGACATCAAACGGCCCGGAAACAATTTCTTCAGAAAATCGATTGTTATGCGACTTGTGTGCGGTGGAGCGCCGTCTTGTTGAAACCAGAACTGCCTCATACGCTTTCGACGAATAATTGGCATCACAAAATTGGTCATCATGTCGCGATAACGCTCCTGGTTGATGGTAACAGCATGGCCATTTTCATTTTGGAAGAAAAACGGCCCAATGACCGTTTTCGCACTAACGCCGCACCAAACTGTGACTTTTTCGTCATGAAGAGGCACTTCTTGAATCTCCTGAGGATTTTCAGTGGCGTAAATACGGCAATTTTGCTTATTTACGGTCCCATTCAATGTGAAATTTTAATTTTTTAAAAGCACGTTGAGTTTTCACAATTGACTTGTTCTGTTGAATGTAAATTTCAACTATTTCAGAGCGCTCGCGTGGCGTGTATTGTTCCATGGTAAAAATCTGCTTGGACTGACGCTTCAAACGCGGTATGTCATTAAGCGATCTGACATCTCTGTCAAAAGTTATGGCGTTGCCAGATGGGTCCGTCGAATATGGACAACCCTGTATTCTGTTGATGGACCGAATTAAACCAGGTTTAATCTGTTAGCATTCCAGTTATAGCCGCTTCGAGGGCAAAAAAACTTGTATAAAAAATAGACAACGACCGACAATGGTGACACGCGATAAACGAGAATACAAAAATATTACCCAAGTCTTAAACATTTTAGGCTAAGTTCAATTTGAAGTACATTGAAGTTCGGATCAATCACAAGAGTCGCCAGGACAAAACTAAGACCCATCTGGTAAGTAAAAATAAAAGAATGGAACAATTTCAGGGTTGTTCCTCATAACACGTGTGGTTACTCTATGCTGTGTGTGTGTGTGGGTGTGTGTGGGTGTGTGTGGGGGGTGTGTGTACGGGATTAGAGTGTCTTGGCTTTGGCTGGGGGCTGCCGTCGACACCGTCATTGCGCCTGCGTGGCCTCCACTCGGCCGCCGCCATTGCCGTTGGTGGCCGTTGCCACATTATCGCCCACAATCAGCACCTTGCCCACGCCATCGGGCGCCACCAGCTCACCGCTCAGACCATCCAGGCCGGGTTCGCTCACATCGCCGGGTATCTTGGGCTTGGGACGATGCGTGTCCACCGCATCGATGGGCAACTTAATGTGCTCCACCTTGCAGCCGTAGGCCACGGGGGTCAGCTTAATGACCGTGTGCAGCGGCACATACAAATAGGGCAACTCATCCGCCGATTTGTCCAGAAAGTAGGCAAACAGACAACGGAGGACCGCCTGATGCGACACCACCAACACATTGCCCTGTCGCTCCAGTTCCATGATGACCGGTTCCAGGCGCGCCACCAGATCTTCGTAGCTCTCGCCACGCGGATAGCGGTAGGCGAACTTGTTCACATCCCGCGCCTTGAACTCCTCCGGGAAGCGCTCCTTGATCTGCTCGTACGTCATCTCCTCACAGTGGCCGGCATCGATCTCGTTGAGCGCCTTCCAGCGCTCCTGCGGCGCCTTGACATCGGCCACCGTCTGTATGGCTCGCTTCATCCAGGACGTCCACACGCGCAGACCACCGATCTGCTGCTGCCCAATGAAGGCCGACAGGGCGCGTGCATACTGATGCCCCCGGGCACTTAGATTCGAGTCACCGCCAATCAAGCCGCTCAGGTTGTGCTCGCTCTCGCCGTGACGGGACAGGTAGATGGTGCGCGGCGTGATGTGGATGTTCATCAGGTAGTACACGATGCGCGACTCCACATGGCCCTCGTTGTTGTACACCACAACCTTCTTGCCCGCATTGTAGACCTTCATGAAGCTCAAGTGCTTCTCGGTTACCTCGTCGATGGGCTGATACCGCTCCTCGTAGTGCTCGATGCGCTGCAGGAAGTCCCGCACCACCAGCTCAGTGTTCATGTTCAGGTAGTCCGGCGAACTGACCTTGACCTCCAGTATATTCTGCTCAATTATCTGCGGATCGTCGCAGATGGACTCCACAAAGAACAGACGGAAGCCGTGCTGCTTCACCACAATGTCATAGATCAACTGGCGACGATCCCGCGTCGAGTTGGTGGCGTCGAAGACGGCAATGCTGCCCAAGCCGCTCAACAGCCAATCGCAGGAGTCGTGCAGCGCCTGGTTGGCGCAGCGGTTCCGTATGGCATCGCCTCCTCGTTGTCGGCGCGGAAAAACTCGTGCGACTTGTAGGCCGTAGTGGCATGTCGCCGATACTCGCCCAGATTAAAGACCCTGGTGGCGATGCCAATCCAGTTGAGGTAGCGCGCCAGCTTCTTGGAAATGAATGTCTTGCCACGCGCCGGCAGACCCACCATAGCAATCACATGCGGTGTGGTGCAGTCTGCAATGGTACGTTCGCCGCGTATGGGGAATGGCTTGGTCATCACCGTCTCCGAGGTGGGTGGGAGGAGCTTGCGCAGCTCCTCGGACATTACCGACGGGCAGACGTGCAACTCATTCTCGATGGCCAAGTCGGCGGTCTTTTTCAGCTGATTCAGCGAGGTGGTGCGCACTCGTAGCGAGGGCGATGTGTTGTAGGGCATGTCCATGATGCTGGTAGCGGTCACCGAGCGCACAAGATGTTTGGCTAGGACTGTGTGGTCGAATGCAGCCGACGAGGAGGAGGAGGAGGAACCGGTGGAGGAGGAGGAGGAGAGCTCTGTGTTGCGGGAGCAGTTACAGCAATCGCACAGATCGGGGGAGGAGTTGGAGCGTGGTGAACGGGAGCGTGTTAGGGATGTGGCGGCGTTAGCGTTTGTGGTTGTTGTTGTTATTGTTATGCCCTTCCTTTGTAAGGATGATGGTAGGGGTAGTGTGCCAACACCGTCCTTGTCGTCTTCGTCGTGGTTATTGTTATTGTTGTTGTTGTTGTTGCTGCTGCTGGACATCGATATTGGTAGTGTCTTCTGATGCTTCTGTGCTGGCTGCGGCGTCTGTGTGTTGTTGTTGCTGCTGCTGCCAAAAAGCGGCGCAGTTGTTGTGGTTGTTGTTGCCATATTTTTTGATAGGCAAGCAAGCAGTGCTTGTGACAGCCTGCTTGGCTATTGGTGGGGATGGTGGGGGGAGGTTGGGAAACTTGTTGCTGCTTTTCACACACAATAGATCAATAAATATCAAGATTCGGGTACGAAAGTTGGGAGAAAAAAAAATTATACGTTTTCCAAGCACAGCCAGCCGCGCAATGCTGCTGTGTTCGTTCGCTTGTACCGCACACGTCGCTTGTCAAAATAAGAAGAATCTGATTGGTTGTCAGATACTGTCAGATGTGAAACAAGTTTTTATACTCTGTACCGTAGGTACATAGAGTATATTTAGTTATGCAAAAGTATGTAACAGTCAGAAGGAAGCATCTCCGACCCCATAAAGTATATATTTTCTTGATCAGCATCAACAGGCGAGTCGATATAGCCATGCCCGTCTGCCTGTCTGTCCGTCTGACCTTCTGTCCGTCTGTCTGTCCGTATGAACGCACAGACCTCAGAGATAGTAAGAGATAGAGGTTTAACATGTATGGGACATATGCTTCTTATGTCTGCAGGCAGATCAAGTTTGTTTTTAAATTTTTGCCAAGCCCCCGCAATTTAGAAAAAACGGCATATCTTCCACAGTTTTAAAGATAGGTGGTTTGTTCTTTTTAGACATATTTAGTAATCATGATAACTTATCGATCTGCCAAAGGAATAGTGAAGATCGCATGAGCGGTTGTCGAGTTAGGATTAAAAGACTGTTCGCTGCTGCAGCGCAGTAGCAGCGCTGCTATCAGCTGCTTCTGGCGCATCAAAATTTATGCTGAGCGTAAAATTTCGTTGGTACTGAGTATGTTATGGTCGGGCTTGACCGACTTTCTTTCATGTTTTTATCTAGATTTGCAATATTTGCGCCTGCAAAATGCAGACATTTGTTTTTACAAACCATCCGTTCACTCACAGCATCAATGTTTTTGAAAACCAACAAAGCATTTGGAGGACCTTCTAGAAATCGATCTTAATCAGCGATTTTGAAGGACCAAGATAGGATCATGGAATCATGGATCATAGAATCTATTCATTTCCGCAATGGTTTTTATTTTTTGATTTTTATATTATTGTTCATAGGATAATGATTGTTTTTTAACATGTGACTGGCTTTTATGTGACCTTTATACTGAGTAAACCTGCAGTTTTTAGCCGGCTCGAGGTCATGTTATGCCTTCGCACAACTTTAAACAGAGACACAACACCACAAATGACGCTGGTAGATCGTTCAGAGGTTTCAAGAGGAACCACCCTCTATCGTCAGAGATCAATGCCTACCAACTAATCGTTTCTTAGAAGTCTCTCCATGCCAGCTGTGCCATAACCGCGCTATAAAATAATTTTTAAGTAAGATCAATAAAAATCAAAAATTATAATTTGTTTTATTTAAGCCGGGTATCCAGCACAGCGGAAACTAAAAATTCCTGCCGAACTTCATATAAAAAAAACTGTGCCAGGAATTTTTAGTTTGCTTTTTCGTTTGTTGTGTATCCAGCAACACGAACGAAATCCACACTTGTATAGATAGCGGCGTATCAATAGCGGCGTTTCGGAAGCGTGTGTGGAACGAGAAACAGGTGATATTCAGGCCAGGAATATATTGCTGACAATTATTTTGGAAGTGATTTGACAAAAGATGGAGGCAATCAATGTGCGCAAAAAAAGGACTGATAATTTTCAACCGAACGAGAAGATAGCTTTAATAAAAGCAGTGGAGGCACGACCATGTCTATGGCTTATTACAGAAAAAAAGCATTTTGACAAATTTTCTGTGAAAAGTGCTTGGGAAAGTGTTGCTGCACAAATAAATATAGAATATTGTGTTCAAAGTTATTAAATTCATTAATGTTATATAATATATGCTTGCTAACGAATGACTGTAAGAACGCTTGGACAGAGAGAGACAGAGAAGGCTCTGCTTGACAGTTTGTTTCAGTTGGGTTCCACAGACTCAAAATAAATAGCAAATTCCTGGCAGGAATTTTCCGCAGTGCTGGATACAGGCCTTTAACTGAACTGAAATTTTATTATTGATTGCAAACTTTGATATGGGATTAATAGGATCGATTTATTTCACTTACTAAGAATTTGCATCAAACTTCCTCCAATTTTTTATTCACTAGGCGGAATCGGCCTATCAGTAATATTTATAATAATTCATTGCTGAGTTTGATTTAAAAAATCGAATTTAATCATTATATTTTTAGTAACAAAAACATAATAAAAAATAATCATTAAAGTCTGTTTTTAAAATAGAACTCATAATGATTACGTTCCAAGAGTTCAAGTGAAAGTCGGCCCTGTCCGACGTCGATATACTCGTTACTCAGGGGAATTACTGATTAGTAACCCCTCCCTATGTTAAATAACAGAGCATTATCATTAAAATGAAAATTTCAAAATTATGTTAGCAGACAGCTCATGCAGCTCAGCGAAGTAAGCAACGTTTTTATAACCATGCCACTTGTTGTCTCTATGAAAATTTTAGAGATTGTAGAACATGAAATTGATAGCCTCAAAATTGTTGGAGTTATTTAAAAATTTTTGATGCGGTGTCGTAGGGGGCGTGGCACAAATTATAAACAAACTTGATCTGCGAGCAGACACTAGTAGTCTACATTTAAGGTTTGGTTGCTCTAGCTCTTCAAGACTTGAGATCTAGGTGTTCATACCGAAAAACGGACAAGGCTATATCGACTCGGCTGTTGATGCTGATCAAGAATATATACGGTTTATGGGGTCGGAGATGCTTTCTTCTGCCTGTTAAATAAATTTTTACGACTTAAGTATACTCTTTTTACCAGGGCTGCAGACCTCCTTAAAATGGGGAGGGGTTCACTCCGGGGCTCGAACCCCTCAAAACTTTTTGGGTTCGGGTTCACGGAGCGGGTTCTGAGGGTCGCTGAGCCGAGGTTCAGGCTCGAACCGGGGTTCAATCATAATTTTTATTTTTAAATTTTTAATATATTTCAGCTTAGTTTTGGTTGATCGTTAATATGTCTTTCGGTAATTTTTTATCTCTACTGGCTATTTGGCTGGATAAACAATCCAAAAAAATACTTAAGAGTAGAAAAAGCGCTGTTGACTTATACTTGAGTTGTAGGAACAGCTAATACAACAATCGCGATAGCTTTCCCAAAGCTTTAAAATATTTAAGTTTTAAGTTTGAAGTACACAGAAAAAACGAGAGCGTAAGTTAAAGTCGGCCGTGCCCGACTTCGAAATACCCGTTACTCAAGGCAATTAATGTCTAATAACCTCATGCGGCTCCGATAAGTATGCAAGGATTTTTAACTTGCCATTTATTATCCGATTTTTATGAAAATTTGTGAGGTTGTACATATTGGCCACATGCACTTTACTGCAAAATCTGAGCTCGATATCTTAAAAATTGTGGGAGTTAATCAGCATTTTTTATTGCGGGGGCCGGAGGGGGCGTGGCCAAAGTTTGAAACAAACTTGATCTGCCTGCAGACAACACTAGCTTACATCTAAAATTTGGTTGCTCTAGCTCTTCTAGTCTCTGAGATCTAGGTGTTCATACAGACGAACGGACGGACGGACGGACAGACGGACAAGGCAATATCGACTCGGCTGCTGATGCTGATGAAGACTATATATACTTTATGATATCGAAGATGCTTCCGTCTGCCTGTTACAAACATTTGCACGACTTTAGTATAAACTTTTTACTCTACGACTAACGGGTATAAAAATTGTAAGTGAAATCAATCCTTTTCGGGATCGGATCAAGACTTTCCGGGATTACCCTGTTTTCAATCCCGTTTCAGATTGATTTCTTTTTTCAGTATAGCAATAAAGTCGTTTTCCGATTTCATATCTAAAATTTCTCAATATTTTACAGCTGTTTAGCTAAAGATTCCATTCCATTTCCATTGGATGCTGAACATGGTAAACAATCTTATATACTCTGATTCATTTTTTCCTTGAGGCGATTTAATTCTGCAATATGTTTCTTTGCAAGTTGTTTTTGTTCTTAGGTCAAAAGTATTTGGTTTATTGGAGCTAAAAAAATATAAATGGGTTTAAATTTAAAATGAGAGTACATTTTTCTAAACACTTTTATACGGTATTTCTATATTTTGCAGAAGATATAGGAAATTGTGTGCGACAAGTGTACCGAGATGAGTAGAAATCGATGGGAAGAGGTTTGGGTTTCTCGCATTTTGTTGCCTTGGATAATTCAAACGAGAATGGAAAGCCAACTTCGTCTGTACCAAAGTGTTAATACACTTGAATCCAATCGTTTCTATTTTAATTGCATGCAAAACGACGGACGGCCAAACCTCAATCAATTCAGTATCTTATGCTGATCATGAAAATATATGCTTCATGTGGTCGGAGGTGATGCCTGTAATGCATTGCTAATTTCTTGTCAAGATTATAGTAAATATTTCAAGTGTATCACAAAATCTTCATCTGAGAATGTATAAATCACAGATGGCTTCAATAGCACAGCCCTTGGCTTTAGTCAAGCACAACTTTCCAGTACTCATGCTATTACTGAGCAAAACGATCAACACTGTCCACACTTCAAGGGCAAAGGCCAGACGACGCGCTTAAACTTTGCCACTCGGCTCCTACATTTTGTGTTTCTACTGTGAAAATAAATAAAACTGTCGCAGTCGCATTTAGATGCCAGCCGAGCGCAGACATTACTAAAATGGGAGTCGGCGTATTGAACTTCTTGCAATTTGCGCCAGCGGGTAAAACTAATTCGAATCAATTGTTACCTGGCTGTGGACTCAATAGCTTCTGTGGTACCTTTACAGATCCTGTTAGCATACCGCTTCTCACCTCACCATTACAAGTGACTTTGATTGTTTCGGCCTACTTGTACTTCGTGTTTAAACTGGGAAGGGATTGGATGGAGTGTCGAAAGCCATACAACCTGAAGAAGGCGATTCTCATTTATAATCTGATTCAAGTGGTCTACAACTCGATTGTGTTCATTTTGGTATGCTGCCTTCAAGTGACATTCGGTTAAAATTAGGCAATTGAGCTATTTACTCTGCTTTCAGACCACCTATCTGTTCGGCTTTTCATCGGCTTACGACTTGCGTTGCATGACGCATCTGGCATTGGATCATCCCCTAAAAAATTTTGAGCGCGCTGTCGCCTTTGCGTACTACCTCAACAAGATAATGGATCTTACGGATACGGTCTTTTTTGTGTTGCGCAGAAAATATAAGCAAATCACATTGCTTCATGTATTCCATCACACATTTATGGTGGGCGGATTCGCTTTACTCTACCGCATCTTCGGTCCCGGCGGAGATTTCAACTTAATGGGATGGTGCAACTCATTCGTGCACATCGTCATGTATTCCTACTACTTTGTGTCGGCGCTTAGACCACAAATGAAGGGCATCGTTTGGTGGAAAAAGTACATCACTATTATTCAGCTTCTGCAGTTCATCGTGTTGACGATATACTCGTTAAGTGTGATGATCTTCCACACCAGCTGCGCCGTTTCGTGGAAAATTCATGGTATACAAAGCTTCCTATGCAGTCTTTTTATTCTAATGTTTTCGAATTTCTATTACCAAGCTTACATCAAGCCAAAAGCTAAGAACCACAAATAACAATACAAATGCGTCACAATTTTTAAATATAAAAGTGAACAACGAAATTTGACTGTGGAATGCTAACGTTGTGGTCTGATTGCCTTCGGCATGAAAAATAATCATACAATATAAAGGACCTTGTTTGCCTAGTGTAATTTATGTACCGACCCAATCAATAACACGGTGTGACAGTCAAAAAGCGTCTGGGATGCAACATAGTGTAGGTTGTAGATATACGTATGTAGTTAAATGTAACATTGTGGCATACCACAAATGGATTGAAGGTTAGAAACACTCATTTTCGAGGTTGATCGAGTTAACAAACCAAATGTCTTAAACTACGCATCGTACAATAGTTTCAAATACGTCGTTGGAAGCAGAAAAGTAACACCATTCCAACAGTTTCAGTTTTTGGTGACTTTACCGTACTTTGAACGAAAATTAATAAGTCAAATTTGTATTAAACTATTTACTTTTGTTATGCAGTTTCAAAAAGCATTCCATTTAGCGAATTTCGCACCTTAGCTTATTAAAATCGATAAGTTTTTGATCGAGTCATTCAACGATTTATGAAAACAGGATTTTGCAGGTATTTTAGATTCATGATGTGTATTAGCCGCGTAAGTTCAATTTGGCATTTTTGTTTGAAATTGTTAAAAACAATAAAATAAACATTCTGTAAACAGAATATCCAATCCCCAATTCTTGTATGATTTAGTTATTGAAAGCATAGGCAGAACTACGTACAAAAATAAACATCAGGGATTGACATTGAAGCGATCACACTTTTGGTGATTAAAGTCGTGTGAAATTTAAACTTAAAAAGTGTGATAAGCGAAATAAGTTTACCTATGTTTGTGGTTTATTTACGGACATTAGTCGTAAACGTAATTTTCGAAATAATATTTCAGTAGTGGAAACAAACAATGTTATCTTGCATCTTACTTACAAAACGAACCAGAATTTATTTGCAAGTGTTGTTTTACATTACTAAGCCCTGCCCTTTTCTGTGCCTATGACTTGGCATCATCTAAGGCAAACACGCAAGATGATTGCTAATTTTCCCAAACCAACTTAACGACCGCCGCAAGTGATAGCCCCTATGTCATGAGCTCATGTGATAGTGATGCTGTTCTGTTCCTTCCATCAGGATCCTTATCTACCGAACTACATATAAAATCAAAAAAGGATTTCGATGAACTGGTTCGGGACTTGAACTTTTCGTGAAGACAACGAGAATAGCTTGGTTCACTATTGAACAGTGGAATCTGGTAGAAAGTGAATTCTCCATAACATCAAGTAGAAGGAGCAGCGTACAAATTTAAATAAATTGAAGTTGCTTGATATGTTTTATTTAATTTTACAGTACTTAGAGGCAGTTTCACTCTAAAAAAATCCTTAAGATTATATTATAAAGAGCTCAACATAGTAATGGTCGACAGTGCTACATATAATGACGCGTATTATCAACATATTGCGCAATTTTTGATAATCGCAAATATATTATAGCTCTGCTTATTATTGAACGACTTAAGAACAAAGACACACGTTTTGCTCGAGAAAATGTGTTCTTTTTAAATAATAAAACAAGTTTAAGGGGTTCTTAATAAAATAGAATTAAAAACAACACCAAAATCTAAAAATTGCCAAATTTTTTAAAACGAGATTCCCTTGCAAGTGCTCCCTTAAATATTTTCAAAAAATACCCCTTTTCTCATTTTTCGACCGATCGTTCGTATGGGAGCTATATGATATAGTCATCCGATTTGTGCAAAAATTATGTGAAAGCATGTGAAACAAACAAATACAAAATTGCAGGATGCTACCATTAAAAACAAAAAAGTTTTTCTATCTAAGACTGTTTTTCAGACCTATCTTTTGTATGGCAGCTTTACCATATAGTTGTCCGATTTCAATAAAACTTGGTAGAATTATAAAAAAACATAGAAAACCTACGATTACAAAGTTTGGAGACGTTTCCATTGAAAAGAAAAATGTTTTTCGCACTAAAACTAGTTTTCCGACCGATTGTTCCTATGTGAGCTATGAGATATAGTCATCCGATCCGGTCGGTTCCGATCTATTAGTAGACTCTGTGCAAAATTTCAGCCCGATAGCTTTAAAACTGAGAGACAGACAGACGGACGGACAAAGCTCAATCGACTCAGCTTGTCACCCTGATCAAGAATATATATGGTTTATAGTGTCGGAAATAAATATTTCTATGCGTTGCAAACTTCTGGGCAAAATTATAATACCCTTTGCAAGGTTATAAAAATATGTATGGGCCATAAAGACCTATAAAACATAGGTAAGTAAATAGAAGTCAATGAATATGTGACGAAGTTTTGGGCGTACAGGTGAGTGCGTGCAGAGTTGCCAGACTCGCTTTTTATACTCTGTACCGTAGGTACACAGAGTATTCCAATTTTGTGCAAAAGTATGTAACAGCCAGAAGGAAGCATCTCCGACCCTATAAAGTATATATATTCTTGATCAGCATCAACACCCGAGTCGATATAGCCATGTCCGTCTGTCTGACCGTATGAACGCACAGATCTCAGAGATGGTAAGAAATAGAGGTTTGACACGTATGGGACATATGCTTCTTATGTCTGCAGGCAGCTCAAGTTTATTTTCAGTTTTGGCCACGCCCCCTCCCGCCACCGCAATATGGAAAAAACGTCATATCTCCCACAGTTTTAAAGATAGATGGTTCGTACTTTCTAGACATATTTAGTAATTATTAGTAAATAAATCACGTTCTTATCTCCAGGAGGAATCGCTTTCCTATCGCTTAGAAGAGACTTTTTCCCAACTCAGAGAAGTATCGCTTTCTTATCTCCCAGAAGTGTCGCTTTCTTATCGCATGGTGTCACATTTCTTCCCTTAGGGAGATAAGAATGCGATAATAATACGATATCGCTAAAGTAAAGCGATACCTATTGGCGAATCGCATTCTTATCTTTCGCATTAAAAAAATGTTTGCAGGGTATATCTGACTCTCAATAACTAATTTAAACTGATAACTATTTAAGGAAAAAAAGTTGGCATACCTTTAGGAATTTATCGTAATATTTGTATACCCAAACTAGTGAAATAACAAGTAAGGGCGCTGCAGTCGAGTTTCCCGACCACAAAATACCCTGTTCATTTGTTTTCATTTATTTGTTTTTAATTTTTGAAGATGAATGTAACCGGTTTTTGTAACAAAATTGTCATCCTAAATGTAGGCAACACTTTATTCTAGTCCTGACCAACAACTAGGGGGTGCTCTTATCAGCTCAACTGTTTCGCTTATAACTCCTGTGTTTTTTGTCCGATCTGATTGTACTTTTCAGAATAGATAGATATTGGGCCTTGCTTGATGTATACTAAAGGCTCACGAGGCTCTAACTTGAAAATTGTGGATCTGACGGTTTTTTAGGTTTAGGATTTCTAGAGGAGGGCTAGGTTTTTGGTGATAAAAGGGGGACGGGTGGAATTTTTCAAATCTGAAACAAACTTGATCTGCGTACGGCATAAGTCTACCTTCGACGGACGGACAGACGGACGGACGGACGGACAGACTTCATGATCCCCCTTTTCCCATTTTCAATGGGAACAGGGTATAAAAAGGGTATTCTTAGGTCAGGCAAATTTATGTAAAGCTTAGAAGGAAGCATCTCCAATATCGTAAAGTATATATATATTCATGATCAGTATCAAGGCCGAGTCGATATAGCCATGTCCTTCCGTCCGTCCGACTGTATGAACACCTAGATCTCAGAGACTAGAGCTAGTGGATCCAACTTTTAGATGTAGGCTAGTGTTGCCTGCAGGCAGATCAAGTTTGTTTCAAAAATTAAAAATGTTGCATACTTTGTAGAGCAGCAAGCGATATCTGTTAGCATCTGTTAATTAAAACAAGAAAAGGCTATAAATCTTTGAATTCACTGAGTAACGGGTTTATCGAAGGCGGCCACCGCCGACTTTACCCTAAACACAAATGAAGTTGTGAAGAAGAAGGCTAACATTACTATGCCGTGGTAGAGGTCTAATGAAGTCGGGAATTCATGAATTCTATTTTTGTTTTCCCCAGCTGGACGCATCGCTAAAAATTTGATTCGCTTTTGTAAGCTCTTCAGACATGCTAAGTTCGGCAGGTTTAAGCGATCATTTATGGTTCGAAAGAGAACCTTAACTTGTTTTGAGTAGGGTTATAAATATAAGCCAAATAGCAATTGTAGAGCTAAGAAGAGCAACTACAGTTTGCTGTTATATACTTAACAAATTTAGTTTGGCTTCAAGTTTGTTTTGACTTCTGTTTAAAAATGAATTGGCATGCAGTTATATTTGTATCACATTGCCATTGTTATTTACGCAATAAAAGTTGCAGCCTAAGCGATTACTGAAATCTATATATAGTAGTTCTGTCACCATCAGAAGGTGGGCCATGGAAAAGCGCCAGTTCACTTGTCACATGAACTCAAGCTGGCGCCGGCAGTGGCAACACCACCAACTGTCACCAGCGGATTCTTGGGCAATAACTCAAAACTGCACGACATAGGCCAAGTTATGTGGCCTGCCCCGAAGATGTTTTTCCGGATGACCCGCGTCTTGTACTTGGCATTTTAATTACCGCATTTCACTTTTGTTGCCAATTTGGTGACTGTATGTGTGTGAGTGCCACTCAATGGCGTCTCTTCTGCATTTGATGATGAGCTGTGGGCGTGCCATGGACGTAGGTTGACTGCAGCTGCTGCTTGTCCTCATTTGGTCTTTCCGAAATGTTCGACTGTTGGTCGTGTTTGCACGTCCTTTCTGATGTATTTTGCAAATTTGTATTTTTTTGTACACACATTTATTTGCATATAGAACAAACATGCATACATATAGAGCATGTGGCTCATTTGGATGCCCCCCACTCAGTGGCCACTCCCCGTTTCGTTTTTATTGTTAAGCAAAATGAGTTTTGGCTTGCTTGACGTCAGTTTACTGCTGTTTAATTACAAATGTTAGACGAAATATCATTGCCATTGCTGTTACATTGGAGAGTTCTGAATCGTTGAATTGAGATCGAATATATCCAAAAGTTTTCAATGGCGCTCGAAATTAGTCTGGTCATTTCAGTCCAACTCCGTTGCAATTGCAACCACCCCAGCTCGAATGACTTGGCATCTTTTTGATTGCATCTAAGTAAGCCGCCCACCAGCCTATGCAGCAGACTTCTCCCTTTTCCCTCCTACCGCGAAGCCCCCTCTAAAAACCCACAACCACAGATGGAGCCTGCGCTCGCCATGCTTAATTAAAGTGCAAAAGTTTTTGGGCGGCCACGAAATGAGCTTAAAATTTAGTTGCAGTTTGTGCAGTTGCTTTTTGCACTTTCGGTTCAGTGCAACTTTTGGGTCTTGGGTTTCAATTTCAATTTTGCTTTTGGTCGTTTGGGTTTGGGTTTGGGTTACTTACTTTCGAAGGTGGCTCGTGCCGCGCACAAGTCCGGGCGTACAGCAATTGACCGTGACCGGGGTATCTGCGGAGAAATTATCGCTATGTTAATAATTCAGTTATGAGTGGCTGGACCGACCTCGATTGATAAATAATTCTAAAAGCAAACTATGCAAATATAGTGCACAGGAAAAACAGGTATCGCGTTTCTTTCACGCTGTTGCTATAATACTCTTAATGCACTGAGGTTACTCACTAGCCCGGATATGCTGATAAATTATGTCTTTATAAAAGAAGCTCTTCCTAATTGGACTGATTCATTAGCAACAGTCAAAGTGGTAAGAGCTACAAATGTCAAACTTTGGTAGTAGTTTAATTTGGTTGTAGGCACTAGTTCAAGATTTTGGGAAATTTTTAAAAAATGTTTTTCATTATCTATTTTCAACAGGGTTCGTAAAATGCACAAATTATATTTTTCAGTCATGATAATTAACATCAATGAAAATAATTTTTATTTTCACACGTGTAAATAACATTTTTTTTAAGAAGAAAAAAATTATTTTTTTCATGAAACTAACACGAACATTTTTCTCACGCATGATTCTATCACGCGTGTGAGAAATTTTAGCGGCCTTCTATAAAAAAAATGAGAGCAAATTTTTTTCACAAAATTTCTCACACGCGTGTAAAAAATTTTCAGAATATTTTTTTCACTGCATTGGTGTTGGCGTGTATATGAGAGTCGGCTGTGTGTCGTATTCTCGTGCGCGGCTGCGGCTCGGCCAGGCACACTGAGCTGACAAACGGGGGTGGAAAATTTTAAGACGCGAGTGCCTGTGTTTGAGGGCCAAAAAAATTGCGATCGGCTGCGTTCTGACCAATCAATGAGCTGTCAGAACCTGCATCTTTCTGCGGTCTCCGCTAATATCCATTTTAGGCACAGTTTACGACTTTTTACTTTATCAGCAATGGAGTCGCGCGAGAGTGCCTGTCCCTTTTATATGGGGGTCATAAAAATTCGAGATACGCTGTATTTGTAATGACCTGCCAACCATCAATGGGCTGCGAATCAAAATAGGTACGAGCTTACCCTTTTAAAAAAGGGATAAATGCAAAATGGATATTAGCTGATATTAGCATCTCCAAAATACAGCTCATTGATTGATCAGAACGCAGCCGATCGCAATTTTTATGGCCCTCAGGCACAGGCACTCGCGTCTTAAAATTTGAATTTGAAAATTTTCAAATAGTGTTGAAAGTAGAGGTGCACCCTTGAAGTGAGCTTGCACGTGTCATGTAATTTTTCGATTTTGGATAATACGCCTAAAAGGTCGAACCCAGATAGCATTTTATGAAATTTCTGATAACGTTCGAGTCTTTCTCGAGTTCTTTGTATGTTTAATATACACATTTTTGACGGGGGGTGCGAAAATTCTTAATTAATTAGAATGTGGCACTAAACCAAAAGAAGACTTTAGAAGAATTGTATCGGCTATTAGATTATATTGAGGAACACCCGAATGAATGTTTATATACTTTGCCTTGAGCAGACAGTTTCAAATCTCTCAGCTTTGGACAAATAATATTCTAAACGAGCATTTTGGAGACAATTTAAAAATGAAGACAGCTTCATTTGAAATAGAACGAAAATCTTTCAAGATTACTTGGACACGCGCGACTATCTTCATTGAACTCTAACAAATTCTAGATTCAATCACAAGATATTTTTGAAACCTTGAAGTGTGTTCAGAGTTAGTGCAACATTATCTTGCAGTAATTGCACAGCGGAAACTAAAAATTCCTGACCAATTTCAAATATAGTTCGGTCAAGCCCGACTATGACAAGCTCTGTACCAACGGAGATGGCTAATTCCAATGGTTGAACGCCCAAATTTTGGATCGCCGTCTTATTATGAATTAGTTTTCAGTCTGTTACTTCGGTTTTGATCGCCACTTACCTTTCAGCTCTTTGGCCAGCCACCGAGTGGCCAAAACTACTGCCAATTTGGAGTGTGCGAATGCGTCTCGAGCATGGAACTTTACCGCCCAGGTCCCAACATTCAACGGATCATCAAAATCGATTTTGGCCGCCTGATGGGCGTGCGCCGATACGAACACAACTCGACCCTGCTCCGCCTTCTTTAGATGGGGCAGAAGCAATTGTGTCAGCAGAAAGGGTGCCAGATAATTCACCTGACTGTGCTGCTCGAAACCATCCTGACTGGGCACCTTAGTGTCGGCGAATACCACGCCCGCATTGTTGACCAGCACATCGATACGCTCAAATTCGGCCAGAAGCTGCCCGGCAAAGTGGTGAACGCTACGCAGCGAGCCCAGGTCAAGGTATCGGACCTCCACGAAATATCGGTCTGCTGGACTGGTGTCGTCGCCTGGTGAGATGGCGGTGCGGCAGCCCAGCTCTCGCTTTATGATGGCAGCGGCACGTTCCCCAGCTGCCACATTGCGACACGCCAGAATTATGCGACCTCCACGTGCAGCAAGGGCTTTGGCTATCTCAAAGCCGATGCCGCTGTTGCCGCCGGTGACGACAACAATTTGCTCCTTGATTTGATTATCATTGGGGCAGCGCTGTCCGCTCATTATGGTGCTGCAATGCGGGCGAAAAAAGAGAATGATAAAGCAGGGAAGATAGAGCAGGAACGATAAAGAGGATGCAAAGCGAATAGCAAGGGGTGGGCTGTGGCATGTGTTGGTGTGTAATGAAGAGTAACCTCAGTGTGGCCTGCATCGCATTGTGGGTGTTAATATAATTAATTTGCTAATTTGCCAAGCCGCAGGCTGCCACGCGCCATTCGGTGGTTTTAATTTGAAAAGAATGAGGAAATAGCTGAATTGATTTGCTGGTGCTTAGTCGTGTCCAGTCCAGTCTTAGGTTGAAATTGGCGTATCTAATCAGAGATGTGTAGCTTCATCGCATTTGTTTTCGGTCATTCCAAGCAATTTATGAAATTCAATTTTGCTTGTCGATTTGCATGTCCATCCATTAGACGAAACGAATAAACTCAACGAAATAATGAGTAAATCAAGTGATGCCGAAAAGGCATTTAGGTATTGGTAATTTCAGATACGGTAACAAGCATAATGCATGTCTTAAAACGCAATAAATAATGGTAGCAGATTAGCTGTATCGGAAATAATATAAATTTAATGTTCACTAATGGACTTGCACTAAACGCATAGATAAAAACAAATTGACATGACTTTCATTTTAAGTATAAACTAGCTGGAACAGAACTATATGCGCATTCGAAAAAATCTGTGTCTTTAAGGTGCCGTACATTGATCTATCTGAAGATTATCTATACAAAAATTTCCAAACTATAATACTTTGTCACATCTTGATGCCATGCGAAATGAGAGCCAATATTATTATATTATTTACAGCATTCAAAAGATCGTCGGAACTCACAGATCTCACACATTTTCCCTTCAGATAAGAGCACACTAAGGTAAAAGAGAGAACCTATTTTACACTGCTAAAATTAGTATAGTATAATTTAATATGAATATATTCCAGTTGCAAATGACAGTTTTCATTCTAGCTTTGAATATAAATGACTTAATGAGTTTTAACAAGATAAAAAGTCGGTCAAGCCCGACTATAACATACTCTGTACCAACGAAATTATACGCTCAGCATAAATTTTGATGCTGCAGTATCAGCTGAAAGCAGCGCTGCTATTGCGCTACAGCGAACAGACTTTTGATCATAACTCGACAACCGTACAAAAGTATGAAACAGCCAGAAAGAATCAACTCCGGCCCTATAAAGTATATATATTCTTGATCAGCATCAACAGCCGAGTCATGTCCGTCATGTCCGTCTGTCTGTCCGTATGAACGCACAGATCTCAGAGATGGTAAGAGATAGAGGTTTGACATGTATTAGACATATGCTTTTTATGTCTGCAGGCAGAACCAGTTTATTTTCAATTACGGCCACGCCCCCTTCCGCCCTCGCAATTTAGAAAAAAGTCATATCTCCTACAGTTTTAAAGATAGTTGGTTTGTTTCTTTTGGACATATTTAGTAATCAGGATAACTCATCGATCAGCCAATGGAATAGTGAAAATCGGCTGAACGGTTGTCGAGTTATGATCAAAAGACTGTTCGCTGCTGCAGTAGCAGTATGTTATAGTCAGGCTTGACCAACTTTCTTTCTTGTTTTAGTTGTTATTTATGTTTTATTATGTTGAAGTGTTCATAAATATTTATTTTAAAAAGTAAATAGAAGCTTTATTTGAATTTATTTCCATTGATTAAAAAAAACCAAAAGTTCGCTTTTCAATCAAAAATACCCCCTTCAACAAAAATTTATATTTACCCGGCTTTAAACCGGTAACCAGAACTAAAACCGAAAGAAACATCTGCTCGGTTACAGTCTTTAAAATCCAATAGTTACAATACGGTTAACAAATTTTCGATTCGATTACCGGTATTAAATAGTTTAATACCTAAAAGAAAATGTAAAATGATTTGATCTTTGTGTTAAAATTGCGTCCAAATTGTTCCTAAATAAATTCCTAAAATTCCAATTCCGTATTCGAAACGGATATGTACATTTAAAATCTGGGTATTCATAGGAGTTTTCTTTGTACCATTTAAGTATATCAGTAATAGAATTCAATTGAATTATCATTTAATTCAGACAAGCAGATTTCTACAGGCCCTGTTACCGTTTTCGACGTGTGAGTGATAAACATTAAAAACATGATTTTTGAATGTAAATGTGGCAAGACTGCAAACCTCAAAAATTCTCTAGGAGGTTCGGTCAGGGGTTTGAACCCACTGTAAATTCCAAGGTTGGGTTCGTTGACCGGTTCTTGGAACCCCTGAACCCAAGGTTCTGGTTCGAACCTTGGTTCGCTTGCACATAAGACAATAGTTTGCTTTTTGATTTATTAATACGTTGAAAAAGAAAGGTATATACCTTCTATCCATATGCTTAATGATGACAATGATCATTGCTTAAGTTATTTCAATTATCAAATCCAGTAGATGACACTAACAGCTTTTAGAAACTGCTTAGTTTAAGTTAATTAGCATTATATCTTCCAGGAGCTGTTCATCTATACTAGCTATTAAATCAGAAAGAAGAAACCTAAGTGTTGAAAATGCTCGTTCAACTGATACCTGAGTTGCTGGTATATCTAGTATAGTAAAAGCAATATTTTTAAAGTAGATCCATTTGTAGATGGATGTGATCTTGGACAATTTTCAAAGGAATCTATAACATCGTTCACAGATTTTATATTTGATATTTGTATATTGCTTTCATAAACTTCTCGACTTCGCAATCAGACGTTGAGTCTTTTATTGTCAAATTTTGAAAACTCTCATTAAGCATATTTTTTGGCGCTGTATGTAGCATGTCAGCAATGTGCTCCTTTGCAACTTGTTTTTGGTCAGAAGTAAGCAAAGTTTGAAATCTTGCGTCTAAGAACGCAGCAGCCAATATTGCTACAGAGCTCATAATAGAAGAACGTTTGTCGAGGCACTTAGAAAGTAATAAACAATGAACCGCACCTAATTTTTTTGAAAAAGTGGTCCGGTTCGGTTTCAGGTTCGCGGAGTCAAATATGTAAGCCGCCAGGTTCATGGTCCGGTTCGCGAACCCCAAAAAACCTAGCTCAGGATTCCTTAAAGCAAGAGGGAATGGCTGCGTTCAACGGAAGAGCTTGATCCCTGATTCGTTCAGCAGAAACCGTTCGATGTATATTTTTTCTGAAACCTGCTCAGCGATCAATCCTTCTGCTGAACACCACCAATGGTTTTTTGTTTAGTGTGCACCCATGCAGGGCTCTAATATTATTTACTTATAGACCATATAGACGATCTTCTCTCATTTATGTGGGGTTAATAGAAAACTTTGCAGACCATCAACTCATCTTGTTTTATTTGTTCCACAAAATGTTATCTTATTTCTTCTCTTCATTTCAGAATTCATTTGGCATCACATTTACTTTTCCTGAACTTGCTCAAATCCACTTTGTAAATATTTGCCGCAGTTGGAAGTCGCCGCATATTGCAGCAGCACATTGCTCACTGCCAAGCTCCTTTCCGGTTCCGTCTCCAACTTACAGTGCCACCTGCAACTTTGCGCAGCAGAGGCCACAAAAACCGCGGCGCTCAACGTGCCAAAAAAATATAATCTTTGGATATTACGAATTATCCGACCCTTCTCTGTCGTGAGCTCTCTTTATGAAATCCACTTAAAAAGTTTTCGCGAGAAGAGCGAGTTTTTACTCGACAGCGACATTTATTTACGTGTCCGGTGTTGAGTCCGGCGAAGAGGCAAAAGTTTTCATCGGCAACCTTATCGTTGGCAAGTCCAGCACAGCACAGCTCAGCCCCAGCCGTTTCCGGTGACTCATGAAAATGTATGAGATGAGCCGACTGCCCCCGCCCGCCACACTCACCGCACGGTAATCACAACGCCCACCACAAGGGCCGCAATCGTTGGCCACCAGGTGGAGAAGGGATCCGCCTGCTCGAACATGGTCAAAAGGCGTTCCATGGCGGGTCCGGTTTCGTGCTGGATGCAATATTAAAACTGGCGCTTCGCGAACGTATTGATAAGCGGAATTCAGAATTCTGAGTCTCTGACGTGGGTGTCGTCTGCACTGCAGCACCAGCAATCGTGGACTGGCCCGGAATTGTAATAATAAATATAAATTCTCATTGCGTGGACCCTCATTCGGACGTGCCCCCACCCGCACGCGGATTTCCATTGCAGAAGAAGCAGAAGACGCTGCTGACAATTGAATTTAAATGGCCGCCCCGTCACCGGCATATTTTCAATTTACATAAATGCTTGTTGCGCGGCATTTATATACATGAGGTGGGAGGCAGCGGGCTGTCTGCTTGGCTCCGGCTGCTCGACACCTGTCGCTGGCTTTAAGGTTAGGTGCGAATTGGTGCGAGTGGGTGTAAAAAAGTGTACGCTCTTTACACGCGCTTTTCCGCATATTTTGTCATATCGTGTACTCCGTTCAGTTCTGCGGTTTTACGCATTCTGTTTGCATATTTCTGCTTGCGCTGGCTGATGTAATTCAATTAACTTACAGTTTGGCGACTCTTTCTCTATATTTGCTGAGTGGCAGTCTAAAATTGCCGCTCAGCAGTAGTTTAAAATAATGTCATGAGTAAAACACTTCCGGTGCTGTGATCCATTCTCTCGTTATGTTGTGAGTTCTAGGTTTTTGGATAATTACACTTTTAACGAGAGCGTAAGTTAAAGTCGGCCCTGCCCGACTTCGAAATACCCGTTACTCAGCTCAGCTCGGATAAGTATGCAACATTTTTTTAACTCGGCCATTTATTATCCGATCCTTTTGAAAATTTGTGAGATTGTAGACATTGGCCACATAGTCTTCACTGCAAAATCTGAGCTCAATATCTTAAAAATTGTGGGAGTTATTCAATATTTTTTATAGCGGGGGCGGGAGGGGGCGTGTCCAAAATTTGAAACAAACTTGATCTGCCTACAGACAATACTAGCTTACGTATAAAATTTGGTTGCTCTAGGTCTTCTAGTCTCTGAGATCTAGGTGTTCATACAGACGGACGGACGGACGGACGGACGGACGGACGGACGGACGGACGGACGGACGGACGGACGGACGGACAGACGGACATGGCTATATCGACTCGGCTGTTGATGCTGATGAAGAATATATATACTTTATGATATCGGAGATGCTTCCTTCTGCCTGTTACATACATTTGCACGACTTTAGTATACCCTTTTTACTCTACGAGTAACGGGTATAAAAATAAATGACGGGTCATTTTTGAAATGATTGAATTGGGACAGTTTTATTCTTATATCTTCAAGATTAGTTGTTCTTTTTTTCTGGATTTTCGTATAAGCAGGGGTACCCAACAGAACATACTGCTGCAACAACAAAAAACTCGAAAACGAAAGAGAAAGTCGGCTTTTGCCTAATACTGTGTGTGTGTGGCTGACAACAACAAAATCAACGCCTCGACTGCAACGACTGCGAGTACGCAAATTGTTGTTGCCTTCAATTTCGCAAGAGGCTTAGAAGAGAAAGAGAAGAGAAAAAGAAGACATTAGAAGTTGTTGCCGCTAAATGCTTAAACATGCGTGAATTCCATACGCTGGGCAATCGCTTTACATGAAACAACAACACATGCGCCTGTTGCGTATACAGCGCGGGCACCCCTGCACTTCGAACGAGAGCGTAAGATAAAGTCGGCCCTGCCCGACTTCTATATATCCGTAACTCAGGGGAACTGGTGTTTAAAAACCTCTCCCTACATTAATTAACAGAGTATTAACAATAATTTGAATATTTCAACACTATATTAGCAGCGCATGCGGCTCAGATAAGTGTGCAACGTTTTCTATAACCTTTATAAGTCTTCCATTTATTATCCGATCTTTATGAATATTTGTGAGAATATGAACTTGATATCTTGGAGTTGCTCAAGTTGTAGGGGCGTGACACAAATTTGAAAAAAAAATACTTGATCTGCGTGGAGACAAATGATGCCTACATTAAAAATTTGTATGCTCTATGTCTTCTAGTCTCTAAGGTCTAGGTGTTCATACCGAAAGACGGATAGACGGACATGGCTATATTGACTCGACCTTTGATGCTGATCAAGAATATATATACTCTATGTGGTCGGAGATGCTTACTTCTGCCTATTACATACTTTTGCACGACTTAAGTATACACAGAAAATTAAAAATCTGAAATCAATCCGAAAAGGGATTGAAAATAGGGTAATCCCGGTGCAGGCTTCAATTGATCCGTTTTTTGGGATTGAAATAAAAATAGGGGATCGAAATCAACCGGTCGGTTCAAGAATTTTTGTGATGTTTCCAATCCCGTTTCGGATTGATTTCTTTTTTCAGTTTACCCTTTGGTACTCTTCTAGTAAAAGGTTCAACTAGACTTGCAGAACTTTAAATGTACTTGGAATTGCGTGTGTTGTCTCTCAACTCTTGTCATCTAGTCTCGTAACCGCATGGTAGCTCAACCGGAAGTGCCTTTTCAAAAACCGCTGGAGAATTCTGGGACGCCGAATAGCTGAAATGCAACAGAAAATTTCTATGTAAGTTGAAAACTAAAGTGTGTAATGCGTTAGTTATCTTTGCAAGCTCTGGATGAGGCTTATTTGTACATATAAAGCTATGTGTGCCAGCAAAGTGAGTGAACATTTGTATTTCGTTACGCTAGACTAGCCAAGTCGCCCACTGTGCGTCCTTGGGATTTGATTTATCAAACACAATGAATGCAAATGTTATTTCTAAATTACATTATGACATTGCAAGTGTTTGACGCGTCATTTCGCAACGTTCAATGAACTCATTCGCTAACTCATTCAAATCTATATTCATCGCAAATTCAGAACGAACATGCAAAATGGTCAAGTAATTGAGCCGAACTTGAGTCATAGTGTTTCTCATGGATGTCAAAACTATTCTTTAGGGTCGAAAAATATCTTTTGGGGTAAATGCCAATTTCATGAATTTCTTGAGTCCTGGAAACAAGTCTAGAATGAAGTCTTCACCTTTCTAAAGGAGAGGGGTCTTCCCAAACATTGCTGATTCATGGCTGATTCATCGCAAAACGTTTAAAAATATGTTTCTGTATAGAACAAGTCGATTGACAAAGCAATATCGTAGCTAAAAACCTCTAATACTTATTTTTGACATTCGACGTCTCCAATAAGAAAACTTTCCGCCTTGCCAATAAGAGTGCACTATTTGGTGTATTTTCTTGCTTTTAAGTAATTTTCGACAGCGATTTAAGGATTGTCGAAGGCGGAACATCATACAGTTCCGGTCAAAGCAGAAACAACAAATTTGTCAGTAGATAAAATCTGACACTCGGTCAAAAAAATACTAGAGTCAACAAATTACTTTTTTAGAAAGTCGCATTAAAAAACATATTGAACAAAGTTTCTTTAGAAGATTTAACTTCTTAGAAAACATTTTTCTATTATTAGAAAATCGGCATAACTCTTTTTAAATTTTTAACATTTCTTAAATTAAGAAAAATTATTTATAAATATTGCTAAAGTATAGACAAATTTTCGTAGAAAATTGACCTAAAACTTATAAAAATATAATAAGACACCGCTCGTAATTCTTAATTTTGAATTCCTGCTTTCAAGAAGTTTCTGCCCCTGCACAAGGCTCTAGGCTCTAACTAATAAATTGTAGTTTGACACATTTTGGTGAAATTTTAATAATCTAAAACAAGCGATCTGATATACTCCTACCTAAATGCTATTTGTGGCTCTATCTAATGTGGTCTCTGAGATCGAAGCGTGCGCACAGACACACAATCTCTATGTCCATAAACTCAAGAAAAAATCTGATAGTAAAACCTAACATAATCATTTCTGATTTAACTACGTTAATTTTTTTTACGTATTTTTGCAAAATGCCCGAAATATATTGGTTTAATATTAAAGATAAAATGATTCCAAGAGCACTTTTCCCTGAGTGTACGTACAGATAGACATGCAAATGGACATAGCTGTATCAACGCGACTATTGATGATCGTGTCACGCCTGCTATTATATGGTGTAAAATTGTCTTTGGAGTTTTAGGGATAACAGCACGTCAATAATCTCAGGCAACGCCTATTTGTATTATATTGTTGAAATACCTTAACCTGAAAACTGTTTGCTTCTTAGCGAAGGGGTAGGAATTGTTTCATGGTGAAATATTATTATTATTTTCGTAGTTTATGATTCTGGTGGAAGCTCACCATGTCTTCTATGACCTATATGTGGTATGACGTTTTCTTCAAATTATTAGAGTCTACGTTTAATAATGGTTGCCCGAACCACCCGTTCTAAGCCTTCGGCCTTGCCATCTGCACCACCGGATTTTTTGCATAATGAGAGCTTGACTCAAATAAAACCGATTGGTTCTGAGATACTGCAAAAGATATTAAGCTAAGCACTACGATCTCCGATCACTTGTTAGCCCTTTGCTATTGTCACTTTGCACTGGGATTCAGTCCATCCCTTGGAACCCCAATTCATTTACAATGCTAAGCACTACGATCTCCGATCACTTGTTAGCCCTTTGCTATTGTCACTTTGCACTGGGATTCAGTCCATCCCTTGGAACCCCAATTCAATTACAATGCACCCACTTAAGTACTTGCACATGCACATTTACATTTACTCTTGTGTACACTTTAGCATTTAATTTGGTCATCGCTTGATGACCCCTATGACTGCAATCCATTCAATCTCAGCCTACTATATTTAAGCTGTGCGTATTTCCGGGAATCCAATTGATTATTCTTGCAGCTGAAAATGCTCCCATTGTGACCTGCAGAAGTAAATTAAGTTGCATACATGAATGGATTCGTTTTTCAAATGTTTCTGGTTTTCGTTTATTTAACTTTTTGTCAATTTACATACTTGTGACTAACGGCGCTTAATGGTTTGGTTTGGTATGGGTTTGCGTTGCTTTTCGTTTTGTGTTGCCTTATATGTGTTATACTCTTACTTTTGCCTAGTCATTCGCTTTAGTTAGTTTGCTTTTGCTCAGACATTTCGTTAATATTTAATGCTAATTGGTAAATTGTTTCAGATATTTTGCATTGATGTGCGGTGTTTAGTGAGTGAGTTAGGCTTTTGTGTGTGTAGATTTTCTCAGTGTAGTTTTGTGTGATTTGTTTGGAACTTGTACACTTGCTGGTGTTTTCTTTCTTTCTTTTTTGTTTAAAGGTGAAGGATTTTGTGATTGTTTATGTGCCTAGTTAATGAGTACCTCACGAGTACCTTATATTTTGTCTGCTAAGCTTCCTATGAATAGCTGAAGCATTTTCTTGTTTTGATGTGGGCAAGAGTTCTATTTACAAAACTTTGCATATAAAATCGGAGAAAATCAATTTGATTTGATTCGACAATGTAATTTAAGGTTATCAACACAAGGTTTATCAATAGAAATTAGCTGGGAAATCTCATAACAATATAAACATTTTATAGTTCGCTATAAATTATCAAACATTGTTTGTTTTTGCATTTAAAATTAGTATCACTATCAAGCTTTTTTAATGTGTTCTATAGCAGAGATGCTTGAGGGTGAGTGAATTCCGTTTAGATGTTAAACTGATGCCATTGGGCGTGGGATCTGTTTGAACACTTCTTTAATGGAAGCAAGTTCTTTTAATTGTATCTTGATAGGGAACCAAAACGCTTGAAGTTAGAATTCGGATGAGTTGCTTACAAATGTTGGAATATAGATATGAACGAAATCGGATGCTGAGAACGTGTGTTTTAGGTACATTTTGTGTGCAACTGATCCACCATTTCGGCCACCCGAAAAAGCACTAACCTTAAAGAGGCAGCTAGTGGAAGAAATTAAGAAATACAATTTTTCTTTTAGAATGTCCCATTTATTCATTCATTTCAATGTCTACCTCGGCTTTTCATGATGGTACGGATTTGAGTGATCCATTTATCATTGATTCCGGCGAAAAAATCGCACTGAGTTTGAGCCCTTGTTGAGTTAGGAAGATATCGGACATCATTGGTCGATTACCGTTTATTCGTATTGACTTGGGATTAGCGTTTTCCGGGGTTGACTCGGTGGCCAATTCGCATCACCTCTGGGAGAGATTGAGTTTTCAAAAAAAGCCCGAACCAAACAGATCCATATGCGACTCAAAGAGCAGCTTTGAAAATCGTAACATTTTATCACTTGGACGTGTTGGTAGGCTAACATAAGCTGACGGTTTTGAGAAGGATCTTTTAAAATCCTACATTTACAGTTTCCATTAGCGGTTTTTGCTTCGACTTGCGGTTCGAAAGTATGTTTTCGTCATGTTCGGTTTGGACTCGATTCTGTCTTGTCGTGCATCCCCGCCATATAGTTAGGTCATGCTACACTACCATGCACAAGATCTTGCTCTTCCATCTCCCGCAGCTCATCAATTGAATTCATCGGCACCAGTGTATTAGTTCAGATGTGTGTTCGTGTTGGTTTGATCATTTTACTAAATTTAAAGTTTTACTTTAGCTTGGTCGTCCATTGTTTATATATAATTCCTCATTAGCATAGAATACATTTATAGTTTATCGATTCGTTTTTGGGCATACCTAATGTTAAGAAATTATGCCATTTCACTTTAGCATTTTACAAATTTACAATTCCAAAAATGATTTTGCACTTGTCTACTGAGAGCTTACTCTCAAAAAAGACCATGAAACTGCATCCCATTACTTAGTTTTACATACTTAAGTACATACTTTCTAGAAATTGTCAATTTTATGCTACATCAATTTAAAAAGAACAATCAAACTCATCTCTCAAGTATTTACAGCAGAGTAAACTGTGGTGGGGGCGCGGGGATATGTGAGAACTACCGGGGAGCTATTTGCATACGAAAATGGAAATTTGTTTTTACTTTTTGTGTTTGGTTTTTGTAATGCGAACTTTTTGCCTTACGCTTGAACAACTTTTGTCGTTGTCAACCATTTAAGTTTTTCGGACTGTCCGCAGAAATTGTTATTAATATTTTATTGATATTTTTGAATCGCCGAGCTCTGCGTGTGTTGGCATATGCATTGCTTTTTATTTGCCTATTTATGTATGCATATGTATGTTTTAATGCTTATGCTGCAATCAACGACACGTCAGCTCTGCCGGATTTATCCATTTTAGCTACGGTAGTTTACTGTGTGTATTGGTTCGTATTTCTAGTACATTCCACACCGCCACGAGGTGGTGGGCAGCCTATATACAAATTGTCGCATGCTCAGTTCCGTTGATTTATGCTGCAGTAGTTTTGGTGTTCCTGGCTTCAAGCTGATGCTTTCACATGGCTGATATCAGGGTATAATCTGCAAATATAGGAGATGAACAAATATGAAAATTCCATTTGCTGTGCCAGTGTAAATTCATAATTAAGCGGGGAATTGTGGTGGAAGTGAGTTGTTGCTTAAGCGCATTTAAAGCGCCCAAATATTTAGGTTTCAATCCGGATTTGACCCAAATCTTTGCAAGGGGGTAAATAAAAGTAGCAGAGAAATAACACTAGGCAACAAGGTCCAGTATATTGAAGGTCTGGTTGTGATTCTTGATGATTTACGATTTGCAAAGCACAGTTTTGTGATGTGGATTAAAGTTGTTTATCTTTGATTTAAAAAATCGCAGAATTGCTTGCAATAGTTTATTTTAAAGCTAAGAAGTAATAATTGGCGAAGAGAGAGTTTAAGAAGTGGTATAGTCTCTCCATAAAAGTGCTAAAAGAGTCTATTTAAGCAACTTTATGTTCAAAGTACCAGATGTAGACGTGGTGGACTATTTGTGAAAACAGATTCGTGCTGTGTTCACGAAAATCATATAGAGTCATCACCCACCCTTCAATGTTCTTGAGAAAGTCCTATTTCGTTGCCTTGCGTTACTAAAACAAGTAAAAGAGCTGCAGTCGAGTGCCCCGACTACAAAATACCCTGTTCATTTCTTTTAAAATAAAAGGGGGATGGGGGGGAATTTTCCAAATCTGAAATAAGCTTGATCTGCTTAAGGCATAATCCTACCTTCATTCCCATTTTCAATGGGAACAGGGTATAAATATGTCATTAAAAAATCGTCAGCAAATTGTCCTGATTTGGGTCTGTTGCTTTACGAAAAATTAGCGGTGGTCATGAAAATAGAAAATGTGTTATTTGAGATATATAATCTTCATATTGTACTATTTTCCATGCTAATAAACATTTATTTGTTCCATTCGATCGAACATTCTTACTGCAGCTTTATGCAATAGTCATCCGATTTTGACAAAACTTTGCAGAATTGTGTGAAAGCATATCAAATAAATAAATGCCAGCTTAAAGGATATTTCCATTGAAAGCAAACAAGTTTTTCTCACTAGGTCTAGTTTTCAGACCCTACACCCAGAGAAATGTAGCACGAATCGACAAGCACGATTTCTGCTTCAATTTGGAATTTTTCTTCTTGATTTTTTTAAGTCGAAATCTGCTCGATTACAAGCAGACAAACGTTCTTGACTTCGAGCTTGATGGCAAGAGAAGTGCGGGCAGCCACGAAAGGAGAGAGCAATCTCTCTCGCTCCAAGCAATGTCGATGGCTGTTGCCTTCCAATTAAACTGAGAATTTGTCGCTTCTTTGGAATAACGCGTTGTGGCGGTGTCGGTTGAGATGTCGGTGTCAGTGTGTCCTGCAGTCTTCGAGGCCCCCTGAGTTCAAGTCCCACTTGAGGAAAGTGCAAAATAAAACAAGAAAGAAAGTCGGTCAAGCCCGACTATAACATACTCTGTACCAAGAAAATTTGTCTTGTGATGATAACTCGATATCCGTTCATCCGATCCTCTTCATTCCTTTGGCGGATCGATAAGTTATCCTGCTAACTAAATATGTCCAGAAGGAACAAGCCATCTATCTTCAAAACTGTGGGAGATATGACTTTTTTCTAAATTGCGGGGGCGGGAGGGGGCGTGGCCAAAATTGAAAATAAACTTGATCTGCCTGCAGACATAAGAAGCATATGTCCCATACATGTCAAACCTCTATCTCTTACCATCTCTGAGATCTGTGCGTTCATACGGACAGACAGACAGACAGACGGACGGACGGACAGACGGACATGGCTATATCGACTCGGCTGTTGATGCTGATCAAGAATATATACTTTATGGGGTCGGAGATGCTTCCTTCTGCCTGTTACATACTTTTGCACATACTTATAATACTCTGTGTACCTACGGTACAAAGTATAATTATTGAATGGCATTTAAAAATTATTCACAATTTAGCAATAATGGGGACTGGCAGTGGCATTGAGGTATGGGTTTTTGATGAGGTGGTGTGTTTTGCGATGTGGGTTCCGGTGCCCACTGCGCCAAGTCTATCGAGAAGGAAACTACTACTATTGGAATTGAAACTTTTTTATTTTGGCAACCAAGAAAAACTTTTTTATTTTGGCAACCAAGAAAATCTATTCTTAGAGTCGAGAATATTTATGCTTGCATCCAAGAATATCTTTTCTTGGATCCAAGACTATTTAAGCTTATTAACAAGAAGACTAAATTCAAAACCAAGAATTTTCGTGCTTGAAAATCCGTGCTTGGTTTCAGTATTTTCTTCTTGGATCCAAGAATTTTCGTTCTTACCGTACTTTTGACATCAAATCTTCTTGATATCAAGCACGATCATTTTGAATTTTTCTCTGAGTGAACTTTTCTTCGACAGCTTTACTAAATAGATGTCCGCAATCGACCAAATTTAGTGAAATCATGGAAAAGCATAGCAAACAAAGAAATACAAGGTTGGAGGCGTTTCCATTGAAAACAAAAATTTCTGCAGGGGTATAAAAAGCGGGCTCAGCAAACTATCGTGACCATAATGTCTTGATTTTGGTAGATTTGAAGCAGTTATTTTTCTCTGTGTAGGTCTAGTCTGTACCCAAGGTACACAGAGTATATTAATATCGGCGACCCTATTAAGTATCTTTATTGTTGTTCAGCATCCCAGTCGATATAGCCATGACAGTCTGTCTGTATGTCCTTTCTGCTACCAGTCTATCCCGGCTTAGCCCCTGCGAAAACGCTGAAACGAACCAAAAACGACACATCAAATCCGATCGGAAAAAAGTGTTAGGAGTTTTAGTCATGTCCTTAATAAAAGTTCTAATCGACGACGGACTATGTGCCTGCCAACCAATTTAAATCATGAGATCCCATGCCCTTTCCTTCCCTTAAGACTAACCTCTCTAAGCCATTTGATACAAAAAGTGGTTTCTTTAATCAACTGATTCAGTATATACAGCCCCAGTGACCAAGTGCTAACAGATCGGGCACCATTTTTATGTAAGATATAATGCCACTTGCATATGCCGATGATATTGATTTTAATTTAAATTAATTTAAATATTAAACAAAATTGCACCAACTTTTTGAAATCAAATCAACAGACTATAAGTGATGACATTTTTCTGCCTGACGGTAACGATAAGAAAGAAGCCATTAAATGTAAAAACACCAAATCCTCTAGGGGCGAATGTTAATTTTTTGTATGGATTGAAAGGCAAAATAAATGAACAAACGTGTGGCAGATTTGATTTTTATTTGCTTCATTTCTTACCATTTCAAGAAATGAATTATAATTTCTTCGGTGGAAATGGGCTATAAAACAAAGTACCAACACTCAGAAAAAAGCGGCTGAACGGAATAGAATTTAAATCGATTTTTTTTTGTTAATTATAAGTTCGATTTGTTCTTGGGTGTACTTAAATTGAATATGAAGCATTCTACAACCAAAAATTGTCTGCTAATATTATTGAAATGAGAACCAACCTTCTTGAATCAAAATTCCCAACTGGTTATATAACTTTTATAATTTTAAGTTGTTCTTTGGCAAAGAAGATTTAGTATAGAACCACAATTGAAGCCGTGCGAAACAGCTCTATCTCTCTCCCTGTTTTTAGGGCCCTCTGGCCGTGCGCTGTGAATGCTTGAAGCGATACATAACACACATGCAGAGGCAAACAAATATAATGCTGTGTCTTGCACCACACAGGCAATAACAATGGTTTTGTGGCGTAGGAAAACACGGTGGTTACAGGGAGACGGACATTGTCAAAACAAATAACTTGGGGAGCAAAAATGTCAGCGAAAAGCTGATATATTTTTGAGTGAAAAGTTGTCGATTCAGCAAATGTGCATCTTTATTAAATCCTTTTTTGTTTTTGGTAAGTGCAAGGCCTTCAGCCATCTCAGATTCAATACAGGGGCCTCGATTCAAAGCAAATTGGGAAAAGCTTTAGAATTTGCGGGTCTCAAACCAAGAACACTTCGTACTTTTTTGAGGAACTCTTATTTTCTTTCTAGAATGTTTTTAGGTTGACATTAGAAATATCTATACGTTAGGAAAGAATGTTTTGTTCTTGCTTTGAGAGCTTGTCGGGCTTGACCAAAATTATTACAACCTAAAGCAAAATATTTATATCAAAAATATTTTAAAACAATTCGAAATGTACTTTAAATATCCCGAAACAGTCTAAAATCAAGAGTTTCTGGGTTGCCGATCTATTGACACCCTTTAAACTTGATTCAAGTACAACGGGTACACGAACCGCCAAATCTCAAATGCAAGATGGTAAGCCTATCCACTCTGTCAATCTAAATTCGATATAAACTCGTAGCTAGATTGCAATAGATCAATCTTTGTAAATACATCTCTAATATCTATAAATCTTTGGAATAATCTTATACTTTTAAAGGTGTGCAAGTGTCGGACTAAATTTATAGTTCATAAAATTCCACCGAAAATTAATGCTCTATTGTCATTAGCCTTAACACTTGCCACTTGACAGCCTCATTTTGTATAACGCGCCATTCAGTTATTTGTTATTGCCCAAATGGGCCTTCAACAACCCCAAAAACCCTCAAATATTTATATATGTACATTGTACAAGCTTCAACAAACGAACAATGAGAATGTGGATTGGAGTGGGTATGGAAAAGCCAATCGATTTTAATGGTCACCACATAAAGCAGCCCCCGGAAACTCTCGTGGGAATGAGGGTCACCGTGCACCTCTCTCTGTGTGCTGGAAAGGACTGACAATTTTTTAATCAACCCAAACTTGTGCAGCAACAAATGGCCGAACACCGAAAATGTCGCTTCCTAATAAAAACCAACGGCAAATATTCTTAGCCCATTTGGGCACGTGCTCGCCGGCATTCTGGCTGCTGTTGGCGATTGTGTGAACCTTGATTAACGCAATGGGGGCTGGATGTTGTGGCAGGGGACAGCATCAGCGGGTGGAATATTGTAGCTGTTTGCCAAATCTCTCGGTGTGTTGTCTCTCTAAATTTTAACTATGAATGTCCTGGGCTGGTAGTGCCAACAATAACAACGGCAGCAACAAATGTGTATATCCGTCTCTACGACTGTGTGGGTAAATGCCTGCGATGTTTGTGTGTGAGTTGGCAGTAAAATTTGTTTACCAAAACCTTCTTAGCTTGGCTTAGTGGCCCCTCACCGCCATTGTTGGTGTATTTGCATTTGGCTCTGCTCTGTCTTTTGCTCCCCCTTTTGGTATGATTGTTTGTGTGTGGGCGTGAAATTCCGTAGAAACGTGTGTGCGTGTGTAGGTGCACACATACATCTGGGATGTGTGTGTTCCTCGCCTTTGGCCTTTTTACCGCTTTTGCTTTTTTACCAGTTTTGTTTGTCTTGCTGCTGGCACTGTTGCTTGGCTCTGGTTTCGGACAGCCTCGAGTCAGTCGCATGCGGCAGCCCTTTGACTAGGTCGGAATTGGAATAGAAAGAAACGGCTGCACATTAAAATTTGGAAATGTAAAGCGCTTTGCCTCTGCCTAGTGATTTGCCCACAAAAGGCGTATTAGACATAAGCAATGTCTGCAACGGGTGTTATAAAAAGCTCCACAAAGAATGCTGTGCAATTTTTACTTTTAAGCTGCCCCTAAACTTCTGCAGAATTCCATTGATGGAAAGTCGGAAGTGATTCTTCCATCATTACAGCAACAAACATGAAATGTGTTCAGGAATTGATTCATTTTGATAAATAGTATGAAGGACAGGTATGTCGGCTCAAAAGTTGAATGTCCTTGCATTTGCCGCTACTACAACTGCAAAGTAATGCAAATTCACTCAACGAAAATGTATTTCTCAGGTTTTCTAGATTTTAATGAAGTTCTCCGATTTGGTAGCAGGTATGTTATAGTGCTTAATTAGAAGAATCTGTTAAGTTTGCAAATCTTTTCATCAAAACTATTTCAAAAACTTAAAAATACACTTCTGGAAAGATTGAATATTCCTGCCATACAAAATCCGGGGCGAGACGGATGATGCAGCCAAAGTCGATCTGCGAGAATATTTCCCATTGGAAACACAAAGGCTTAGCATTTAAAATGCGGAGCAGCTTCACTTCACAAAAATCCCTGCCATTTACTTGTATGCCTGTTACTCATCTATATTTAAGATCTAGAGTCTTTGGTGTAACCAAATATGGGGTGCTTTTTCAGCAGCTTTCGAAAGATTTGCATAATTTAATGTTTAAAGATGTTTTCATGTAAATGTTGAACTCGGCTGCGCCTCAAATGGTTCCAATTTTGGCATACATATCGGCTGGTATGTAAAGAATAATTTCTTCAATATTGGCTGCACTGAAAGCCAACTGTTGCGGCCTTATCATATAGCCTTATTATCATAGATATGAGCCTTAACATAGCCCCACCAAAAAATGATAAAAAAGGGCGTTTTAATCCACTACAAACATTGCATTTTTCAACCAGAATTTAGCTTCGACGTGGAAAGTGGAAGTTCGATAATTAAATTCAATTATCTGCAAGCGTTCTTTGTTTGTAATTCGGTTCATGGTCAAATTATATCCCAAACTGAACATGTTTGACAGTTACATGTGACACGACAACAGCTGAGCTGTCATAAAGAGTGTTGCCAAAGAAAAAATATATCAAAATCACCCTTTTCGTCTTATTAAGATGTTTGGTTCTGCTGTGTGAAAGTTGATGTTTTGCTATTTGCATTGAAAGTTGGTATGATTTTAAGTAAGGGGGAGGAAAGATCGAACTAATGGTGTAAGAATCGGAGAAATTCTAGACTTTACTTTTACTTAAACTTTTGACAAAAAGGAACTAATAACTACAGCGATCTTCTTCTTAATAGCTTATCCTGTATTGATAATGACGGGCTCGCTAAAGCCATGTTCTCTTATGGCCGGCCACAATAAAACCATTTTAGAATACTTAGTTTCTGTGGTTTGAGTAACTTTTCAGGGGAGTGAAAATAAGTAAACTGTTCCGGAGTCCACTCTTGGTTGTCTATTTTGAAATTGATATCGTCATCCATAGTTCAAACATTATATTTTATTGAATTGAACAAATTTGAATAGAGTTCTATTAACCAATGTTTAAAGGTGTCTCTTTGCTTTTCAGAAACATAAGACACGGATTTTTAATATTAATATTGCTAATTTTTAGAGATTATCATATTCGAAATAAGTTATTTTTAGGTAAAAGCATATGCTAAAATAGGTTTAAAATAGGTAAAAACAGGTCGAAGTAGGCTAAAAAAGGTCAAAAATATGTTAATATATGCCTCTCACAAAGTACCATTTTAAATACCGACCTTTTGTTGGAAACGCGAAAAATACTAAAATGGTAAATGGTTCGTAGCGAACTGTTCAACGCACAATTTTGGTAGATCCTTCGTTTCGTACCATACTTCCGTTTTGCATAAGGTACGTCAAGATACGCATCTTTGTGTTCTAACCGCTTAAGGAAGAACTGATTTTGAGAATGGGTTCAGTACAGGTACGTTCAATATCGTACGTTAAATATTCCAGTAAGAAAAGAGAAGACTATTATATATTACGCTTGGAATAGCGGTATCATGTAGTCGATGCGTAGTTTGCTGGCGTTTGCGTTTTTTATTTCACCACAAAAAAGAAAGCAAGAACAACAATTTTCAGAAAAGCGAACATAAAACCAGAACAATGCAGATTCAGGGAATGGCGCAAGTGGCATAAAAGAATATCACACGGCGCTACTTCAGTCGCACCCACCCAACGGAACCGCAACATGTTATGCAAATCTGGTTGGGGTCGTTCCTAGGAACTGTGCTTGTGTTGGTGCTGCTGCGGCCCTAGCCATGTTATGTGTTGTCCTTCCTTATATTTGTTATACTCTGTAACAAAGGTATACAGAGTATATTAAGTTTGTGCTAAAGTATGTAATAGCCTCTCCGACCCTAAGAAGAATATATATTCTTGATCAGAATTAACAGCCCAGTCGATATAGCCGTTCGTCCGGATGAACAAAACACATCTCAGAGATGGAAAGAGATATAGGTTTGACTTGTAAGGGGCATATGCTACATGCAGACAGTCTTGTAGATAGAATCTTCGAACCTTCTGGACATATTTAGTAATCAAAATAATTTATAGCTCCGCCAAAGAATTACTAAAGATCGGATGAAGTCAAGTTATTACTAATAAGTATTAGCAAAAGAATGTTCACTCAAGCGGCGCAGAAGCAGCGCTGCAGCATCAAAATTTATACTGAGCATACAACATTGTTGTTACAGAGTATAACATAGTCGGGCTTGTGTTATTTTGTGTAAGCTCTGTTGACCGCTCGCTGTTGAGCGTCAGCCATCCCAACTGGTGGCATCAGAAACAATTTAGCAGCTTTGCTTCGCTCGGCAGTTTTTATCGCAGGCTCTTTCACTTTTATTTTTATTTAATTCACTGAAAAAGTTAATTTAAATTGCAAAAATCCATTGTTTTGCCTAGCACATTGTCATTGTCCCTTTTACCTTCGATTCGCATGCGATTTTCTTGGTTCTGGGCGACGTTCCAGTGTCCTCAATTAGCATGTCGGGCAGGGCTGGACAAGCTTGTAGCATTTAAAATGATTTCCTAAGTAGATTGTAAAAATTGCTGGCAATTATATTTAATAGCCCTTTCAAGTGGGCCATAAACGAGGAAGGCTGTAAAGCACTGAGCAATGGATGGGTTCTTGAGACGGTAACGGTTGAATTTCCCCCTTCTCTCTGCAAGCAAAGGTAATTTGTCAGAACCGTTCGAGAGCACTTAACTCAAAGCCCGCGCAGGCTTGAAGAGTTCCAATGGATAATAGCGTCAAGTATATAAATAAAAGAAAAGTAAAGGAGTAAGAAATAGCAAATGCCACTCTGTTACAACAGCCAATCGAATCACTTTAAACAATGCACACTAGGACAAAATGCAAAACGGACTGGCAGAAGTACCAAAATTCAAGTTTGTAGTCCAGGCGAATTTAGTGTCTTAGGCAGGGTCCAATAAACCTGTTCGGGAGTGTACAGTCTTGAAGATTCCATGAACGGTGTTCCGCAGTTACGGAGCCCAAAGTGAACGGAGACTATTTTCTTAGTAATTTTGGATATGTTTTTAGTTTCTAGTAACTTTTTCTTTTTTAACAGGCAAAAAAACATCACCAAAATCATAAAGTACAGTAGCGTAAATAGGATTTTGCCATGTGTGGGGATGAGGCTTCTTGGGACTTTGAAATTTGAGTTATTGTTTTCTTAACTATTTAATTTTTCCTGTGTTCTCTATTTGTCGCAACGTTTGTTACGACTTGGTCCCCTGGAATCCCGATTTTTAACTAAACGGGTTGCATATTTTTCGATCTGAAATCAGGCTTGTAAGGATAGTTGTAAAATTGCCTGCCTTCCCCGCTCGTCGCGAGATAGCAGATCTTTCTCTCTTCAGGGGGCCATCCCAGGCTCTTCAAACTATAAAGAGAAAACATTTTCATAAAAAATAAAAAAAATATATATTTAAAGCTTGGCTTAGAGACGTCGGCTTTTCTGCTGTTGAACATTCAACTTGCGATGCAAATATAAAAACTTGACATTAATTTAAAAAAAAGTGTTGTACATGAACTTAAGTATACTAAAAATCCTCATTTACTATTCTCCTCCTATATACTATAGCACCCTCAATATAATCCGCCAGTTTTGCCCAACCCATGGCTCCATCCAAAGCCGCGACGATCTCCTCTGCCTCAAGCACTCCCTGCTTAAAATATCGACATCGAAACTCTTTCAAAATAGGGCATCTTCCGATAAAATGATGCATGTCCTCTATCTCCTTCCAGTTGCAGTTTTCGTAATACAGGATAAAAAATCTTTTTTTCAGTTTAAAAAGAGGTTAGCGTACTAAACTCTCAGTACCATTGTTTATAGCGAATGGATTTTTTTGAAATTAAAACAAAACGAAAGACAATTCAGCAACCTTTCTACATTTGGCTCACTTATTGAATAAGTTGTAGAAGGTCCAAGATCAACTGCCGCCAGTTGGTCACACCAAGCTTCGAGATATCTTTCGTCACTTGGTCACCCCAGCTCAGCTTTGCTCGTCCCACCCTGTGCTTCTTCCATAAATTTTTCCGTTTGTACAGCTGTTTTGCTGGAGCTTAGTCATCCTTACGAGTAACATGTCTTATCCAACGCAGTCGCTGATTAAGATCTGGGATGATAAGAGACTTGTATAGCGCAATTTTCGTTGTTCGAAGGAAAAAAAAAACCGCCTACTGAGCCCGTAGTAGCATCAGTTTGCAAGAGTAATTCTTCTTCGAATTTCCAGACTATTGTTGTTGTCGCTGGTTATCGTCGTTCCGAGATAGACAAAATCCTTAACGATCTTGAAGTTGTAGTCTTCCATTGCAAAAGATTTTCCAAGACGCGTAGACACACTGCGCGTTGATAATAGGTACTTCGTCTTATCCTCATTTACCGCTAAGCCCATAAGTTTAGACTGCTTCTCAATCTCTGAAAGCGCGTTGCTTATCGCAGATTCGTCCCTGCCGATAATATCAATATCATCGGCATATGCAAGTAGCATTATACCTTTGAAAAAGATGGTGCCCGATCTGTTGACATTTGGGCATTGGATTAGTACATATATACTCCATCAGTAGATTAAACAAGTCATACGATAGTGTGTCACCCTGCCTAAACCCTCTTTTGGTATCAAATGGAGCTGTGTGTGCTTCTCAACGTCATAATGCAAAGTCGAACGTACTTTGCTGGTAAACCTAAAGTAGACAGGGCTTCAAAGAACTTTGACCTTATCGGAGTGTCAAAGGCGGCTTTATAGTCAACAAAAAGGTGGTGGGCATCGATCTCTGTCCAATGTGTCTTGTCCACGATTTGTCGTATTGTGAATATCTGGTCTATGATGGATTTGTCTGAAGCCACACGGATAAGGTCCAATTCGTTCGCTCATTCTCGGCTTTAGACGTTCACATAGGATGCATGACAGACCCTTAAATGCAATGGGTAGAAGGCCGATCCCGCGGTAATTGGCGAACACTGCAGGGTCTTTTTTAAAAATTGGCAAAATACACTAAGATTCTAATCTTCGGGCATGCTCTTTTATTCTGCAAAGGAGTTGGTGCATGCACCTTACCAATTCCTCGCCATCAGCCTTGAACAATTCAGCGGGCAACTCATCAGAGCCAGCTGATTCGTAGCTTCGTAGCCTTTTATGGCTAACCTGACTTCAGTAATTTTGTGTTGTAATGTAAGCTGTGTACCACTCTGGTGAAGAGTGTAAAAAGTAGCAAGGACCATGTCTAGCTGTTGTCTTTCTCTTCGCCATTTACTCTCGACACACTCAATATCCTCTCTTAAATTTGGAAATTAGTTTTCCTTTCTAAAATATAGAAAATGTTTTAGGAAAAAGAAAAGGTTTTTTAAATTTAGAAAGAGTTTTCCGATTATTAGAAAAACAATTCTTGAATTAGAAAGTGTTGTTTAATTTAGAAAGTCTCAGACCAATTTTAAGAAATTATTTTCGCAAATATTTGATGAATCGGCTTTGACCACTTTTGTAGCAGGCAAATTCACTTTTATGTAACAGGCAGAAGGAAGCATCTCCGACTCCATAAAGTATATACAGGGTGCGCCATATAAAGTGTCGGTATGGCAACACTGAATAAATATAAAAACAAACAACCGATTGCTATATGTTGATCTTGTTCCTTTAATTTGGTCCTGTACAATTTATTTCGACTACTTTTAGAACACAACATCAATTAAGTGGCCGCCTTTATTGGCCACAACAAAATGTGCCCTTTTTGCGGCATTTTCCATCACTTTTTCGAGCGTCTCAGTCGATAAAGTGGCGATTTCGGCACGAATGTTGGCCTTAAGCTCTTCAATGGTCTGTGGATCGCTGGCGTAAACCTTGCTTTTTAAATAGCCCCACAAAAAGAAGTCTGGAGCGGTCAAATCTGAAGATCTGGGTGGCCAGTCAATATCGCCTCTTTTTGATACCGGCCAAAACAGTCACTTTTTGGTCGGGTAAAGGTATTTCATGGATGCGGTGTGGATTTTCCGTGCCCCATATGCGACAATTTTGCTTATTAACACCACCAGAAAGCGTGAAATGGGCCTCATCGGTCATCAAAATTTGTTTCCAATTGTTAGCACAATTGAACGATTATTTTCGATGAACAGCGTAACTATTTCGGCACGTTGTTTTGGTGTGAAGCGTTCCATGGTCAAAATTGTACTAGATTGATGTTTCCAAAACATGTCTAACAAAAGGAAACGGTTGGTAAATGTCAAAGTTATTCAGTGTTGCCATTCCGACACTTTTTATGGCGCACCCTGTATATTCTTGATCAGCATCAATAGTTGAGTCGATATACCCATGTCCCTCTGTCTGTATGAACCTACCAAAATCTCAGAGACTTGAAGACCAAGAGCATCCACATTTTAGATGTAGGCTTCTATTGACTGCACGCAAAACAACCGCCCGCGCAATAAAAAAAAAGGAAAATATCTCCTAAATTTTTTAAGATTCAAGCTCAGATTTCGCCAATATCTACAATCTCACAAATTTTCATAGAGATCGGATAATAAATGGCAGAGTTAAAAAACGTTGCATACTTATCTGAGTATTTCGAAGTCGGTCAGGGCCAACTTTAACTTGTTTTTTTTTAAGTGTAGTGTAGGCGGAGAGGGAGCTCCAAGTTTGCTCTTTGGAAGCTCACGACAACGATTCAAGCGGCAAGTGGCGCCAAAGTTCCCAGCTCAACGCCCTGATGGTTCCTGGGCTAAAACACCACTGGACAGAGTGGAAGCTTTTGGCCTGACCCTAAAAAAGCGGTTCCAGCCGTACGAAACCTCCTCGCCCCACCGGAACCAACTAGTCTCAGATGCCCTCATTAGCACCCTCCAAATGGCCCTCCCAATTCCACCAATCACCTTCCCTGAGGTAAAAGGGGAAATCAAGGATCCGGCGATACGTAAAACCCCAGGCATTGACAACGTTGACAACAGGACTATGATACGGTACGGTATGGTACGATCCATTCGAAAAGCCATACCAAATTTCCACGTGACAACTCAACTCGCTGCTCTATCTATCATATCGTATATTAATAGAAAGATACAAGCGGCTGGCTCAAAATTAATTTTGTATTAGAAATTTATAAAGTGAGTGTGTTAAGAGCAGACCAAATCAGATGAGGACACATCGCAAAAATTTCTTAATAATTCAGTATCTAGTTAAAGTTCACATAAAGAAAAGTAATTCCACATTGGAGCACGGGACCTTCTTTTCACTCATGTTTTAACCAATTTCAAAAGGAAACTCCCGAAATTATTATAAAAGTATGGCAAAATGGAACTAACTTTGCCGTTTGCAAATTGGGACGGAAGTGAATTTGAGAATTTGTCTACTTAAGCCTGAAAAAAAATCATATTTTGTAATGCAGATGTCCTGGTGTCCACAATTCGGCAGCTGCCTTTTCGTATGCAAATAAACCAATCACATCTTTCAAAAACTTTTTGTTGAACAACGCTTTCAAGCCATCTTGTCGACCGTCTCCGGCCGCAGAGCAATCAAAGCGCCCACACATGGATGGACTGCTCAAATGGAGAGAAGCAGCCAACACAAACTTAAATTATGAATATTTCAGTTCACGGAAGTGGAAGTGAAAGAGTTGTGGGCAAAGCCGCGTTCTAAACATGCGCCAAACTGTAAAGGACAAAGTTTTACGTTGCTCAGGAAGAGCTAAAGCAATGGGACCACAAAAACTTTTAATGCGAGGCAAGTGGAGGACAGGTCACGACACGTTGGCTTTGATCTTGTTGTAGGAACTTGTACCTGGGCCGTGTCCTCTGCCGGCACGGCTTTGTTTGCCATTCAAACGCAATTAAACTGGCTGGTGAGCAAATAAGGTGGGCTCAAATTAAAAACCATAGTCCTTAGTTGGGGCTAAGCAAATTGGCTTTGCACTTGGCTTAATAAGCATAATGGGCTGAGGTTGAATGGTCACGTGGGCGTCCCGACGACTCGACCACTGCTAATTAATTATTAAATTAAATTTCCGTCAGGCCCATGAAAGTATTAATTGCTGCGTGCCGATTCTGGCTTAAGGAGCGGCCAAAGCAAAGCCAATCTGAAGCCCTTTAAGTGTCACACAAGCGGTAAGAGCAAACCGTCGACGCGCATCAAAGCAACACTTCCGCTGCCAGAACCCCGAAGTGTTGCCTTGTTTGTTTCCGGCGCCAGCAAAAACCAATTGCACGTTCAAGGAACGGCAGGCCAGAAGCGGTTGGGGGAGGGCATGCGTGTGTACGGTACGAGATTGAATTGAACGATAATAAAAAACGGGCATTGCCCCTCTCAGTCATCATTCCATTGGCAATCTGCCCTTGTAAGACAACTTCCGGTGGCAGCATTTTGGCGCCATGTCATATTGACAGCCCCAGTCTTATTAATATTAAAGCAATGTGGCACTGTCAGGTTTTGTTTGTCGTGTGTGTGCGCCCTCCCAATGGCCACATAAAATGCTTTGGTGTGTGCACAACTTGCCCTGGCAGCCAATGTTTGGCACTGGAGCCGGAGCGAGCGCGTGGTAAACATCCGGTAGCCATTGTTGTGACTGGAAAGGGATCCGAGCGCAGAGGGCATGAAATTGTATTGCAATAAAATGATTTATTTCTACGTATTTCCTCTAACAAACACATTCGAAGCGGAGCTCGCATCCCAGAGTGTCACGTTGAGATAGTCCAAGGCCTCGTCCACTGCCGGCTGTGTAGTTTTATTGTCTTGTCTCGCACGTCGTCTAGTTGTCGTGAAATTCTCATAAAACTGCTATAATTCTATATCCGAAAATGCCACCAAACTCTGCCCACTAGACGGCATGCGACTGTCTTGATAACAGCTCCCTGTCCAGCAACAGATTCCATGGAGGTCCCATTCCTCTTCCTGTCCATCACAAGTCATCTTGTTTTTATTGCAGCCACAACTTTTATTAAATGGCCAAAACAAAAAACATTCTGGGCAACCCCCAAAATGTGAAACCTTATCCGGAAATGCCGTTCGCCTTGCTTGACCCTATCAGACCCTATCGGAGGAAAAAGAAAAGGATTTACTTTGGCAGCTGGGAGTCGCTTGCCTTTAATGGTCTTAAAATAACTTGCCCTGAATGCTTTTATCGAGTTTATCAAAGGCAATGGCAATCATTGATATAGATAAATTAAATTTGATTTATTTTTATGCTGATTTTGAAAACGAATTTGGTCTCTTCATTTTGTCCATGAAATGAATTTCTGCTGAGCTTATCAAAGAGAAAATTGAGTTACGCCACATAGCAGGCAACAGGGTGAGGACACGGTGGCGAATGCGTAACATTCATCACGTATACGACATGTCAAGAGCCCAGAGCAAGGCAAGTGCAGATGTTGTGCAGTTTTAATATTTGTAATAAGCATAATCAATATTGTAGCTAACAGTTATGAAACCTTGGGCTGTAATCGTGGAGTATATCGATATCAGTGTTAATGGAAGCGCTACAGCCAGAGGGGCCAAGCGCTTTTTGCGTTAATTACAAAATCAATGAGAGCGTAAGTTGAGTTCGGTCCATTCCGAAGATGGGACTTACACGGTGTGGCAACCGTAATGAAGTTTTTAAAAAACTATCGATAGAGATAGCAATCTCTGGCGTTGTTGTTTTTCTGTTATCAAGCAACATTCTAATGCTACAAATTAAAGAAAAACGAATGCGAAAGTTAAATTCGGCCCTGACCGACTTCGATCTACAAGTTAATCAGGGGAATTAATGTATAATGGCTTTCCCTTATGATAATTAAGAGAGCATAAATAAGAGACCATTATGTTAGCAAGCAGCGGTCACTGCTTTGAGAATTATGCAACGATTTTTAACCTATACAACTCTGTCATTTATTATGCGATATATATTTAAATTTTGTGAGATTGTAGATATTCGGCTCATACACTTCACTGAAGATTGTCAGCTAGATATTTTAAAATTTGTAGGAGATATTCGTATTTTATTATTGCGAGAGTAGAAGGGTGCATGGCTAAAATTGGAAACAAGCTTGATCTGCGTGCAGACAATACCATTCTACATTTAAAATTTGGTTACCCCAGTTCTTCTAGTTTTTGAGATCTAGGTGACGGACATGGCAATATCGATTCGGCTATTGATACTGATAATGAACTAACTAAAAACATAAACTATATATTATGGGATCGAAGTTGCTTCCTTCTGCCTATTACATACAATTGCATGACTTTTGTGTATCCTTCTAACTCTACGAGTAACGGGTATAATTAATGAAAGCTGCTATTAAAGTCAAGAAAAGGTGTATTCATTAACCTTGTTCCACTGGCACATTCTTGAGGTCATTAGCTGGATGAGATAAATGACCTCATTCTTTATGTGTATTTTGCCCATAATAGATAAATCTCCATTCGGCATGTCATCCGCTGTGATGATCAAATCACAGTTACTACATTTGACATTTGCACCTTTTAGCTTTTTTCCGCTAAAAGGATAGATTTTTATATCGATAAGTCCAAGTGTCATCAATAGAACAGCTGATTGTGAATAGTTAAGGTAAGCTCCAAAACTATAATTCTTATATAAACAATACTAATATTTGTTTATCTGATAAATAATACACGAAACCGGCCATTACCTGAGGGGACTACCACGAGAACATACTATTAAACATGCACAGAGGAGAGGAGAGAGGAGAAAAATCGTGTTCAGAAAATAAGATTATTTCATCTCAAAACAAGAACAGAATGTGCTCTCAAATTTTTGAGAACAAATATTCCGAATGTTCTTGAAATGAGCACCATTCAGCTCAGCACCGAAAAGTATAAGTAGCCATTCAGAGGTGCGGCTGCAGAAGTGGGCAATAGCCTAACGAGCTAGCACGTCCGCCGTCGCGTCGTTGCTCGCGGGGGTCTTGGGCTCTACTCCCAGTAAGTCCGAAAAATTTTTCTTTCTTCAATTTGACTAACTTAAGGCAGGTGGGGTGTTGTACAAGGCGGATGTCTCCTGCGGACTTGGAGCTGGAATCGGACCTCTAGACCTGGAATTGGACCAGAAATTGGACTCGGAAAATTGGATCTGAACCACCCAAGTCTTCTGGTCCTGGACCCTGGACCTGGACCTCAAATTTTTTGAGTTTTAAATGTTCTCAAGAACTGAACATTTCAACTCACATCAAGATTTTGCGTTCTCAAAAAAAAGTTCTTGAAGTGAGAAATTGTTCTTGAAGTGAGAAAATCCGTTCATAATTTTTGACAACGAATGTGCTCATATTGAGTCCAATGTTCTCGGTTTTTTCCCTCTGTGTGGGGGAAGAGAACTTTGAGGCATTCAGATAGAAGAAGAAGATTGCGGCCATGTTTAAAAATGCCGGGATCGAGCTGGACGGGCTTAAATATGGAAATAGCCATCCGGAAATTCGTGTCACATTTTGCAATTCTTTGTAGAAAATGTGCAAGAAAGTTATGGTTGACCCTCTCGTCTCGGAAGCTTTCCTTAAAAAAAGCGTCTAAGTTGTCAGGCACATATCGTTCGCAAAAAACACCACATTTCGCTTCTACAATGTCTGCAAGATTTAAATTAAAACTAATTTAGTTAATAACAATAAGATATAGGTACAAGTTGCCATGCACTAGGTGGTACTCTACAATCAACTCATCGAAATCGTCATCTAGCAGTTGGCAAATGCACTCTTGATTTTTGTTACAAATCAGCAGCAACGGATTTAAATCCATTTCAGTTTATTATTTAAGGCCAATTTAATGTTTAAATCAAAACCATCCAAACAGCTGATCTTTGTTTACTTTAGTTTCAGCATGACCATTCGCGTGTAACCGTGATAAACATTCAGTAGTGGAACAAGGGGAAATTCAATTTTTGTGAATGACATCAAGCATGTGCCAGTGGAACAAGTCAACCATTTATAAAAATATTTATTTTTTATTTTTTTGGTTTTAGATCACTTTGGTCACACTTTTCACACGCATACAAGCACCACCGACAACGACCGAATATTCGTGTTCTATAAATAGCTTTCAATGCATATAGCGTACGTGTGATTTTGTGTAGTCGGCCGCGGCAGAGACCCTATGCACACGCTGCCTGCTGTGTGCATAGGAACGTCGCGACGCGCCCATCTCTGCTTTATACCCTTGGGTATAAAGATTTATTTGGCCACCCACGTTGAACACGCGGAAAACGCCACGACGAATTGACTGGAATTAACCAATGTATCCAAGTAAATTTTGTAGAAGAAAATGATGAGTATTTAGATGATTTTGTTGGTTGTGTCCAGATGAATTGTGTGTATAAATTTGATTATATGCTAACATTGATTTCATTTAGGAATGTAGTGATGCTTGTGAGGGATGAAACGTTTTCGTGTTGCATGAATCGATAAATGCTATCGTATTTGGTGAGTGTTGGGTAGTTTTGTCTTGAAGCGGCAAATTTGGAGCATTTAAAAATAATGTGAGAGGAGTCTTTCAGTTCGTTGCAGGTATCACATCTGTTGTCGTTCACAACATTCATTTTGGCCAGAGTTAATTTGTCGAACGCATGTCCCGAAGTAAATTGAAAGCGATTGAAATAAAGCAAATAAATAGAATTATTTCAATCGCTTTCAATTTGCAATTTTTGTGGTGAAACCAGGGTGTTTTGGAAATGTCTGGGAAGAGTTGACAGTAGAATCTGTATTTAGTAGCTGCAAAGTTCCAGTATTCTTGTTTCCATTGCGAGTTTATGTTCCGAAAGATTTTGTTGATTGCATCATTGACTGTCCATTTTAAGGTAATAAAGGATCCTTCCGTAAATGCATTTTTGGCCGCAGCATCAACTATGGTGTTTAGCTTTATATCTTTGTGTCCTGGTATGTAATGTATCTCTACAAATCGTTGGTAAGTGCAGTTTTGTATCTTGCGGATGATATTGTCGGCGATGTAGTTGTTGTGTATGGTTTTTTGCAGTAGCTGAGCTCCACTTCGACTGTCAGTTAGAATGGCAATACGAGTTTGATTTAGGCGAATGGCATGGTCTATTGCATTTTCTATTGCTATGAGTTCTGCATTTAGAGAAGAGATAATTTTGTTTGTGTAGATGCTGTTTGTGTGGTTAGAATTTTCGTGAAGGCCGCACTCGAGTGCGTTTTTGTAACTGAGCCATCTGTGAAGTTTATTTCAAATAATTTGTTGTTGAGAATGGCCACTTTTTCATTGAAAAGTAGTTGAACTAGATTAATGCAAATTTCATTTTTGTTTTTCGCTGAACCTTTGCGGAAGTTAAGATCAAAGCTTAGCTTCCTGCAGCTGTGAGACGTTTGGGAGATACATTCAATGTGATTCAGTATATGCTCAAATTCTGTGTATACTTTGTGATAGCTTGTATTAAGCTCAGAGTTTGATTTGAGTGTTGCACATGCAGGAAGATCATAAGCGAAGACCTTGACTAATTCTTTAGCTGTAGTAAACTTCACTCTGTATTTAGGTGGGAGTTCAGCCGCTAAGTGATACAAAATTTGAACTGGTGTTGATTTTATTAGCCTAGGGCTCTTCTTAAGTGAAAATTTGTGTGAACCGTTATCTTGTCTATACACAGAGAGGAAAAAGTCGGACTAAAATTAAGTTTAAACGGACTCGACCTCTAAATTCGCAAACTTAAAAATAAGTACTTGAACTTAGTACGTTTTACTCAAATTGAGAACGAACTATCTCAAAAAAAGTAAAAAACAATCTTAAAATTAGTATTATCAAACTTAAAAAAATTGTTGTTCTTTCTTAACCAGATATGCCCAAGAAAAACCCAATGGAAGGTGTAAAGCAGCGGTCGGCACGGCCCTATCCCGCGGGATAGGATTTTTAGCTAGCTAAATCTAGCCTTTTTAGCGTTAAATATAGCGCTGTTTTTTAGTTATAGCTATTAATTATGCATATAAGAAAAATGTTAGCTTTTTTATGTATTTTGTTAATAGGCAGATGTATACAGGGATCTGTGCTGGGCTGCCAAGCTGCAAAAACATGTGATATGCAGAGTTGCCAAATGTTCCGAGATGTACGCATACACACATTTGAGTAAATGGCCGGAATCGACTTCCAGATACCCCTCCTTCACTTAGTGCAAAAAAGTCATTTAACCTTGACATAAAACTAATTTGCTATTTCGCACTAAGACTATCAAATGCTATGCAGTGGCTAGCGAGGTTACACATACATACATATGTGTGGACGCTCAAACGGTAAATCCATGATGCAACTGGCGCTGGGCTGAATGTAGTCGGTCGAAATAATGCATTACGTACGAGCCACAATGTAATGCATTACCTATGAGATTTTTTTTCAGCGCATTTGTAATGGCTCGAGAATTTCTGCATTACAATATGGTAAAAGAATACGCTTGTGTAATGGGGACCCGAAAGAAACTTCGGCACGTCATTACTTTCTGCATTACAAAATTCAATAAACTCATGTACCGTGCGGAAAATTTGGCCATTTCTTAAGAAAGTAAAGCAGGTTGTATTGGGTTTTTGAATGCATACAGGCGAGAGGTAATGCATTAATAATGGACGTAATAATGAGCATTTGCGCCACTGGGTATATAAGGTGAGGACACGCCAGTGTGAGGCGTACTTTTGCTAAAGCTGCGAGAGAGATTGGGAGAGAGAGTGGGAGAGCGAGTGGCAGAGCGAGAGTGAGTGGCGCACATGGACGCACTTTATGTATGCGGGTGTGTCTGTGTGTGTAACAACAAATGCGATCGCTCAATCAATTGTCAGAAGAAAAATACATTTTAGGAAACAATTCAATACTAGTGTAAATATTAATTAAAACCATTTAAACATTAGTAATGTTAATAAAAAATAATTATTTGTATATATCAGCTTCGTACTAACATTGGGATATGTGCATTTCCACGATGCAAAATTATGTACAAAAAGATAGACAAGAGAGATTCTATAACATTTGGTTACCTCTATGTTTGGTGCATAAAATTAAAAAAAAAAACAATATAACCTTTTTCAATTGTATTGTGTTATTTATTATTTATATACAAATTAAACAAATATTTGTGTGATACACTTTTTGTTGCATCATGATCATGGCCTTGGCCACAACAACACAAAGTATGTATTCATTTTTTGCTACAGCTCAAAAAAACCACCCCCAAATACAAAAACAAAACAAACAAAAAATCGACATCCGCGGACAACCATACGCTTCAAGAGTACGCGCAGCACTGAACGTGGGGGTACTTTGCAGGGAACTCACACTGGCGTGTCCTCACCTTATATAGTTGCATCATGGGTAAATCGTTAAAGATTTGCGTGGGGCCTGAGAAATCAAAAGTGGGAAAGAGACAGACAGATAGCTCACAGACAAATTCACTGAACTGCGTCATTTGAGATCAGACAGTGTGTTAAGCAGACGAGTAATTTTCAGTGCGCAGAAAAATGTCGATTGAAAAGCTGAAAAATGAGAGCGGGCCAAGTTTTATTGTTTCCGAGGACGACGACGAGCTCGAGAAACTAATTAATACGTTCGAAATGCCGGAAATATTGCCGTGTTTAAAGGGTAAGCTTTCATAAAAATGTGCTTTGTGCTTACGTGCATATTGTGTTTTTTTTGACTTCATACATACAAATACATAAGCACATAAACATATCTGTGTACAAAAAAAAAAGAAGTGCTCACTTGAATGCCTTATACATTTTTGGCCATGTTTTGTTTAATTATTAAATTTTAATAAGTTGCACTTTAAGCCATTGTATACACATGTTTTTAAGTACTGCGTAAGTTCTTGTATGAGTGTATGTATGTATGTACGTATGTACTAAATATGAATGCTTCTTTCATCATATATGTGATTTATTTCAGCTGCCCAAGTGACTAAGGGTGCAATTTCGAGAGCTTTTAATGTGGGAAAAGTCAAAGGTAAGATCTTAAACCGAAATTTAAAAACGCTGTTTAACTGACAATTTTTTTTTCAAGTTCGGCATTGACGACGAAACTTTGTCCGCGGGAACAGGAGTTCAAAGTTCGCTGGAGACACATAGCCCATCGCAGTCACTAAAATGTGGTCCCAGATTGATATTGAATAGGGTAACTTTTTTTTTTTGCAATTCTGTATATTCGTCCCTGTTCCGAATCAAGCAAATTTCTAATTTTACCATTTTTCTTGTCGTTGCAGGAATTAACAAGTGTTCTTAAAGAAACATCGAAAGGTCGTGCCGTAATTTTATTTGAGCAAGAAAATAAGAAGAGATGATATTATTAATATCATCGTGGAACGTTCAGGAATTTATTAATCTATTGAACGACATTTGTTTAACTTTTTCCTGTGAAAAATCTGTTCAGTTAACACAACACAAAACCCGATTTACAAAACTTTTTACTTTAATACTTTACGTTTTTTACAGGACTTCTACTTTATTTCGAGATCTGTAAAAAGTAATCCGCGTGGAAAGCTACGTTCCAAGTACAGAAATGCTCGCAGCAAAAAACTTAAAGTGGATGGCTGTACTAACAAGGAAAATGATAAATCATTCAACATAAATGCTATGCCTGAAATAGACGATATGGTAGCCGCAGCATATAAAACTTCCCTAAACAGAGACTCAGCCAACTGGGATGACGTACGCGAAAAATGGGTAAAAAGCCTTCTTTATGCGTCAAATTGATTTAAAAGAGCTTGATTGGTCTAAATTATCGCATGCAAGAGCCGCTGAACTGGTAAGACTTCTTTCAAACATTACCTACTGTGCGATCGATCCTAAATATATTGTTTTTCAAATTGAAATTAATTTTAAAAAGATGTATCCATTAAAAAAAAGCACATGCTTTATTCCAAATATGAAATTTTTAAGTCTAAAATCATTAAGCATTATGAGAACGTACTCACAAATGACTACTGCAAGCAGCTGTTACTAAAAGCAAAAACAACAACAAACAAAGGTAGTTTTTTATTATTATTGGAAGTAATTTATTAACAATGATTTTTTTCGTAGACGCCCAGGGCAATTTGATATCCATTCCATTAAGTTTAAGGATGATAATGGAAAGAATTACAGAAAGGCAACAATTCTTGACGCCCAAGAATGTTTCGCGCTTCGCCTTTTAACCGTCAATGATTACCAGCGAAAAATTAATGAAATTGTAAACAAGTTCTACTTAGCTGGAATGACCATTCAGCCTTTTATAATTGTGCAAGGCTTTTCGGAGTCCGAACTACAAGGTTTTTTACATAACTGGATGGTAATTTACTTAAGTTTAAGTCTTTCCTTGAATGCTTGAATACGTGTTTTAAATTTTTTCAAGTTTTGTCGCTCAAGTATCCTGTAGCATGCCATCAACCTTGGCTTTTCATTCAACATTTTTTTTTTGATATTGAGACCCGTTTCGATATTAAATTTTCTAATTTAACTTCACTTTTGCAAAGTTTTGAATAATCACCATTTAAAATGTTTCGTTGTTTTAGGTGCCGCAAGGCATTTGAAAAGCCCACTATGTTAATATCCCATTTTAAAGTTGACCATTTAATGACAACAAAATTATTGAAATTACAATGTGTTCAATATAATTGTAACCAAAAATTTGATAGATTTACAATTTTTCGGATACACTTAGAGAAAACACATAAAACGAACAAATGCTCTACTGATTTAAACAAATGTAAATAGCTTTCCCACTTTGCACAATATCTCAAAACCAGTTGCAAATTCCGTTAGTGTTGATTCTTCTACTATTTTGAAAAATTTAAAAAAAAACAAGCTGTGCTCTTGTCTCTTAGTTTGTATGAAAAAACTTCAATGCCAAGAAAACATGTAATTGAATTTCAAAATATCTTTTCATCCCTCTCATTATCCATATTTGAAGCCATTGAATGTCAGTTAAAGCGGAATAATTATTAATAGATAATGATTTAAGATTTTTATTAGATTTTTGTACAAAGCCGTTTGAAGAAATCCAAACGGAGCATAGAATGCTGAAATTTTTGAAAAATTGGAAGTGTTTGAATACCCGACCGCTTACGTAATTGAAGAAAAAATATGCAATACAGGTGCCCATGGAAATCCTGACTTAGGTCCAAAGATAGCAAAAATTTTTGTTATGCCATTAACTTTCATTTTTAAGACAATTTGGAAATCTCTAATCTCTTGGATCTATGTAACTATACAAAATGTAAAAAATTTATTAGGTAGGTAGGTAGTTCCGGCTGACCCCAGATGGGGTCACACATAGACCTTAGGGTCCTTAATGAGGCCGGGTGATTATTTGGGTACGTTTGTCTTAGAAGTCCAGGAGGATTCTTGTCGTTTTGGCAAATGCCAATTACTGTTTTGGGGGTCTCTTGGCCGCTTCCTCCAAAGAAGAGAACCGTGGGGTGTGCAGAATTTGTAGTCTTGTCGTGGCAATTGCTGGGCAGCTGCAAATTAGATGTTCTAGAGTTTCTGCGACTCCAGGTTCCATACATTTCCTGCAGGTGTCCTCTGTTGTTATGCCTAGCTTTATCGCATGAGCGGCTGCTAGGCAGTGTCCCGTTAGTAGGGCTGCAAAACTATCGATAGTGGGTACATCGATAGTTTTTAACTTCGATGTTTCAAAACCTCGATGTTTTTCAAAAAAACATCGATATATCGTTAAAACATCGAAAATTTTTCAAATATTTTAGATTGCGGTAAATACCATATATCTTATGCTATATTAAGAAAAATATAGAAAAGGCAAACATTAATTTTGTTTGTGTAAAATAATGTTATTAATTTCTTAATAATAAACGAACAAAATTTATATTTTCATTTTTTTTTTAATTCAAAAAAACAAAAATTAGGTCTTCACAATTTAAAGCTTTGCTAGAACTAGCCACTTTTTGAGCGGGTTAGCTTTTTTTTTTTCAAAATGATCTAGCCACTTCTAGCCATTTCGTTTATTTACACTTTGGAACACAAATTTCGGTTTGATAATGCTGCGTTTAACCAAATTGACCTTTTTTTTTTTTTTGCTTATTAATCAAATTTTGTTGTATTTCAACTAATAATAATTGTAAAAATGGACCCAAAAAATCTGGCAGCACTGATGCAGTGAAGCATCCGATATATCGATGTTCAATTTTTAACATCGATACATCGGACCATTTTGAAAACCTCGATACTATCGATAGTAACATCGATAGTTTTGCAGCCCTACCCGTTAGTATGCCAATGAGCAGTCTACAGTCTCTTCTCTGGAGCTGTAGCAGATAGTGCGTAAGTTGTTTGTCTCTTGTCTTGCACATAGTTTTAGAGATTCTGCATCCGCTGGTGTTTTCCCACCTTACCTCCGCTTCTTTCTCTGCTATCTCTTCCATCTTGCTATGAAGCGTCTGTATGGAGATAGGTATGTTTAGTGTTTCTTCTTGGCCGAGTACGACTCCGGCTTTTGCAAGACTGTCTGCCATCTCGTTTCCATCGATGCCCCGGTGGCTGGGAATCCAGTAGATTTGCACCTTTCTGGAGATGCTGAGGGAATCTAGCGCTTCCCTGCTCGCCAGGACACTTCTGGAGTTGATGGAGTGTCCTTGCATTGCCTTGATTGCCGCTTGGCTGTCCACGTAGATATTTATTTGGTTGTATGGAGCGTGAATTTCCGCCAACTCCGCTGCTTTCCTTATTGCGAAGACTTCCGCCTGGAATATGGTGCAGTGGTTTGGCAGTTTGTATGAGAGCTTTATTTCTGGCTCTGCACAGTATACGGCGGCTCCGACTCCTAGGTCCATCTTTGAGCCGTCTGTAAAGAGATGCGTTGCTTCTTGGGCCAGTCCTGTACGCCAGTCTTCTGGTCCCAATAGTGCAGATGTGCATATTGGGTTGATCTTTGGGATAATGTAGTCCGTGCTACTATTGATCTCTCTACCAACTATGCTGTGTCCATAGCTTTGTAGCGCCATGGTGCCTGTCGCACATAGACGTTGGGCGGTCTTTTGTGCCAGAAGGCGTGCTTGGATGTCCAGAGGGTTGACACCTAAGATGTGTTCTAATGCTTTGGTTGGAGTGGACCTCAGCTTAACCAGTGGAGAAGTATTAAAACAGAAGATAAATAAATTTAGTTATGATTTAGTCATTCCGTACATTTTGTATTTAGACGACTTCCAAATGAATAATCCTCTTGGCAGCCATGTAGATTCTATTTGCGCTTGCTATATAAGTTTTCCCTCTATGCCAAAACATTTGTTATCAAAATTGCAGTATATATATCCAGCTGCATTTCTATCGACTAAAAATTTAAAAACAATCGGAAATGAGAAATCATTTTATCATTTAGCTGAAGAACTGAAGATTGCGTACTTGGAAAACGTACTTTATTTAAGTATGGCGAACTTGGTGTTAGTAATTTAAGACTCAAGTTCGGAAATACTGAGTTCAAGTACGGAATACTTGATTTTTTCTCTCTGTGTAGCTGCTTGAAATATGTTGTTAAAGGATGAACATGCATATTCCATTCTGCTTCGTACAAAGGACCTATTCAATGTAAGCCCTTGCCTTGGATTCACTCCAAAATGGCAGCCGCTAAGAATGTTTAGGAAGGCACAAGATTTGTTTGAGTTTGAGATTGATTTGTCAATGTGAGCAACAGGAGAGCTATTTGCATTAATGATTTTGCCGAGATATTTTATTTGGTCGACTTCGTTAAGGATTGTTCCCGCATGCACAATGTTAAGCGGTTGCGCCCTCCTGTTAAAGTATATGATGTTGGATTTCGCCGAATTGAAATAGAGATTTATCTTGTTGCAGTCTTTCTCAAAAAGAGAAATTTTTGCTGCTAGCATGTTTCTGGCAGTGGTTAAGTCTTGGTGATAAGTTACAATGAAAAAGTCATCTGCAAATTGAAAAATAATGCAGTTTTCATCGTTTCTATTATGCAGACTGATTGTGTACAAGTTGAATAGTGTAGGACTTAGGCAGCTGCCTTGACAGACACCTTTATTAACTTCAACAGAGCTCTTGTCAATTACTAGAAAACGTTTGAGTAGGAATTTTTGTAGCCAAACTATAATGTGGTCGTTAAATTTCATACGCCTCAGTTTGTCAAATAGAATTGGGATATTTACACAATCGAAAGCCTTTTGCAAGTCTAGAAACGCAGCAACTAGTTGAAATCCTTGCTTTTTGAGTTCACTGATTTTATTAATGAGATCATTTATACATTGAGACACATGAATAGCACACTTAGCAAGCAGATTGGTCTGTAGTTTTGTACAAGGCCTTGATCTAGATTCTTTTTAGGAATTGGGACTACACGAATTTTTCTCCATTGTTCTGGAATTTCGCGTTCTTGCGACACATTGAATAGTTCCCTTTTTTTATGGGTATTGACTGGATAAGTCTGTAGGAGATACCATCCAAGCCTTTGGCCAAGTCTGGGTTTCTGGTACTTACAAAATAAACAAAATCGTCATAGTTTAAGGGTGGAGGTGGAATATCAGTCGGTTCTTCATCTATAATTGGGAGTTGGATACAATTTGAGGCATTAGAAACATTTTTGACCAAATTAAGGAAGGAGTTGTTCTCTTCATCCGACCAGCTATTACCAACAGGTTTTCTTTGTTTGTAGCTCTTTATGTTTTTGATCTTTTTCCACATCTCGTTTGGGGAGCTTGAGATTTCGTTTAAAAAGTTCTTAAAATTATCTTTTTTGCAGTTTTTGATGTGTGATTGAAGACATTTTTCTGCAGATAGGAGTGTTCTTGCATCAATGAAGCTCCTTGTTGCGTAGAATTTTTTCCTAGCAGCATTTCTTAGTCTGAAGAGTATATCTGTCGTAGGGTTCCACCATTTTTTTGGGGTATAAACGATAGTGTTTAATTGCTCTAAGTCTCTTTGGATATTCTCGATATTTGTCATGTTGATTTGTTTAAAGTCTGAGAGCAGCTTGTTATGCAGAATTCTTGTTGCGGTTGGGCTTGAGAATTGAATGTTTATTTTAATGATTACCGGATAGTGGCTGCTATTTGTTATTTTTCAGTTTTTTGATTCCCATGATAAAATCAAGTCCGCACAATATGTAAAAGAAAGGTCTAGGACCGAAGCTTGGATAGGGCTATGTGAGTATGTGGGGGAACCTGTATTTAAACATATAAACCTGTGGTCCAGCATTTGTCTTTCGATTATACGACCTTTTGGATCCGTGTTTGCACTTCCCCAGATTGTCGATTTAGCATTAATATCACCTCCAATTATAGATGCCAAGTTTAGGTTGTCACATTTGGAAAAAAGGTCTTTTATTCCGTAAAAAAGTTCTTAAAAGTGCTTATATTGGTAGCTGGCGCGATGTACTTATATGGTAACAATGTTGCAATTTCTGGTGAGGTTTAATGTTTGAATGCCTATAGCTGCAATGGAAGAATTCAAGTTAACTATTTTGAAGCGGATATGTTTACGGATGTAGATACCTATCCGTCTTCTCTTGTTTTGCAATAAAAGTTGTAGTTTGAGATACATCCAGCAGTATCTTTAATCAAAAATTCTTGAAGGATCGCAATGTAAATGTTGTTATTTACAAGGAACATTTCTAGTAGTTGCTTATTGTTATTTGCGTTAAGGCTTTGGATTTTGAGTTGAACTATTATCATGATTATTTAGAAAGGGAGAATTGAGAGATGTATTTTATTTTTTGTGAATCTATTTTAGCATTTGCTGTATTTATTTTGTCTCGAAGTGAGAAAAGAAAGTTTTGAAATTGAGGGTCAATGTTTTCTGTATGAAGGATGAGAGATGGGCTGACACGGAGGACAACTCCGTCTCTGCAATCAGCTCAGTCTCAGAATACTGAATGGGCTGAGTATTTTTAGTGAATTTTTGCTGAAGATTGTATGCTTCGTGTGAGAGAGCTTGCTTCCATAGTGCCATGGTGTCAGCTGCTTTCTCGTTTTCTCTTATTGCGATTTTATTGTTTTTAACAACTTGAGAATACGATGTCAAGGCATGAACCTCTCTGGCCGCCTCTTTTGAACTATTGTACGAGCTTGGTTGGTTTAATGAATTTTTCTTTAAGAATGGGAAGCTTTGGATATCATTCAGTTCAGGACAGTTTAGCGAAAAGACTTGGGTATTTAATACGAACTTCCTGTTTGGAGAGGTTTTCCAGTGCCATACACTTTTGAATGGCAATAGCTTTTTTGCGAGCGGGACAATCCTTAAAGGTGGCCACATGCTCTTCTTTGCAGTTGCAACAACTCAGTTTGACACAAAATGTTTTTTTTTGGTATGAGCACTACCGCACTTATAGCATTTTGTTGAAGGCTCCTTACAGGCTTTTGAGCAAAATGCCCAAATCTGTAGCAACGATAGCACTGACTAAACATTATATATGGAGATACCTTGACCTTTGTATATAGGAAGTTGATCTCGTTTGGAATTTCGTTACCGTAAAAGACTAATCTAATTCTGGTAGTCGGCAAAAGCAGCTCTTTATTGTCTCTATCCTTCCTTATAATCCTAATAATTTAAAAAATAGGAATTGGGGAGACTATTATATTTTGCAGTTCTTCAAGCGAAAATCTAGTTGGGATGCTAAAGGTCATACCAGTTTTGCACACGAAATGTTTAAAGATTTTTGGTTCGTAACCTTCAATTGAATTCGCTCATGAGACAGATTTGCAAAATACTTTGCAACGACCGAACCCAATTTTGCTAACTTCAATAATGCCATTCACTTTCAATTTGAACAGCGTAGCTGACAGCTCAATTGCATTTATTGGCTTGCGTTCTGTGTTTGGAACTTGCGGTACATCTACATATACCATGAAAGGCCCCTTGTGATGTTCGTTGTATTCATAATCTACAGTCTTTTTTCCGTCTTCTCTTTGCTTTTTGTCATTTCTTTCCTTACCGTTGTCCGTTTGCATTTGTCCAGGTACATATGTATTTTCGCCATTCTCTTCTCCAGTTTCGTTGATCGTTTCCATTTGTACAGTTATTTCATGTTTTACCGCCGCCATGTTGATTTTCTCTGGTGCATTTGAAGGTTCCTTTTCCATTGCCATTTCGTCAAGAATGTGTTTTTTAATTGTTGCTGGGTTAGCCAAAAGCAATGGCTCAATTTTCCGTTTGGATTCGCCCCCTCCCTGGGGGCGCCTTCCAGGCATTTTTATACTCTGTACCGTAGGTACACAGAGTATTAAAAGTTTGTGCAAAAGTATGTAACATCGAGAAGGAATCATCTCCGACCCTATAAAGTATATATTCTTGATCAGTATCAACAGCCGAGTCATGTCCGTCATGTCCGTCTGTCGGTCTGTCGGTCTGTCCGTCTGTCAGTCCGTATGAACGCACAGATCTCAGAGATGGAGGTTTGACATGTATGAGACATATGCTTCTTATGTCTGCAGGCAGATCAAATTTATTTTCAATTTTGGCCACGCCCCCTCCCGCCCCCGCAATTTTGAAAAAACGTCATATCTCCCACAGTTTTGAAGATAGATGGCTTGTTTCTTCTGGACATATTTAGCTATTAGGATAACTTATCGATCCGCCAAAGGAATAAAGAAGATCGGATGAACGGTTTTCGAGATATGATCAAAAGACAAATTTTCTACAGAGTATGTTATAGTCGGGCTTGACCGACTTTCTTTCTTGTTTTCATTTGTATTTTTGACTGCCAGTCAGTTTGTTAATTGTAAACAAAAAACATATGTGAAAATGCAAATGCAGAAGCAGCACAATGAGGACAGCAAACTGCATTTTCAGTGATGACGATAACTTTTTTGAAAATGTGCTTCAGTGAGGAAGGCATATTACGTATATCATGTTTAACGCTAAATCAATGATGCAAATATTAAAATCGAAGTGTAAATATTTATATATCAGAGCATTTTTCCCGGAGTGAATCTTCGCCAAGCTTTGCCCAAAGTCTTTTAGTACAAATACACTGCACATTTGTCGGAACCGGCAGAATCGGAAGAATATAGCATTTAGCTGTCATAGGAACGATCGGTCGAAAAACTAGTTTAAGTGAGAAAAGCTTTTAAGTTTTTAATGGAAACGCCTCCAAAGTTCATATTTCTGTCTTTGCTAAGAAACCATCTCTATATTATAGCTGTTATAGAAAAGTAAAGACTGAGAAGTAGTCTTAAAGAGAAAAAAAATTTTGGTTTTCAATGGAAATGTCCTTAAAATGGTCATTCATTTATTTGACAAAGTTTTGTCAAAATCGATTGCTATCAATACCGCAGCTATAGGTCGAAAAAGAAGTTCTATTACAAAATACTTTTTTGATTGAAGTGGAATCGACTCCAAATTTCTTACATGTTCGTTTGTCATGCTTTTGCATGATTACTTTGGTATAAATCGGACATATATATAGTATAGCTCCCATATAGAAAGACGTGCTGCAAGGGTTTACAAACTTCGGCCGATCCGAAGCTAACTTTTCTCTGTTTGTTTACCCAACACCTGCTTGTCTGGGGATCGAAATCGAACATAAATAGAATGCCGTCTTATCGTACTCCACCATCGCACTCTTTCCTCATCACTCATCTCCTACTTAAATATGTCGTCACGTTACTTGAAGTTTCGAAATGATACTCTATTTGTCTCTTTCCATCTTTACTTTCTCTATAAGTCCCGTTCTCTCTCTATAATCAAAATTCTAAATGATTTGAAAATATGATATTTGAACGTATTTTTTAATTAACAAGAACAAATTGATATTGACATTTGTTTTCTCTTTAGAAATTCTCCTATGAAGTCCGTCCAAAAGGCGACTTGCCCTAAAACTAAGAATAATTTTTCTAGTTTGTCATATTTTTTTAAGCTATAGTAAAAAATTTCGGTTTATTAGAAAAATCAAAGGCAAGAAAGGCAAATTCAAAAATAAGCAAATTGTTTTGTAAGTGTAGGACACCAACAACCTGCAGATTATGTGTATGAAATAGTCAATTGTGTTTGCTTGAGGAGAAAACTGAAAGTTTTGTACAGTCTGTTGATACGGCTGACTTAAACAAGATCGAAAATGGCAGATGCTAAGTTATATATATATATTTTGAAATAAAGCAAGGCGAGATCTAGTGCCAAAATGCACAACAATTAAAGGTTTCTGCAGACATCACTGTCAAATTCATAAATAGCATCATCATCGCGTCATTTTGGTCCATCGTAAAAATTAATACAAATAAGACCGACCCTAAGAGACGAATCACAACTCTCAACATTACCATGAGGTTTGTTTTTTGTTTGTCCAATACACAATTTGTACCTAAGGTAACGACACTGTCACTTGCTTTCCATAAAGTTGACACCCTCTGACTGCTCCTGCAACTGCAATTAAAACGAACAATCACCTCTCAGTTAATGAGAATAAAATTGGCAGACTTGTCAATCTATTAAATCAATATGTCAATAAAACGCAATGCGCACTTGACTTTCCGAATTGACTGTTCAATTATGGCACTGGCAGAAAGGGGCGGCGGGTAGCCTCACCCATAGCTTCAGCCATAAAAGTGGTCGTAAACGAAAATCGTTTAATCAATTCGTTGCTAACATTAAACGCAGCAGCAGCAATAGCAACATTCAATTTTTGTTCTTGTCGTTATAATTAAGCTAGGCAAATAGCCGGAAAAACAGCTAGCCTAATGACTTTTTAATTACGAGCCAAAACGCCAAGTGCTCGAGTATACAGAAAGGGTTTCTAATGGTAGCCTAAATAATTCGACATTGTTCCAAACGTCCGGGCTATAAATTATCAGAGCAATAGTGTCCATCATGTTGAAAGGCTTAAATTTTTCATTGCTTGCATTTCACTTTCATGGCCAGCCATTTAAATTGACAAGCAGAATAACACAAAAACTCTTACACACATATTCGCAATGTGTTGATGGTGGAGGGATGGAGTCAAAAATGCCAGATGTACGGAGAATGGGGGGAGCACGCCCCAAAGGGTTTGCCCAAAAATGACTGAAATGGCTATGTTTGTAACTGCTCTCAATTTTTGCAATCTGAGTACAAACTGTTTCTTGTTGTTTTGGTATCAATGCTGGGTGGCTGGGTGTGCTGCCTAAGAGCATGTTGCATAATTTACGCGCTGCGAACTGCCAACTGGGAAGCTGATTTGCTTTTATGCTTTTTGCTGAAAAGTATGCTACACTTCGGAAACACATTTAAAAGCGCGCGCATGTGTGTGTGCGCGCGTGCTTGTTTGTGTTTCAGATTTGGCATTGCAACAGCTGCCACCTCTGCTACTTACCCAACCACCAAGCACGCCAAAAAGTGGCGGTGCCATCATTTAGTCTCAAACAGAGCATGTGACCGGGTAATGACGGCGAGCATTACGAATTCATGGCCCCAGCGAAAGGCAGAAAGTGCTTGAATGGCATCGCCGGCCCCAGTGACTGACTGACTGACTGATTGTTAATTGAAGTGTCTGAATGCATGCTTGATTTACGCAAGTGGCAAATATCTGACCTACATTATCTAACCAATCCCTGCAGCTCCATCAGTTGCACACAGCATTGTCAGCTGCGAATTGAAACATGGAATTTATGCGCGCTAAACTTTATAATTAATTACATTCGCATAATAAATGAACTCAAATATGAAAATGAAGTACAAACACTGCTGGCTGGCTGACTGAGCCACCCGTCGGAGGCACCGACAACGCAAACAACTGGTGCCAGAGGGTGGCCCATGGCAACATTCTTGTTAGTAATTTGTGACAATTTTGGGTCCGGCATCGAATGCCTGACGAGGCGTAAGAGCATAAACAGCAGAGCATCAACAATGTGTCAATTTAATGCCGCTTACATGAAATTAATTTGCACAAAATCGCATTTCATTTGCCGAGTGTGAAAAAGACCCAAGCGGAAGAGTGCACATTAGGCGCACTGATTGTTGACATTGTGTCACTGCGGTTTGGTGGGAAATGTTTCCATTTTGCATTTGTCATGCCATTAAAAGCCTTTGAAACACAAATCAGCTGAACAGTGGATGTCAATTCATTAGGCTCACAAAATCAGCTGATATCCAGTTGGTAAATTTTTAAATTTAGTTGACATGTAGAAACTCTACATGGCGAAGTAATCGGGCGCACCTATTCAAGTACCTGCCACTGTAGCCACCCGTAACTTTGATTCATAGTACACCACACGAGCTATACAATTTTGGCTGTCTCTTCGAGTTGGCGTGTGTGTATCGCACAATCGCTGTCATGGCATTATGTACGCCAACAAATAATAGAATTTGTCTGGGTTTGGGCACAAGGGCACAATAATGTACACGGGGGCACGTTGCCAGGGCTTATTCATTCAAGCCTCTGTGGCTGTTGCGGCTTCGTCGCTGCCTCGCTCATGCTACGATAGGCGCACGCTAGCTGTATCATCATCAATCAAACCGCACAGATCTGATATGCATGTCGTATATGTGGCTGTGGCATTTGTAAGCGATGCCTTATGGGTTCAGCAAAATCTGTAAGCACATATCAAAAGCAATCCATATTTAAATGTTCTACAAACAAAATTGTATTTATCAGCAGTAATTTTTATGTCAAAATGAAAATATAGTTGGCGGAGTCTTTATATACAAGGACTGGACTTACACGGTGAAGCAGTCTTCATGGAGTTCTCTTAGTTCTAAAAAAAAAAAAACATCAAAAAAAGTCATGAATTTGATACTATTGAGTATCAAATTTTCTTTAATTCTCCAAGTTTAAAGTTGATATTTCCGAAAGTACTAAAATGATTTTTCGAAGATATCAAATTGATACTAACTTGCACCAGGCTGACTCTTTTTTGTATCAATTTGATACCAGGAATAATTCGTTTTTATATTTCAATTGCCAACTTTTTGGTTTCCTTTTAATTTTTCAATTTATTTCTCAATTTAATGTTCTTTCTTATCAAGTTTGAAGTACCAACTAAAATACCATTAAAATTACAACATAAACACCTAAAATCTGCTCACATTTACTTTGTATTCCTACAAAATGTATTTTATGAATATACAGCGGATTTTTAATATTTTCAAACAGATTTTTATCCAAGTAAGTCAAAATAAATGTGCACAACAATGTATGATCAGCTGACTTTTAACGTTAATAAAATTCCAAAAATTCTCCACTCAACTTCAAGTTAACTTAAACGAGAGCGTAAGTTAAAGTCGGCCATGCCCGACTTCGAAATACCCGTTACTCAGCTCAGCTAGGATAAGTATGCAACATTTTTTTAACTCGGCCATTTATTATCCGATCCTTTTGAAAATTTGTGAGATTGTAGATATTGGCCACATAGACTACACTGCAAAATCTGAGCTCAATATCTTAAAAAGTTATTCAATATTTTTTATTGCGGGGGTGGTAGGGGGCGTTGCCAAAATTTGAAACAAACTTGATCTGCCTACAGACAATACTAGCTTACGTATAAAATTTGGTTGCTCTAGCTCTTCTAGTCTCTGAGATCTAGGTGTTCATACAGACGGACGGACGGACGGACGGACGGACGGACAGACGGACATGGCTATATCGACTCGGCTGTTGATGCTGATGAAGAATATATATACTTTATGATATCGGAGATGCTTCCTTCTGCCTGTTACATACATTTGCACGACTTTAGTATACCCTTTTTACTCTACGAGTAACGGGTATAAAAATGATTTTACGAATTGGAGCAATAGAAATAATGATGTGGAAAAATTTGTTAAATACACATTTCTCCGAGTCTACTAGGATTAAAATCGGTTTAAATTATAGTTTTATAGTATTGGCATTAGTTCTTAAGACACCATTATTTTGATTTTAACAGGTAAACACAAAAAAATACTCGGTAAATATAACATTTTTCCTTGGTAAATTCACCAATGTCACTTTGTTTTTGATCCATAAACTTTTCCATTTAAAAATTAAAGGTCGGCACTTTTGATTTTAAAGTTTTCCACTTTTAATGTCATAAATTTTACACTTTAACCTTACACTTAATACCCTACACTTTTAATTTTATAGTGATACCCTTTTAAAATCACTACTTTTCCATATAAAAACGAGAGCGTAAGTTAAAGTCGGCCCTGCCCGACTTCGAAATACCCGTTACTCAGCTCAGCTCGGATAAGTATGCAACATTTTTTTAACTCGGCCATTTATTATCCGATCCTTTTGAAAATTTGTGAGATTGTAGATATTGGCCACATAGACTACACTGCAAAATCTGAGCTCGATATCTTAAAAATTGTTGGGAGTTATTCATTATTTTTTATTGTGGGGGCGGGTGGGGGCGTGGCCAATATTTGAAACAAACTTGATCTGCCTAGAGACAATACTAGCTTACGTATAAAATTTGGTTGCTCTAGCTCTTCTAGTCTCTGAGATCTAGGTGTTCATACAGACGGACGGACGGACGGACAGACGGACGGACAGACGGACATGGCTACATCGACTCGGCTGTTGATGCTGATGAAGAATATATATACTTTATGATATCGGAGATGTTTCCTTCTGCCTGTTACATACATTTGCACGACTTTAGTATACCCTTTTTACTCTACGAGTAACGGGTATAATAATAAAAATAAAAAAACGTTTGCCAACCCCACCCCACAAGACTGTGCGTGTACGCGCGCCCATAAATCCAGTTTAGAATGCGCGCCGCCCCCTTGGATTTGTTAAGCTAAGATCCACCCTCCCACCAAGAATGCGCTTCTGAAAATCAACAAACTAAAACACAAATTAAAATTTTTAACTTTTTACCTACTCAGTTGGGGTTTTTGAGCCCGGGACCCTTGAGAACTTGACACGAGTGGAATGCCGCCTTAGCCGGCTGCGCCACTTGCAACAAATTCAATTTACCTACAACTTGTAATTCCCATCTTCGAATTCCGTGTTTGTGATTTTACCACGTTAAAAACAAAGGTGTTTGCATTTTGGAATCAAAGTCCCGCACTGTTGTTTCTAAATTGTAAACATTTTGTTTTTACGTTTAAATGGGTAAAATCAAAAATTAAAGTTTTTGGTTCAACAAAAGTGCCACCCTTTTGATACCAAAGGCCCGCACTTTTAATTTTAAAAGTTCCAAATTTGGATTTTACGTTTAAATTGGTAAAATCAAAAATGAAAGTTGTTGTTTCAATAAAGTGACAGGAATTTGATATTAAATGCCCGCACTTTTGATTTTAAATACACAACATTTTCGATTCAACTACGAAATCAGAAGCGACATTGTATATTTTCCTACGTTAGGTGCCTACTCTTTATAATTAACAAGAAAGAAAGTCGGTCAAGCCCGACTATAACATACTCTGTACCAAGAAATTTTGTCTTTTGATCATAACTCGAAAACCGTTCATCCGATCTTCTTTATCCCTTTGGCGGATCGATAAGTTATTCTAATAACTAAATATGTCCAGAAGGAACAAGCCATCTATCTTCAAAACTGTGGGAGATATGACGTTTTTTCAAAATTGCGGGGGCGGGAGGGGGCGTGGAAAAAATTGAAAATAAACTTGATCTGCCTGCAGACATAAGAAGCATATGTCCCATACACGTCAAACCTCTATCTCTTACCATCTCTGAGATCTGTGCGTTCATACGGACAGACGGACATGGCTATATCGACTCGGCTGTTGATGCTGATCAAGAATATATATACTTTATGGGGTCGGAGATGCTTCCTTCTGGATGTTACATACTTTTGCACAAACTTATAATACTCTATGTACCTACGGTACAGAGTATAAAAATATCAGCATCAGCATTTTAAAATCAAAGGCCCCCACTTTTTATTTTAAAAGTGCAACATTTTTGATATTACTACGAAATCATAAGCGGCACGGTTGAATTTACTTCTTTTTGAATCAAAAGTGTCTGAACTTTAAAATCAAAGAATAAAGTAGTTGATTTTGAATGATTTTATTTTTGATTATACGTTGAAATTAGTAAAATCAAAAATAAACAAGAAAGAAAGTCGGTCAAGCCCGACTATAACATAATCTGTACCAACGAAATTATACACTCAGCATAAGTTTTGATGCTGCAGCAGCGAAGAGTCTTTTGATCATAACTCTACAACCGATCATTCGATCTTCAACATAAGTTATCCCGATTACTAAATATGTCCAGAAGGAACGAACGATCTATCTTTAAAACTGTGGGAGATATGACGTTTTTTCCATATTGCGGGGGCGGGAGGGGGCGTGTGCAAAATTGAAAATAAACTTTATCTGCCTGCAGACATAAGAAGCATATGTCCCATACATGTCAAACCTCTATCTCTTACCATCTCTGAGATCTGTGCGTGCATACGGACAGAAAGACGGACATGGCTATATCGACTCGGCTGTTGATGCTGATCAAGAATATATATACTTTATGGGGTCGGAGATGCTTCCTTCTGGCTGTTACATACTTTTGCACAAACTTAATATACTCTATGTAAATACGATACAGAGTATTAAAAGGGAATTTCAACAATTTTTGGTCAAAAATGGAAATGTTAAAATTACACTTTTTTTTCAGTGTGGGTATTGTTAAATGTTTCAAAACCCGTCTCTTAACTTCAAACTTCGATTGATTTCCATTTGATGGCAAATTGCATCAAGCAAATTCTTCAATTGCAAAGCATTCGAATTCAGAAACGACAACAGGCATAATAGTTGTTCAAGAGATTTCTGTGACACCAAGAAATGGGTTTGGGCTAAAATTTGGTTCGTGGAGATATCAGTGACACCTCCGAATGTGTTAAGAATCATGGTTGAGCTTCATAATATTATGGTTATCAAACATGTAAAAGTCGTTCACATAGATCCTATGAGAGCTTAATTATGTTTGGGGAACTCGGTTGTGATTTTGACACATCATAGTATTACTCTTGAAAAAATGCAAAATTCATATAAATCGGACTAATTTACGACATTTCTAAGTAATGTTTTGATTACCCACCGTGGCCCACAGTGCTCTGGGTTAAAGAAGTACCTGTTTAATAAGAAATTTCGAAGCACATGCGTTGATAATCCGGAGGATCTGGACAAATTGACTAAGTTATGACCGCAGGTAGACAATTTTATGGTGAAGGTCGCTCAAATTGAAGATAGAATGCATTTTAGCGTTTTGAAGGCCACAGTTTAATTTGGTTGGTCGAACCGCGTTCAGAGTTCAAATTACGTCCATTGCTTCGGTACATATCTCAAAGTTTTCATTGTATTCTTAATTTGTTGCCCACTAGTTGATCTTTGTTTTAGCCAGAACAGGGGTCCTTTTTCCCATAACACAATGGCTATACACTAAAAATGTCTTGTTATAGGGATAATGTGTGCATGTACTTTACATTTGCATGTATGTAAATTCTTCCCAACAAATTTCATAGCCTGCCTTCAGGCTGCTACTGACGCGACAAGTAAACGCAAGTGCCTCTGGCTTTCCACGCAAATGTACTCAGTCACGTGGTAATTGAATCATGCTGCGAGTTGTAAGCAAGTTTGTAATGCGTCCTTTTGCCTCCGGCTAGCCATTAGAAAAGTGCACAAGTTATGGGGAAGGCGAGCCAACGGGTTCAAGCGGGTTTGGTGTTTGACAAACAGCATTTCAACGTTTTCAATGCACACGCAAACTAACAAACAAACAAATATCATTACAGCAACTTACATATTCAAACGACAGGCTGACAAGCAAAATATATGTATGCGCACTCAAAAGGATATGAAAACCTGCGACAACAACGCACATACATAAAAGATGAAGAAAAGTTGCATATAAATACGGAAAACTAAGCAGATGAGCGTGTTTAGGGTGGTGGGGTTTGGGGAGAGAGCTGCTTGCGATTGTGAAGTAGTTGTACGGGAACTCCCCGCCCGCTTTGATCGAACTTATTGTAGCGTGTAAGTAATATATGCAGCTTTCTAAGAATACATGTATATGTACAAGTGAATACCCATGTCCTGAATATATGTATGCATACTTTCAGTCAATATGTGAACATGTTCATTCGGTGAGAGCATTTTCGAGTCTTCCGTAACAGAAATAGCAATAATATAACGAGCATATAGAAAGTGGAAATAAGAAAAGCCAACAATGGCCTGCAATAACAACTACAACTATGAACAGAAATGTGGTTACCCCTTGGTTAAAGTATACTTAGCATTGCCATTGTGCTTATCGGTGTTTTTTCTTTCTAATTGGGTGGAATGTACTCTAAGTGTTGCACACTAGAGCCCTGCAGTTCCCCTTGTGTTCCCTACTGATTTGATCTATCTACACAGAAAAAAAACAAGAAAGAAAGTCGGTCAAGCCCGACTATAACATACTCTGTACCAAGAAAACTATACTCTCAGCATAAATTTTGATGCTGCAGTAGCAGCGAACAGTCTTTTGATCATAACTCGAAAGCCGTTCATCCGATTGGCCACGCCCCTCCCGCCCCCGCAATTTAGAAAAAACGTCATATCTCCCACAGTTTTGAAGATAGATGGCTTGTTCCTTCTGGACATATTTAGTTATTAGGATAACTTATCGATCCGCCAGAGGAGTGGAGAAGATCGGATGAACGGTGTTCGAGTTATGATCAAAAGACTGTTCGCTACTGCAGCATCAAAATTTATGCTGAGAGTATAATTTTGGGACAGAGTATGCTATAGTCGGGCTCGACCGACTTTCTTCTTGTTTTTGCATGGAATTCGATTTGATCTGGATTAATAGCAAAATAACACAGCATAGGTTGGTTGGGAAGTTTATAACTCTTTTTTTTTAATGGTAAAGTATTTATTTCAAAAGCGAAAAATCATTTTAAAATAAAAAGTGAAAAAATTTGGAATCGAAACTTTAACATTAAAAGCGGCAGACCTTTTATTTTTAAATGGATCAAAAATAATTACTGGCATTGGCGATGATGAATAATGAAAAATGTTACTTACCGACTTTTTTGTGTGTATGTATTTCCAGTAAAAGTTCACAAATTTATTAACTAATTAAAATGTATGTTTGAAAAAATTCAGCTCAACAAAGCAAACAAATCCATGAAGTATTCAAATAGCTCATCAGGCTCAATATCGATAATAAATTTTTTTTTTTCTGATCTCGTATGAATTTTATGTTGTCTTATGTATTATTTACAAGAAAGAAATGGTGCAAAATTAAATTTTTGAAACCGTAATGTATTTAATTATACCAATAAGTATATTAAAATCTAGTTTCATTGATATGGAAAATGGCTTTGCTAGTAATTCCTAAATAATATTATCAAAATGCACTTTACGATTTTTCTGGCATAAATGAACAAAATCGATGGTAAAAATTTCAAGAAGTGACTTTTTTAAATAGAGTTAGACTACATTAGAGCATGACTACATAGATTACATTAATTTGAATATATCAACACTCAGATAAGTATGCAACGTTTTTTTATACTCTGTAAACTCTCCCATTGATTATCCGATCATTATGAAATGTGAGATTGTTGATATTAGGCACATGCACTGCAAAATCTGAGCTCAATACCTCTTTGAAGAAGATATTCCATTTTTTTTATTGTGCGACGTGAGGGGGCGTGGTCAAAATTTAAATCATATTTGATCTGCGTGCAGACAATACAAATGTATTCTCAAAACTTTGTGGCAAGAATCATATTTTGGAGTAAAATCAATTTTGAATATCGATCTTAGGTAAATCTCGGTAACTTTTAAGCCAGTCCTTTTTCGGTTGGAGTGTACCTCTAATATCCAGCTCAATTTAATTAATAATTAAGAATGAATGTCGAGCTTTAATCAATATCGGATCTGTTTGATTTCATCCTACTAAGGGATCAAGTCGACTTCCGGTACAGCTAAACTAAATCCAGTGCATTGATGAATTAAGCCTATATCGAGCTGAAATCAAGCTCCGGGCAAGAATTCCGGGATTGGAAACTCCTTGCACAAGTCAATCCTGTTAGATTGATTGTTAACTTTTTACAAATAAAACAATACACACAACTTTAAATGCTGGAAAATGGTAGTTCAGGTATGTAAAACTATAGTTTAACATTTTCGTCCGTTTGTGTGGTTTTGTCCTTGTAGTGTATCGTGTTTAATTCATGTATATTTTTTTTGTTAAGCTATCATTAATAAAATTTGCAGCAATTGGAAATTATAAATATTAGTATCTGAACTCAATTGGTTCAGAAAATACAAATGCACACAATAAGTCAATTTATTTTAAAGGCCATACCCGGGGCGTGGATGATGGAGGGGTCGAATCATAAATTAAACAAATAAAAAAAACTCAGCATTAATCTTAATTAGATATTGTGCAAAAACGGAAGTTTTTATCTTTCATTTTGTAATTTATGCCTAAAAAAACAAACAAAAAACCCGTAGTAGTAAGAGTAATCGTTTAAATGAATGGGCAAATCCAACATTATCAGAGTTAATGGTGGGGGCTGACTTTAAGTACTTTAGATTCCCTCTTATTGTCTTTTTTCATTTCTGTGCATTCTGAAAAACTTGGGTTGGGTAAGCACTCATTTTTCCACCCAGCTGGCGAACTCTAACGCCATTGCGGCAGTCATCTAATATTAAGACGCTTCATCGCTTGTATTGACAATGCGTAAACTTTGAACTGTTGTGCAGACGTAGACGAGCATATGGCACGGAACACTGTGGGTTGGCGGATGGTTGAACACAAGTGGAAAGTGCATTTGTGCGGTAATCTTTGCATACACAATGAGCTTTC